>JARQOC010000006.1:425233890-425544353 GCA_033576535.1 Allobates femoralis
CAACTCCTACTCTCTATGCTGCACTTCATTGGCATAAAGGACATTGCTCTCTCCTGGCTCTCCTCCTATCTTTCTGAACCCTCTTTCAGTGTATCATTTGCTGGCTCCACTTCCTCCCCTCTTCCTCTCACTATTGGAGTCCCTCAGGGTTCAGTCCTTGACCCTCTCCTCTTCTCTCTCTACATCAGCAGATTTGGCTTCCAGTACCATCTCTATGCTGATGACACACAATTATACACTTCAGCCCCTGACCTTACCCCTGCGGTATTAAAGAACACCAATGACTGTCTAGCTGCAGTTTCCAATATCATGTCTGCTCTCTATTTGAAACTAAACCTTTCCAAAACTGAACTTCTTCTGCTCCCCCCATCCACTAACCTCCCTAAATCTGACATCTCTCTCTCAGTATGCGGTACCACGATAACGCCTAGGTAACAGGCTCGCTGTCTGGGTGTTATGTTTGACACTGATCTCTCCTTCTCCTCCCACACACAATCTCTCGTCCGCTCCTGTCGCTTACACCTGAAGAATATCTCTAGAGTTCGCCCCTTTCTCACCATGGAAACAACAAAAACCCTCACCGTGGCCCTAATCCATTCCCGCATTGACTATTGCAATTCTCTATTAAGCGGCCTCCTCCTCACCAGACTTTCTCCTCTCCAGTCCATCCTTAATGCAGCAGCCAGGATCACCCATCTGGCCAATCGTTACTCAGATGCCTCTGCTCTGTGCCAGTTATTGCATTGGCTGCCTATACACTACAGGATCAAATTCAAATTGCTTGTTCTCACCCACAAAGCTTTTCACAGTGCAGCACCCCCTACATCTCCTCCCTCATCTCTGTCTATCACCCCACCCGTTCTCTACGTTCTTCAAATAACCTTCGACTAACATATGCACTAATCCGATCCTCCCACTCCCGGCTCCAAGACTTCTCCAGAGCTGCACCAATCCTCTGGAATGCTTTACCTCAAGAAATCAGGACTATCCACAACTTGCATGGCTTCAGACGATCCCTAAAAACACATCTTTTTAAGGCGGCCTATCATACGCCCTAATAGAAGTCCTTTGTACTGTAGATAGTGGGCTATCTCTCTTGACATTACTCTTCTACAAACTCCACCAAACCAAAAAGCTCTACACAGACTGTCTAAAGACCGTCCATGTAAGCTTGGTTCCATGCCTCATTTCCTTAAGATGCCTGGACCATCAGTGCAATAAGCCCCTGTACCCTGTGCAACCCCTATCCCGTTGTAGATTGTAAGCTCTTTTGAGCAGGGTCACCTTCATTTCTTGCTTTATTGTATTTTCTTTTTTACATTGATTCTATGCCTATTGTTTTGTATCCAATTATGGTACTGTATTTTTTCTCTACTGTAATTACTGTGAGGCACCGACCGGGTCGGGCCCCTGCGGCCGGTGTGTGCCTCCCTGGGTGCGTCCTCCATATTGACAGGTCGCACTCCATCCCGGGATTTTGTGTTGGTTCTGCTTACTGGCTTGGGTGTGATAAAAGGAAGCTAGACCATGGGGTGTGGTCTCTAGTGTGAGGGAGTGAACACAACTCCCTGAGCTTCTGACAGAGAAACATCCCTGAGCCAGGCCTGAGACATTGTAGCTGGTTTTGACGGGGTAAGTCCTTTTGGGTGAAGATGAGAAGCGGCCCCTGAAGTAAGGGAATCCGGAATAGTGCATTGGACTATTGTTGTCTACGTTTTGTGGCCAAATAAACCCGTGTGCCGTGACCAGTGGTGCTGGATCCCGTGTCTTTGCCTCCCTGACGCCGCTACACCTCACATTACTTACTGTATTATATTTTCTGTACTCTAACCCTACATTGTAAAGCGCTGCGGAATATGTTGGCGCTATATAAATAAAGCATTATTATTATTATTTACATTGTATTGTTTTCCTGTGTTGCTATGCAATAGGTGTACCTTTTTTAGAGTTTTGTTTCCTCTCTCTCTCTCTTTCTCTCTCTCTTTCTCTGTAGCTTCTCTGATCATGTTAGTTGCATCATCTCTTTATAGCTCTATAGAATCATCCTTTTTTTCCTGCTGTACTGCGTATAAACTTGAGATTTCAGTAGAAAAATAAACTACTTGTTCTGTCTGAAGACGTCTTGTGCCTTTGCAGCTGAGTTCTAGCTATCCAATGACAGTAAACGGTCCATATGGGCTTTGCTGTGTGTCAGAAGACACAGTTTTCCACGCTCCCTCATCTTTAAATAATTCCTTTTCCCACTAGCAGGTATCATTGATAGAGTTTCGTCTCTGCTCTGATCATGTGCTGTGAAGATGAAGCGCTGAGTAACAGAAGCTTTCCTGAAGCATAGCACCTTGTGAGGTTCTTTTCCTTGAAGTTGCTGTTCCTTTCTCTGGGTGCAGATGAGAGGGTGTTAGCAGAGAACTGGATAGGAGTAAGGGCAAGGTTGGCAGCCCAGACATCTCCACCTTTAGAGGTAACACTAACATCAGGTGTCAGCTAGGGAACCCCAGTCTACAGGGTCAGACTAGTTCCCCTAATCCTCTTAGCCAATCTCTGCCTTCCTGCTTCTACCCAACTCGTGTGCTATTAGTATCCCGTAACAGCTGTCTACCCCTAACCAGAACATTCCAAATATGCTTAATGGGGGACATGTCCGGTGATTATGCTGACCATGCAAGAACTGGGATGTTTTCAGCTTCCAGGAATTGTGTACAGATCCTTGCAGCTTGGGGCTGTGCATTATCATGCTGCAGCATGAGGTGTTGGTCAAGTTGAATAACACAACAATGGGCATTACAATCTTGTCAAAGTATCTCTGTGCATTCAAAAAGGCATCAATAAAATGCCCTTATTTTTGTTGTCAATAACGTATGCCTGCCCATACCATGCCCCAACTGTCACCATGGGCCACTCGCAGTGGGGTAACTAGAAGCTCATGGGCCCCAATGCGAAAACTCCAACGGGGCCACCAATTATTGCAAATCTTTAATAGCGGTAATGTTTTTCTATAGGACAAAGAGACTTTGGGGGCCCCTAGGCTCCAAGGCCCGGCCGTGGTTGCAACCCCTGCACTTATTGTAGTTACGTCCCTTGCCACTCGACTCCCAACGCTGATATCAGCAAACCGCTCACCCATAAGAAGCCATACATGCAGTCTGCCATCTGCCCTGTAAAGTGCAAACCATTATTCACTAGTAAAGAGAACACCACTCCAACATGCCAGACGCCATAGAATGTGAACAGTTGCCCACACTAGTCGGTTATGATGAGAAACCACAATCAGGTGGAGACCCTGATGAGTACGACAAGCTGCAGATGAGCTTCCCTGAGTCATTTTCTGACAGTTTGTGCAGAAGTTCTATGGTTATGCAAACCGATAGTTGCAGCGTCTGTCCAGTTGTCTAGTCTCAGGTGATCTTGGAGGTGAAGATGGTGGATGTGGAGATCCTGGGCTGGTTGTCGAAAGGCTCAAAGGACAGGGGCAGGGTAGTTATGCTGAAGTCTTGGCCCATGGCGTAGTGCAACCCCGGGACCACAGCATCTTGCACATTGGCTGGCCCTCTGATTAAAATGTTTCTTGTAACAGCACCCTCAATAAGGGACAAAGTACATAACGAATCAATGAAGTCCTTCAAAAGCTCTTTACTTAAAGATTCTCGTGAAACACGGGCATTGTGCTTAAAGATTACAAGTTTGGGAAGATTGAGTTCTTTGCTTTGATGCAGACTGTTCCCCATGTTTCAGCACCTTCATGTTTTCATGAAAGACGTCTGGCAAGTTCTGGCCAACTCCAACCCCAATGTTCCCCTAGGAAACTACTTGGGTCAGGATTTGGGGCCAATCATTGGAAACCTTTATGCACACTGACAGTGTGAACATTCTCTTAGAGCCCCTTTACATGCTGAAACTTTCCAGCGATCCTACCAGCGATCCGACCTGGCCGGGATCGTTGGAAAGTCTCTATGCAGTCGCTGGTGAGCTGTCAAACAGGCAGACTCACCAGTGACCAGCCAGCAGCGACATTGCTGGTGCCAAGGTAAACACTGGGTAACTAAGCAGTGCGCTTTGCTTAGTTACCCGGTGTTTACCCTGGTTACCAGTGTCCAGCATCTAATGTGCTGCACTGGGCATTGGCTGTGAGGTCGCTGATCGTTGGTCTCTCTCTGTCACACGCGTGCTGACGAGCGGGAGACCAAGTACCAAAAAATGGTCCTGAACGATGAGCAGCGGTCAGCGACCTCACAGCAGGGACCAGGTTGCTGATGCATGTCACACACTGCAACATCGGTGGAGAGGTCACTGTTCAGTCTCAAAACCTGTGACGTTGCAGCAACATCGCTAGCGATGTTGCAGTGTGTGAAGTGGCCTTTAGACATTGCATGTATACCAACTTACGCTCATGGGGACGTTCTGATGCCAGATATCGGATATCAGAAGTGTCTCCTTCCCCACAAAATGTTGCAGAGCACGAGAAGAAATTTGAAGCATTTATTGTTTATGTAGCTCTTTTATAGTGTGAGAGACATCAGAATGTGTCCATATCCTCTGCACGATCTGGAAGAAGGTGTTTATACACCAAGCCTAGCACAGAAGCATCTGCTTAATAAAAACAGCCTACAGTTTACAGAATGCTGATATTTACAGTACAGACCAAAAGTTTGGACACATCTTCTCATTCAAAGAGTTTTCTGCATTTTCATGGCTATGAAAATTGTAGATTCACACTGAAGGCATCAAAACTATGAATTAACACCTGTGGAATTATATACTTAACAAAAAAAGTGTGAAACAACTGAAAATATGTCTTATATTCTAGGTTCTTCAGAGTAGCCACCTTTTGCTTTGATTAGTGCTTTGCACACTCTTGGCATTCTCTTGATGAGCTTCAAGAGGTAGTCACCGGAAATGGTTTTCACTTCACAGGTCTGCCCTGTCAGGTTTAATAAGTGGGTTTTCTTGCCTTATAAATGTGGTTGGGACCATCAGTTGTGTTGTGCAGAAGACTGGTGGATACACAGCTGATAGTCCTACTGAATAGACTGTTACAATTTGTATTATGGCAAGAATAAAGCAGCTAAGTAAAGAAAAACAAGTGGCCATCATTACTTTAAGAAATGAAGGTCAGTCAGTCCGAAAAATTGGGAAAACTTTGAAAGTGTCCCCAAGTGCAGTTGCAAAAACCATCAAGCGCTATAAAGAAACTGGCTCACATGAGGACTGCCCCAGGAAAGGAAGACCAAGAGTCACCTCTGCTGCAGAGGATAAGTTCATCCGAGTCACCAGTCTGAGGAATCGCAGGTTAATAGCAGCTCAGATTAGAGACCAGGCCAATGCCACACAGAGGCACATCTCTACAACAACTGCTAAGAGGAGACTTTGTGCAGCAGGCCTTCATGGTAAAATTAGCTGCTAGGAAACCACTGCTAGGACTGGCAACAAGCAGAAGAATCTTGTTTGGGCTAAAGAACACTAGGAATGGACATTAGACCAGTGGAAATCTGTGCTTTGGTCTGATGAGTCTAAATTTGAGATCTTTGGTTCCAACCACCGTGTCTTTGTGCGACGCAGAAAAGGTGAACGGATGGACTCTACATGCCTGGTTTCCACCGTGAGGCATGGAGGAGGTGTGATGGCGATGGGGTGCTACACCAGATGACCTGGCCTCCACAGTCACCAGACCTGAACCCAATCGAGTTGGTTTGGGGTGAGCTGGACCGTAGAGTAAAGGCAAAAGGGCCAACAAGTGCTAAGCATCTCTGGGAACTCCTTCAAGACTGTTGGAAGACAATTTCTGGTGACTACCTCTTGAAGCTCATCAAGAGAATGCCAAGAGTGTGCAAAGCAGTAATCAAAGCAAAAGGTGGCTACTTTGAAGAACCTATGAATATAAGACATACTTTCAGTTGTTTCACACTTTTTTTGTTAAGTATATAATTCCACATGTGTGAATTCATAGTTTTGATGCCTTCAGTGTGAATCTACAATTTTCATAGTCAAGAAAATAAACACAAACTCTTTGAATGAGAAGGTGTGTCCAAACGTTTTGTCTGTACTGTATATCTGGCCCATATTCCAGTGCACCACAACATAATCCTACAACCTTTTCTGAATATGAGCAACGCAAGTTTATACTTGTAGTAAATACAATTCCTACCTGTGGGCAGCTTTCTGATTTACATCTATTGTTGAGGTGGCATGGTGGCTCAATGGTTAGCCCCCTGGTTAGGGTCCTAGGTTCAAATCCCACCAAGGACAACATTTGCAAGGAGTTTGTATGTTCTCTGTGGGTTTCCGCCCACACTCCAAAGACATACTGATAGGATGTTTACATTGTGAGCCCCAATGGGGACAATGTAAAGTGTTATGGAATTAATAGCACTATATAAATGTTATTATTTTGCAGGTGGATTCAAACCCTATGTAAATAATGTAATTCAGGGACATTTATTCATTCTACTACATGTCTGAAATCCTTTCCTGAGAATGTACTGCTCACATAGGTTCACATATCCTCACAATGTATCAGATACTTATTATGCAACAAGGCCAGGATTGATTTTCATCCTTTGTATCAGGGCTGATAGAGTTCTTAAAGTTCAACTCAATGCTTAATAGTATACCTCTAAATAATATAGTTACCAAATAATGGTCACATACCAGCACAGTGTTGCCCAGACCATCATGAAAACGTCTTCCATCCAGCAAATCACTGCACACCAACTCTACATCTTGATTCTACTCCTAATGGTACCTTTACACGCCGCCACAACAGGATGGATACCAACGGCAACTTCACGTGCACGAGCACGGCCGAACGGTTACCAACGGGAACCGCACCCTCTATACACGCCGCCACAAGGTGCGCTACGCTACGCTACATCTACAGCTAGATACATCGCCGGGTGTCGCAAGTAGCCGTCTGTAGCTCAGCGTACCAGCTTTACACACCGCCACCACAGAGTGATCTGGGAGCAACAAAGGCAGGACGTAAAACAAATAGGCGTGCCACAGACCTGTACGCCGCGCCCAAACCACAACCATTGGCCAACACTACGGAGATGTGATTGGGCACGACGGAAAGGGCGGATGGCCGAGACGTGCCGTACTAGTGAGCGGAGTGTGGCACGGAATAAGCGCTTGTGACATGGCGGAGCCTGGTGAATGCATCCAAATTGATGGTAATGGGTCACGTTAGAGCGGTGGCCAGTCACATATCCCGTGTGTATTAAAGTAGCGGTCCGGGGCTATGTGTGCGTAGTACAAGTGTTTGCCTTGTCACGCACGATCAGCGCTTGTGACAGCCGCGTGTGCCGATTGAACTGAGGTGCGTTTGTGTGCCACACATTAGCGTCTTACAAAAGACAGTATGTGCGTTTTCTGTCAAAAATCTGTGACAACTGTGGCGAAGTATGTGTATGTATACAGGCTGAATGGGGTTTAATATATGTGCTGACAGATGTGAATGTAGTGGATCAGCTTCCAAGGCACCAAGTCAAAGATCTGTGTGACAGTGCATGAGAAAACCCCTGACAAGAATATGTCCTGCATCAATGTGGTGTGTGCAGGGGACCCTCTGCCTACAACAAAATAAAGGATCATGTACGCACAATTGCCACAAACACTGTTGGGCAAAATACTTTCAGAAAAACATGGCTACCCACACATATTGTGTGCACAAACCCAGCCAATAGGTGGCTCTGACATCCCAGGCCCCCACCCAACCCTGCATCACATTGCCCTCCTCCACCAAGTAATCAGGCTCACACAGATGATGTTGGATCCAACAGAAAAAGGTTTAATATATTCCATGCATCTTGACCTTGTCTTGTGCAAACAAAATATACATAAAGTAAAAACATTGTAGAATTCAAGAGCAGGTGACATTAATCAGGCAAATTCAATGGATAAGCAAATCACCACACATTGCAAACTGTGCATGGAAAAAATACCAAAATAACCTAAACTAACTAACTAAATAACTACATAATGAAAACTCATGCACATAATGAAAACAAAGATAATGGAAAAGGTCAACCAAACATTAAAGGGGTGCAGCTAACCTGCTGTCACCTTCATTGAAAACACAAAAAGCAACTCCCAGAGCCAGCCACATTATATGGCCTGGTCCTGCCAGCTCACTGCACCAGACCCATTGAAGTAGGAGCAGTAAGCTTCTCTACTGTCCCTGGCCTCCTGCCGAGTGCGGCCATGGCTCTGCGGCTGGAGTGGCACAATCACATGGGCCTCATCACGCCAAGACCCTGGACGGAGCTCCCCTGTTGTAGCGTCTGCATTATCTACATAACCTCCTGGCGTGTATGATGCCCTATCCCTACGACGCAGGAAGTTATGTAGCACACAGCAGGCCACCACTACCGCGTCAATAGACTCCGGTTTCATATGTATAGGTGTATGAAAAATCCGGAATCTATTGGCCATTATCCCAAACGCATTTTCAACTACACGGCGGGCCCGGGATAGCCGGTAGTTGAAAATGCGTCTCTCAGAAGGAAGGGCCCTCTGGGGATATGGCCGCAGTAGGTGTTCCTGAAGTGGGAATGCTTCATCCGCCACAAACGCAAAGTTGAGATGTTCGGTCGTGTGCTCATTTGAGGGTAAGTTTAGCCCACCATTCCCTAGTAGTGTTGCCAAGGAGCTTAGGGCAAACACCCCCCCATCTGAGTTGCGACCGGGCATTCCAACATCCACGTAGAGGAACTCATAGTTGGCATCTACTACAGCCATGAGGATTATACTACAATACCCTTTGTAATTGTAATACAAAGAGCCAGAGTGGGCAGGTTTGGTAATCCTCACGTGCTTACCATCCAATGCCCCGCCACAGTTGGGGAAGTTCCACCGGGTTTCAAACCCTTGGGCCACTTCCAGCCATTCTGCGGCGGTTAATGGCATTTTCATGTAGGCTGGCTGCAGAGCTCTCCAGATGGCCCAACACGTTTCAGGGATCAGGCGGCTCAGCAGGGGCAGGGAGACACGTGACACGTATGTGAGGGATGTCATGGACTGCCCTGTAGCCAGGAACCGCAAAGTGATCGCCAACCGCTCAGCAGCTGATACTGATGGGCGCATTATAGTGTCCTGACGCGCTATCATTGGCCCTACACGCTCCAATAGGAAGGTGAAACAGTCCTCGGGCATACGGAGATAGTTTCGGTAATCATCAGGACAGTTAAGCTCCAGCTCCCGCAACAGCTGCATGTGGCCCCGGGTTTCCCGCCTCAGAAGCCAATCACGGGTCCACATCCGCCGCTGTCTGCGCCTCATCAACCTTTCATACCGATCCTGATACCACATTTGCTCTTCCACCAACGCAAGAGCCACGATAACATTGCGGTCATGGATATTCTGCATCCTCAATATCAGCACCTGAAGATGTGAAAGCACAACATGAGTACATAGACCAAAATGTGTGCAAGTCAGCAGGTTCAGCAAGCCACACCTCTTTTCCATTACACACTATAGCCAAGAGGATGGCATCTCTTGTGTGGGCCCAAAACACAACCCTGAAGCAAGGACGGCAAACACCCAGTAGTCACCCCAAACAACATGGCACACGGCGATTGAGAGTGGCCTCCTCTACATCAACGTCAATGGGAGCTCCAAAATTCACACATCTGCACCTAGGTGAGTTAGAAAGGGACATGTGTCACCAATAATGTTGGTCAAACAGGTCCCATAATCCATTACACAGCCCATAATGTCAATTGATTACAGTAAAAATGAGAAGAATAACGAATGTGACGTACCCCGATATGGAAGGTTGAGGAAGGCTACATGAACCAAACAACATTGCACATGACTGCGGATGGTTACCCATGGTGTAATTGGTTTTTGAAGGTGTCATTTTAAATACACATGTATGCCATGTCTGGCGCCCAACACCTCAAAGCCCTGTGTCATCCCATTCCCGTTGAACACAGTCTCCATTGGCCACAACCAGTATGCAGAAATCGATCCAGTCGACATGAGTGACATAGTTCCGTCTACAGTCATGCATCCATTCTCCTGTATGTTGTCTGCAAACAAACACAGCAATGTATCTCAACAAAAGTGTCAAGGCCCACACAAAATGCCGTATCCTAACCCACACACTACACTATATGTCGTCCCCAAAAATACAAACCCCTATATCGGCCGCTACACCAGTCTCCGGCGCTCTCCAAGAACATCAACATATGCACCCCACCCTGCGCCAATTCCATGTGTGTCCACAAAAAGTTACCTAATGGGTCTGGCCAGCAAGCGTAATGTTTGGCGGGATGGGCAACTTTTAAAGGGCCGCCAACCTATCACGATTCAGCGATCTCCACCAATTAGCGGAAGGCAAATCCGCACCCAGGTGCCCCTTCAGGATGTGCATTATTGTGTCCGCTGTGATTGGTGTCCCGGACTATAAAGGCAGGTCAATGGCCACTGCTCCGTGTCCAGACGTCGATGTGCATTGAGCTACTAGTGTCCTGTTTGACTTCTGTTGCTCTGACGGTAAGCCTCTTTAGCGGTTTGTAAGAAAATGTAATGAACGCAGCTGGTTCTGGCACAGGCAGCTTAGGCGATGTGTGTATGGCCATGTTTGAAGCGGCATGCAAATATTGAACACGTAATATTAAATATGTGAACCTTATTCTGTGTCGCCCAGTAGCCAGGTAGTGCCTCTACTTATATAGTGTAAGTATGTATTGCACCTTCTGCTTTTTGGCAATGGTAAAAGAGCACGGTGTTATTTCTTTGGCTGGTACTTCACATCAACATTTCAGGGGTGGTAGAATTGTGGCGGACATTCCAGGGATGTTGGGTACATGTGTTAAAATGGGACTTCCACGTCTGGAGGAACACCTACATGATCATCTGGGTGCACATTACATGTAGTATGTGCAGTGTTGGCACACACCCAGCCCGCCTTTCTGATATAGTGACCCCTTACCATTGTGGACACTGGCCAGGTACTAGTTAGCACACAACGTGTTAGGTCACATGTTGCCCTCTACAGGTATGTACGCACACACCGTGTCAAGGTGTGTTGCAATAGGTACATTGGGGACTGAAATCATGTTTGAAACATCTGTAGGTGGACACCGATATCCGGGGCTTGATATTGGCAGCATACATGTGTTTGAGTTAGTAGCGGTCTGAGATTGAGAAAATGGCACACTCATGGCCAGTTTCACTCCACAAAATAGCTGCATAGATGATCACTGTAGAAAGTTAATGATTATGTGTATGATTGTGGGAAGTTTTGAAATGTCGGTATGCCTTGTGTTGTGACTGTGTTTTTTTTTTTTAATTTTTCATCGGCAGATGCCGACGGGTACTGTGGAATTGGAATCCCAGCTTCTCACGGAGTATCAGCGGCACGAATGTTTGTGGCGCAGCTCGCTGCCCGAATATAAAAATCGGGCAGCGAGGGCCGAGGCCTACAGGAGTCTTGTGGCTCTGGCAAATCGCTTGGAGCCAAGGGTAGGCAAGACGTGGGACCAGCATATGGTGGCACTTAAGATCAAAAACATGAGGTCGGCGTTCATGCGGGCTCACATTCAGTACCAGCGTCGTCGCTCAGGGGCTGGAGCAGAGGAGGTACCATCACCTACCCTATGGTACTATCCCCTGTTCACCTTCATCCTGGGCGAGGTTCGCCCGCATCGAACGACCACCAACTGCCCCGTTGCTGCGTCCCATGTAGGCCCGGCTGCATCACCACCTGCGCCACAGGAGGTGGGTAATTGTGTGACAGTGGTGGGCCACAATGTTTCCTTCACATGTGTGCTTCGATAAATCCTTCACACCAAATGTGTTGGCATATTTACCTCCTTGCTGCGGCACACCTTGGGGTGTCAATCTATCTGCCCTCCTTCCATGACTTGCCAGACTTTTCTATTCTATGCTTCCAGCCGTATTGCAATGTTGCTTCTTCCACAACATCTTGGTATGTTTAGGTTAGTTATTTAAGGGTTTCAAGATAGCAGGTGGTTTGTTCTCAAACAGCCACATAGTACCATGTAGTAAATGGTGCTGTCTCACATGTGTGTTGGCTTTGTTGCCAGTGGGTTAAAGGTAATTGAGTGAGGGGTGGATTCTCACCATAAAGGAGTCCTAATGGGAAGGTGCCCAATATGTGTCATTGGCCAGCACAGCCCCCAGTATCAAGGTGTTGTGGTGACATGTCCTAATATTGGATTACGGCTACGTGACAAACAACTAATTATGTATTTAGCTGAGCTCCTGGAATGGTCGAGGTGAGTGTACAGGAGAACCACTGGTGTTGGGGTCTTGAACCTTATTTGCTTTACTGTGTTATTCCTCATTTTCCATTCTGGTAGTTGGCCTTGGTGTGTGTGGGAGTGGTATATAGAGTCCTGTTGTGAATGTATACAGTTGATATTGCCTCCACTAATGGTTTTTTTTTTTTTCCCCACCCACAGGCCCCAGAAGAGGACGGCTCCATTGCCGAGGATTCTGTTGCTGATGATGCTCAGCCCATGACATCTGGGGCTGAGCAGGAGGGCGGGGCGAGTGATGTGGGTCCAGGCCCAGGTCCCAGCTCCGGGATCCGTCGCCGCCGACGTCCTGCACCACCTGAGACGGAGCTGGCGACCTGGGCCCGACGCGTGCTGTTGGATGAACAGCGGACCCACATGGACACCGACGCCCTCTACATGAGCAACAGAATGCGAGGGATGGAGCCGCTCCAGAAAAAGATCCTTCTGAGGGTCTTCCACAATGCCGCTGATGCTGCCGATGATGGGGCCCTTCAATGGGGCTGCCACGTCCCCCCCCCCATGCAACACACCTTGTGGCCCCTTTCACCAGCTGCCCCATCTCGGCCCGTGAGAAGACCGGCCCCGCCACAGTCACCCCATCCCCCCTCAACACATCGTCGTTCAACCAGACGTTCTGGGGCAGGTCGGGGCTGCCCTCAGAGGAGGGGGGATGCGGCATTGTCAGAGCCGACAGAAGAGGAGTAATTTGGACACTAGTAGCCAATGCACAGAATTGGCAGTCTGGACTTTATAATTTCAGGAATCGCGTTTTATATGTATATTTTGTTGATTGAGTATTGGCCAAAATTTGTGGTTTTTTTTGTATTTTTTTTCCACAAAAATTCTATTATTTGTAATTTATTTTAAATTCCAGCCTGGATTAAAATTTTTTTATTAACACAATTGTGTATTCATTTCAGAATAAGGATTGTGGGGGTTTTTGGGGGTGAATGTAATTGTGGCCAATAATAGGTTTCCCCAAGCCACACAATATGGGCCAGTGCTCGCTCAGCAGGATCACCATCGGTTCATTTGGAATGTCTTAGCACATTCACAAAGGGATGTTGTGATGTGCCTCACATAGTTAGGTTATGGTGAGGTTTGGTCACCAAATATTAGTAAGGTCACATGAAGGAGCGTATAACAAAGTTAGAACAGCATTGTATTGTAAACATACATGTGTCACAGACATTTGCCATCATACAAGGAAGGCTTAGGCCAGATGGGGCTAGCCAGTCCACACTTGTGATGGTCCCAATGTGGGACAGTATAGGGATTATAGGCCAGATGGGGCTAGCCAGTCCACACTTGTGATGGTCCCAATGTGGGACAGTATAGGGATTGTAGGCCAGATGGGGCTAGCCAGTCCACACTTGTGATGGTCCCAATGTGGGACAGTATAGGGATTGTAGGCCAGATGGGGCTAGCCAGTCCACACTTGTGATGGTCCCAATGTGGGACACTATAAGAAAAGAGCCCAACGGGGGCAAAAAAAAAAACAACAATATTTTCACTTTTGCAAGGCAACAAGCCAACGTGTGAAAATTTTAGGGTCCAACAAGGACAACTGTTTGTGGGGCCATGTTTGGCCAGGATACAATGCATCCCTCAAATTCATGGGTGTGAACCATGGTGTGGGTGTAGGTCCGCCAGCATTTGAGCCAGGCGGCCAAGGTCCTGCAGGCCACGCTGTAGAGCCGTGGTCAAACGGGCCACAAATGCCTGATGGGCCTGGATGAATTCCTCCATGGTAGGGGCACCTGTATTGGGAGTAAACACAAACTTTAGTACACAGTCGTCACTGCTGATGGTTAGTCATGACTGGCCGCAACCATCCACTTACCCTGTTCCTCCAAATCCAGTTCACCATCAGACGGGGAGGGAGATGGGGTCAAGCTCCATCCATATGAGCCCGCACGTTCACCATCTGGAAAAAGGGTGAACCAACATGGTTTACTTTGTTTACATAAATTGTTTGGCCCCAGATGAAATTTAAGCAACAGTGTGCAGGGTGTCTGTGGCAACATAACCCACTTACCACCATAGTCACTGTGTGGGGACATGGTCACCCCCGGACTCGCCACTGAGCTGGAGACAGTGGGAGGTGGTGTTACTCCCGGGCTGGGGCTCCGTGGCCACATTATGTGGTTCAGGGGTAACAGTGGTCCTGGGCTACGGGGCAAAGACTCCTCTGGGCCGCCAGGTACTTGCTGCTCCTCGCCCTCCTGTGGGGAGTTGATGTGTTCCTCCAGCAGCCAGGCAGATGGGGACAGCTGGTCACACTCCAGCGGGCTGCCAGGTGCGGACTGGTCCTCCACGTCCTCTGTCCCGGTGGGTGACGGGACGTCTGGCTCCTGAGGGCCGGGGGAAGGTGTTGACCCTGGGGACAAGGGTGCCACTTGAGCCTGATGTGGTGGGGTTCTTGATGGGCCACCTGGGGGTGGGGCATGGGGCCCTTCTTCTGATGAGGATTCAGCATCTAGTTTGAAATTTGAACATAAAAGACGTAATAAGATCATGCCTACACATTGTTGTCCTACAAAGAGCTTGTGTGGGTATGTATTTGACGGCTAAGGCTGGGGTCACACACACACAGATATGTGGCCAGATATTGTTGACAGATCTCTGGTTGCAGTGAAAGCATGGACACATTGTTCCATTTTGAGGCTGTCTCCAAATGTCAACATGTGACCATGATTTGACTGCAAACAGAGATCTGCAAACAATATGTGGGCAGATATCTGTGTGTGTGACCCCAGCCTTACTTAGCATCAAGCAGGTGATGCTGGATGCATACACTCATGTTGTATGCATGGACTGTGCGTGTGAGACATTTTTAGGCCTGACTGGATGAGCACAACACTGTGAAGATGTGTTTGATTGTGTAGGCCACACTGTCCCTTGTCATATGTTTCCATCATTTTTTGTGTATTGTGGGACATGCACATGTGGCGGTGTGTGTTTTGGGGCAACAATTACTCACCACGCAGCCTGGCAATCCTGGCACGGATGTCCAGTATGCGACCTGGGCACTTATGCTTCAAGTCAGCGATCTTTTTTTGGATCGCTTTGACTGTCCTCTGTACCCCCAGTTGGCAGAGCAGGGCCCGCTGGATCCGCCGCACGGTGCACCGATTGCGCAGCCTGGGGTGGCGGTGGTGATGGTGGCCCCAATAGTCCCGACGGTCGCACTGATCAATGAGGATGATCAGCTCCGCCATCCCCCATGTTGCGGCGCGGTGCACGGCTGCCATGACTGCTATGGTGTGTGCAGAGGCGGGGCTGGCACCTTGCAGGCAGAGTGAAAATGAAACCAACGTCATGACGTCATTACGACCGCTGTGGGGGTGACGCACCTTTATAAGTAGCCCAACACGCAGTGACTCGCCCGACACACTTATGCGGCCCCTACTGCAGAAGACCCACAGTGCAGTCCGTACAACACGGCTCTGATCTGTCTACTGGGTAATCTCCTCCGATGTGCTATGGGATTGTGTGCATCTGTGTGCGCGCTGCGCGCACTGCCAGACCCGGAACACTTCTACGGCAGCTGCTGTGCAATAAGCCAGAGCGGTACGTAACACACACTTGTGCGCTGTGTCCCGCATTATTCGTTATCATGTTGATAGGATGTGCACACTGTATGTAGATCATGGGCCATTTATGATTTTACGTTCAAGTGTGTGTCCGCGTAATTGTACTACTATCTGATCGTGCATACGGCGCGTATGTGTAGTGCTGAAGGGACAGCTCATCCAAGATGGAGGGCTGTGAGGCAAGGGCCAATCGTAACGCAGCATCTTCCACCAATGATCGCTGAAGGGGCGCGGTATCACGGAGCATGGGTGACGCCTTAGCCACATTGCAGCTACATCGCCGGGTGTCCCGAGTTCACTTCTGTAGCTTCTTTACACGCCGATACAGCTCGCTACAATCGGCGATGTAGCCATCTGTTTATGGGCAGTGCACGGATGCAGAGGTATCTGTAGCCGGCTGTGTCGTCCCGTCTTCAGACGCCGCTACTACGGGCGATATTGGCGCGACAAGCTACTTTTGTAGCCTGTAGCGGGTTGTATCCATCCTGTTGTGGCGGCGTGTAAAGGTACCATAAGGCTACGTGCACACATTCAGTATTTGATGATTTTTTTACCTCAGGATTTGTAGCCAAAACCAGGAGTGGAACAATCAGAGGAAAAGTCTAATAGAAACACCTGCACCAATTCTGTATTTATCATCCACTCCTGATTTTGGCTACAAATCCTGAGGTAAAAAACTCATCAAATACTCAACGTGTGTATGTGGCCTAATTGTCTTTCAGAATAATAGTGTCCCATAGCTCCTGACTGTCTCATATTCAGTGGGGGGTCAGAGCTTTGTTCAACTTTCTCTTACTTGCTTCTCTTAAACAATTCTCTTCTTTCATTTCTCTGGTCTCCTTGAGACTCAAACCCACAATGTTTATACTTACAGGCAGTAGCTAAAGCTATGAGCCACAGCCTACATTAAACAGCACTGGAGAATTTAGTATACTTGAAGCTGTATTGCAGACTGTGAACCCAAACGCAGAAGGACAGTCCCAGATTTGAGTTCACACCCTGCAGTCTCGGTATCTGCTGAATATTCCTCACTGCTAACGCCTCTCCAATATCTCCTGCCAGGGTAGTAAGAAATGGTAAATGGATGTTGCTTGTGGCATGGTCAAATTTTGACCCCACACATGTACCATAACTTGTCCCTCTCTTTATTCTTCAAAAGTAGGGCGGTGTCCTCTTTGTCTCTCGGCATGTAATATTACATTTGTCCCTGAACACAAAGTGATAATTGATCTTTTGTTTCTCTATACCGTAAATATACCAACATGTGTGTACAGAAGTGTAATTATGTTCTTTGTGCCCCTCATTAATAGTGCTCCTGAGTTGCCAACTGGGGCTGTAGGGTACTCGGAACCGGGCCCTCTTGTTGTCGTTGTCTGGGGGCTGCGGGATGTCACCGTGTTGCGACCCGGCTCCGTGGTCCCCGGCGAGTCAATACAAGGGGAAATACAGTTTTTTAGAAATGAATCGTGACACCACCCATGGTTTGTGGCTAAAGGTAGCCACCGATGCAGTCGGGACCTCTGGGGATGATGGGGGATGCAGCAGAGATCTTGCGCCCTCTACAGGTAGGGCTTGTCCCCAGGGCTACCGTATAGAAAGTGGAAGTGTGGTGTGAAGTTCTCCATATCCTCAGGCAACCTCCTGCTGCCAGCTTGCGGGACCACTCACGCATTCAAACAAATTCTCACACAATTCTGAGCTTTTACCAGGTTTACTTTCTCACACGCTAGATGTTACAGCATAGTTCAGTACAACGGCGGCTCCGTTGTGGTATCAGCAGCTGGGATGGCTTGTCTGCGACACTCCCTTTCATGTTCCTTTCGGTCCTCTTTCCATCTATTGTGCACACTGCTACTGTCTAGCGGTCATGGGCTCTCAGTTGGCACCCTTTCGGGTTTCCTAGCCCTAGTTTGATGGCCTTCCTTTCGCTGTACCTGAGGATGGGTTTCGGGACATAAAGACTCCGCACCCCGTCGGAGTTTGTGGTTGGGCATGCAGCTTTCCTGCCACTTCAGCAGAGTCGGCACTCTGGTTCCAGCCCGGTCCTCGGTGTCCCCGCTGACTCGGACACACTTTTGACCCCCTCTGACTTCCTTCGGTTCTCAGCCTGGGACCAGGGCTAGCCATATGGTGGCACAGGCCACCGGGTCCGGGTTCTTCCAGTCTGGTCTCTCTGTGACTACTTGGCTGAAGGGTGTCTCTGTTGTTCTCTCTCCTTCTCCCTCCAAACTGACCGGGCTCTGCCTTGGTGTTGTCCGTTCCCTTTTTGTTGTGTCGTCTCCAACCCTTACCGGGTTCTGTCCTAACTCTCCACCCTCCACACGGCTCCTCCTGCATGACATTGCTAGACATAGAGTCACTTTGACTTGGGATCGGGGATGTGTTGGGTGTGTGTGTGGGGGGTGACTGATTTACCAATCCCAGCTGCTGTGCCATTTTGTCGCTACCGGCCGCAGGGGTGCCACACCCCACTTATAATTTTCTTGTGCTCCCACACCAAAAATTCCATTCTGTGCCCCCCACACAAAGTAATGGTGCCCCTGTGCATCACTCTCAGAGTAATAATACTATCTTTGTGCACTTTGAGCTTTTAGATGTCCTGTACGTTATGTATAATGTAGTGCAAAGATATTTATTACAGTTATAATACCATATATGTACAGAATTATATGTATGCCCCAGTTCATCATACATAATATACATAGGTATATTTATAGTATACAGTATGTGTTTATGTAATAATATGTGTAATGGCATGACTATATTGTTTATGTTGTATGTTATCATATGCGTAATGTTCTAATTATGTGCAACTATGATGCATGCATAGTGTATCTAATATAAAACTCATGGTGGTAGATGTATGGTGGCTCTATGTGTGGTCTATAGGACAGATAATTGATTGCGCTGGTTGTTTCCAGCCCTGTACAGATAGCATTCCTCCTCCTGTTTGCACACGTTGATCTTGTGTCTGCTCTACATGCGGAGACTGACTCCTAGAGTAATAGTTAAGAAATGAACAATGTTTTTTGGAGATTATTTCCCCTTCTTCTATGCATATGTCCCCATCATCAGGGTGAGGACCGGTCAATGATGGAGCTATATGTAGAGACAGACAGCAAAGATTTGGATCCTTCATGAATTATGGATTCAATGTGATGAAATGTCAGATATTTGGCCAGGTTTCCCGCCCGATCATTCATCTCTTATCTACACATTTATTGTGTCTGCACAGTGAAAAGAAATATATAACTCTTGTCGCCATTGCACACTTGATGCTGACTGATAACAGTTTCAGACTATTCAAATCAATTATGTTGTTGAAGTTCCCACATTTGTAGGGATCATTTGAGATCCCACCCAATGGAATATATGAGTATTGTTCAACCTAACAGCATACATTACATTACAGAATAAAACCAACATACATTAAAACCTTAGTTCCCTTATATCCAATGTAATAAATGGTTGCAGTTTCCTCTCTAGATGACCATTATTCACTCCAGTTTTGCCTCATGTCTCAAAGTGGTTTCACTGGATGTCTCTGCAGCATGCCTTTGATACATGACTGCTATTGTAATGGCAGGTTTTCGGACCCTGTTATCCACCCCCACACAGCGTCCACAGCCGATGGAGTGACCACAGACACAGGTCTCAGGAATAACAGTTGTTTTACTATTGCAGGAATGGGGAAATGTACCATGGAGTAAATACTTCACAGTTTCATGTGGGTAGTCCACGACAAGTACAGTTTGGAGTTGAATTCTGCTTATGAAATTGATGCTCTGGAGCTTTAAGAACATGGATTATTTGGAAGTAGTAATTTTATGTAGTTATAGGAAAGTTCAGAGTCTTTTGTGTCTTAAAGAGAAGAATAGATACTGTATATAGCAAGAGGTACTTTCACAGCTAGTCACGGCACATGCAAAAATATACTAGAAACAAATGAAGGAAATTGGGTGAGACGGAGACCCTCGAAATTTTTCAACACGAAGGCAATAGGTTTTTCTGCGCATGCGTAAATCGGACAGCAAGGATCCAGGATTAAAAGTCTTTAGTCATCTTGGCTGACTAAAGATCAGAGAAAGAATCTGGCATTAGGGCTTGGATGGAAGTCTTAATGGTGAAGGGAAGGATAAAAATCCAGGTCTTGGGCCTGGAAGTGATGGAGAGCCCTCACTTGAGCTCTGCTTCATGTGGCATCATGTACCTGACTGGAGAATTTCAAGCTCTTTATGTCTAGACCAGGGGTGGGGAACCATTTTTATGCCGAGGGCCATTTGGAAATTTCTACAATCCTTGGGGGCCATACAAAATTATCAACTTGAAAATTACCAGCTACATTTATCAAGTCTTTAGTCATCTTGCTGTAGAAGTCAGGGAAAGAATCTGGCCTAAGGGCTCAGATGGAAATCTTATGGTGAAGGGAAGGATCAACTTCCAGGTCTTGGGCCTGGAAGTGGTGAAGAGAGCCCTCACTTGACCTCTGCTCCATGAGGCATCATGTACCTGACTGGAGAATTTCAAGCAATTTCTGTCTAGACCAGGGGCGGGGAACCATTTTTATGCCGAGGGCCATTTGGAAATTTCTACAATCCTTGGGGGCCGTACAAAATTATCAACTTGAAAATGACCATATATACATGGTTAAACAATCAACTCACCCCTACTGCGGTGGCTGGAGCTGCTTCTCTTCGGCATGGGTGATATTGGTCATGTTGCTTCTCAACTGCTTTTCCAAGTTTCCTAGAGCCCTAGACATCACAGGAGAGGCTGGAAGCAAATACCTCACTGGGGAGGCCGAGGCTAGGGGCATAGAGATCACTGAGGAGTTGGATTTAAAGGGCAGACAGTTAGCAAAATGTGTCTGCCAGCCTGAGCACTGCAGTCCCCAGGAATCTGCCCGGGGCCGCAAAAAAGTATCGAGGACCGTATTCGACCCTGGGCCTAAGGTTCCCCACCACTAGACAATAGACTGGGTTACTCCACCTATTGAGCCTTGTGACTGGGTCACCGGCCAATAGGACAGCACCCAATTTACATGTCAGATTCTTACAATGCAAAGTACTATAAACTATACATTTTCACCAGCAGATGGCGATGGAACACAACAAATGAGAAATACCTGAGGAAGGCATGAAAAATGCATGAGATGTGCATTAAATAGAAATGGATTTAACTGAACTGCATATCTAACACTCCTAATAATCGACCGCGTTTTCATGTGCATTGAAAAAATGCATATCTGCAAACATTCCTATTTAGGCATGCATTCATAGGCGTTTGTTTAATGCAAGTCTATAGATGTGTTATCGCATCTGTTACATTGTGTTTGCGCTGCTGTCCAACTGATCCGTTGAGACGCACAGCACAAATGCAATATGAACCTAGCCTTACTGTACTCTTCAGCCTTCAACAGACAAAGCAACATAGACTATAGAAGGCAAACACTGCAAAATTTTGACTGAAATAAAAATGTCCCTAACAGTAGTCTAGCCTTTTTGCAATGTGTTTTTTAGATCACAATTATTAGTCAATCACCCAAGTTCATCGCTCTCACATTTTTCTAGTTCAATAATAGGTAAAAAAAAGAAAACACCTGTATTCTGCGCTCACTGCCACATTACTCAGATTTGTGACCTGGCTGTATTGACTTTCCATCTCCTGGTCCTGTGTCTTTGAGGCTTCTAATTCCTGCCCAGTAGAGAAGATGTTATCAATGATATGTCACTTTGGGAAGGTGCAATGTCTTATGGGAACATTTGATATACACAGAAAATAAGTACATGGATCCAGCCAAGTATATTCGACAGAATAAAGGAGGGCAAAGGCCAATAGCCTATACAGGGGGACAATATCTGAGCAGTGCAGTTTCAGAATAAAGCTGAATCTACTGACCTGCCCCACACCTGTAACCAAGGCACAGCCCAGGATGAGAAAACACCATTTTAGAGATTAAATCTGGTCATATCAATTTATTAAATGTATAAAAATGCAAATTCCCTATGAAAACAAGCAACTTTGCAGTATACACTACCGTTCAAATGTTCGGGGTCACCCAGACAATTTTGCGTTTTCCATGAAAACTCATACTTTTATTTATCAAATGAGTTGCAAAATGAATAGAAAATATAGTCCAGACATTGACAAGGTTAGAAATAGTGATTTTTATTTGAAATAGTTTTCTCCTTCAAAGTTCACTTTCGTGAAATAATGCTCCATTTGCAGCAATTACAGCATTGCAGACCTTTGGCGGGTACTATTTAATCAAGCTGCAGGTGAGGAGCTGTGAGGCGTCGATTTCTCAAACTAGAGACTCTAATGTACTTGTCTTGTTGCTCAGTTGTGCAGCGGGCTTCCACTTCTTTTTCTACTCTGGTTAGAGCCTGTTTGTGCTCTCCTCTGAAGGGAGTAGTACACACCATTGTAGGAAATCTTCAGTTTCTTGGCAATTTCTCACATGGAATAGGCTTCATTTCTAAGAACAAGAATAGACTATGAAACAGACATGAAAGTTCTCTTTTTCTGGCCATTTTGAGAGTTTCATAGAACAAACAAATGTAATCAATGTTACAGTGGGAAAAGGGTAGGGAAAGGCAGCTCACCGGTATGATTCCGTTCTGTCACGTCCTGGAGTTATAATCCGCACGGAAACCGCCCTGGTATCGGGCACGATAATCAGAATAAGGAAAAAGACCCAGCAGAGAATTTCTGGAATGCTTATTTATTCGCTATACAAACCTCCATAAAACAGTGGGGTGTCATCAAGCAACATTTTACTTACACAGTCTTAATCATGGCATGTTAACTATGCCAGATTAAGACTGTGTAAGTCGTAACATTTGGATTGATGCACCCCCACGTTTTATGAGGTTTTGTTAGCGAATAATAGCATTCCGTAATTCTCCGCTGGTCTTTTTCTATTTAACAAATGTAATGCTCCAGATTCTCATCCTCCTTCTCAAAGGAAGTCATTTTATAGCTTCTCTAATCAGTCAAACCGTTTTCAGCTGTGCTTAATATCATTGTGCAAGGGTTTTCTAGGTTTTCTAAACATCCTTAGCTTTCTAAGGGCGTCACACCATGGTGACATCCGATCCGGGATGTCAGCGATGAACCTGACAGCCCGGACCGGATCAGCCCACGTAACGTGGGCTAATACGCCCTCCTTTTCGATTGCATACCGGGATGCAGCTGCTGCTGCTGATGATTCAGGACCACGGCTCGCGTAGCTAGCCAGGTCCTGAAATTACATCAGCTTGTCACGCAGTGTACCGTTCCGATCCTCCCGGATCGGGCAATCCGGCCCATAGGCTCCCTATTAGGGAGCGCCGGATTCCTGATCCGGGAGATGCAATTGGGGAGATTTTTCTCCGACACAAAAACGTTGCTTGCAAAAAAAAAATCCGAAAAATCCGAACACACCCAGATTCTCCGGAGAGATGGAAACCGGATGGCAGATAGCTGTTTCGGCTACATAAGCAAAAGTGATAATCGGGTCGGGGCTGTCAGAGTCCCCGTACACCCGACTGATTTCATCGTGGTGTAAGTCGCCCTAAGGATGGTTTCATACTGCAGTTTTTCCTGATCAGTTCGATCGGTTTTGTGTGCAAGACATGAGTGTCTCCAAACTCAAACAATTCAATTTTCAATTTATACTTTCCTCTGCAAGTCCTCTCCTGATTATGTTTCATAAACGGATGGTAACCTCATCAGGAAAAAAATGCTTTGTGAAACCAGCCTAAGGCTGCGTTCACACATTGCG
Source organism: Allobates femoralis (assembly GCA_033576535.1). Lineage (NCBI taxonomy): Eukaryota > Metazoa > Chordata > Amphibia > Anura > Aromobatidae > Allobates > Allobates femoralis. Next base: position 425,257,515 of record JARQOC010000006.1, read on the forward strand.
TATTGCCGCTTTTTTTACGCGCGCTTTTCAAAATACGCATGTGCCTTATTCTGCCTCAAGTGAATGGAATTCACTTTGCAGTGCAACATTGCGTAAAAATACGCAGTGCATTCCCGGAGAAAGCAGCTCGTAAACAATTTGATATGTCAATTGTTTACGCAGCACTTCTGCGTATCCTTCCCAGAGGGGCGCCATTAGATTCACAGTGTTTAATACACACTGTGAAATTAAATATAACAAAATGAAGTGTCTGAAAATAAAAAAACTGAATACATCACCTCCGACGCCTTCTGCGCCTGTGCGATCCCCCGTTCTAAGTCACATCCTTCTGACAAGACCTGTGCTGACGTCAGAGTGGGGGCGTTCCCGGGCACTCGCGTCAGCCCAACGCTGCGCGCGCAGCCCAAGACTTCCTGGACACCGCGCACAGCGCATGCGCGGCACCATAGAGGAGAACGGAGGCGCGCGTTCATGCTAGACTGTGAGGGGAGGCAGCAGCAGGTGACCAGGATTAGTGACAAGAGGGGGTGGGTCGGAGGAGCGCGAAACCCCGCCTCCCGGTCTTAGGTCTTCTAAACTGTAAGCAGTTATATAAGTGAATATTTAACTGTATATAGGGCATCAAAAGCCTATAGCCACCTTCCCTGAATGCAGCCTTAGTGCTGCAGAAGGTGGCTATTATAGCTTTTGATGTCCAGGGGGGGTGACAGGTTCGCTTTAAGTGACCAATCTAATCCTACAATGCACAAACTGGGTGCAGAGAACTTCCCCAAGTAGAGATGGGAGCAGCGCTGGTGCGTCATGCAGATGGACCAGCCACTCACAGCTTTATTCAGTCATATAGATAAGGGTGGAGTGTCTGAACAGGAGCCTATTAGCGGCACCAGGTGTGGCGGGCTATTTAACACTGCATAAATATATGCACCATGTCTCAACAGTAGCCTATTAGTAACACCCAATATGGCAGGCTAGTTAAACACTATATGAGTGTACCCCAAATAACAGATTTACCAGTTTACCATCTAAACTCTGAGAACCCCACTACACCCTGCAAAAGTGTATAAAATGTGCTAAAAACAATGTGAGGTATTAGTTGGTATTTTGGCCAAAACATGGAAGCTTCCAACCCATATATCAAGGGTCCTCACATTTGCTAGTCCTAATCTCAATTTCTGAACCAATTGTGCATTGTAGGACTAGATTGCCCTATTAGTAAATTATTTTTGATTTTTTTATGTAAAATAGAGAAAACTTTTTTTCTATGTTTCAGCAATAATGTTTAAGTGATACATTAATTGTAGTACAATGTGAACATTAGGTTTTTAATCAATATTATGAACAATAATCATGCTATTTAGATGGAACATAATAATTAATAATAATAATATTCAACACATTCTTCATTGAATTAATGTACCCCAATTTATTATATACTAGCTGTACTACCCGGCTACGCCCGGGTTAATAAATAACTGCTGTTAGCTATAACAAAATAGAAATTTATATGTCATATAAATGACAGGAAAAATAGAAGCTAAGCTGTGATTGGTTGCTATAAGCAGCCTAATAAATCTCCATTATGTAGATAGGGGCAAAATTGTTTGGTGAACTGGAACGCGCAGGGTTAAAATTTCGCCTCACAACATAGCCTATGACGCTCTCGGGGTCCAGACGTGTGAATGTGCAAAATTTTGTGGCTGTAGTTGCGACGGTGTAGATGCCAATCCCAGATATATATACATAAACACATATATACACACAAACATACACACATTCAGCTTTATATATTAGATTTTGGGAGTCGGAGTCGGTCCATATTCCTCCAATTCCGTCTAGAAAACACCTAAAAAATGCTGTAAACCACAGCAAAAATTGAACATAACGCATAGCAATGGAAAAGCGGCATTGCTATCCACATGTTCAGTCTTTTAACTGTTTCACAGTACTAAAGAAGTTGCAAAATAAGGAACCTGCTCTTTTTTTGGGCATCTTTCTCTTGTAAGCCACTTGCTACTGCAGTGTAAAATACAGAGAAAAGATGCGGTGGGCAATCTACTGCAAAATATGATGGCAAAGCTACTTCAGGAAAATGACCACTAGAAAGACTTGGTGGCTCTGTTGGCAGGTCACAGACATCATGTGCATATAACTTTAGAAAAATGCCGGTGGTGTATTATACTAACTGGCAGGGGCTGGGTGGCAAATTTCAGCTGGGGGTGGTGTGGTGGGCCATGAGCAGTGAGCTTCAGGGGCAGAGCGGCCTCCCAGACCAACATAACAGATAGCCGGGTGGCCCCAAAACTGCTGCTTGACGAATGGCCTGGGGGGAATCTGCCCCCCTGCCCCTGGGCCAGCCAGCCCCTGCTAACTGGGTCAGGCTTTCACAAAATAGGGCCTATCAAGGAAAGTAATTGCTTGTCATTTTTTCAAGAGATTCCATAATTATAGCATATATAATATTGACATATAAACCCCCAAACAATACTGCTATATATAGTACCCTCATACTACCATGTAACTGACATAAAAGTTTACACATAATACTGTAATTCAATGAAAGTTATAGTCACCATACACTTGCAATTACCGATAAGTGGTTTTACTTTGTTCCCAGGCTTTCCATACTCTAGAACATCCCAGGAGTGCAAGTTTTGGGACAATTTCAATGTTGACCACAGTGGCGTAACTTGAAGCTCATGGGCCCCGATGCAAAAGCTCCAACAGGGCCCTAATAATTCCAAATCTTAATAGCTTTTAGTCTTTTCCTATATGCCAAAGGGAGTTTTGGGGCCCCTAGGTTCCAGGGCCTGGGTACGATTGCAACCCCTGCACCTGTTGTATATACGACAGTGGTTTCCAACCCCTTTAACTGTTCTTGCCTCTAAACTTGTGCGTGCATTATGTGAATACACTACATATGTGTAAGCAATTATATGACTCAGATATGCAACTGTGGCACCCCACCGGGTAGGCCGCCACCAGGGGTACTGCACTCCTCCATTAGAGGAAGAGTAGTGCCTCCGCTCTCCAGGTGCTGGGATGGTGCAGTTGAGCTTCACACACACAACATTTAGGACCCAGGAATGGTGGGAGGACCCAAGTGTAGCCGGGAGGAAAAAGTGAAGTGCAGGAAGTGTGGAGTTAGTTAGTAGACAAGACAAGGAGAAAGAGAGACCATGAGAGAGGAGTGGAAGTGTAGGGGTGTGGTGCGACTCCCGCGACTGGGCACGACTTGCTCACCGCGGAATGGATAGACTTGAGAAGTTGAGAGGAGAAGGGAGCCCTTGGGGTACGGAACGAAGAGATCCCGTATCGCCTGTGCTTATCTGGCAAGAAAGGCTGGTGGACGACAAAGGGACACGGCCCTGAACACGGTGCGGATGCTTCATGCCTGAACTGTTGAATCAAAGCCCCAAGCTCTAAACGGAACCATGCCGTAACACCAACACAACTTGGAGAAGGCGTCTGAACTAGAGAGCAGTGCTCTGGGAGGCTAACAAATAAGCTCTGCTCTGCGGAGGGCTAAGTGAGGAGCGGCCGGACGAGTAAGTGCTAGGAAACTACCAGAGACAGAACACCTAATGAGAGAGTAAAGGAAACAACCGAGGCTTGACTGCACTGACCAGAGTGCAGGATAGAACAACGCTGAAACAGGAGGTTGGAAAGGGGAAGTACCCTGGCAGTCCATGTTTGTAAATAACTGAGTTAAACATAATCATGAATCTCTAGCTGTATTGGTGGAGACTTTCTTTCGTGGCGACCACTGGCCCCTGCAACCGCGGAGACACTGGGGTGCTGAATGACAATATTAAAATCTGCCAAGGTACAACTGACTCCTCCATCCTACTGCCCTGGGACTGTGCTCCACTGCAGGAAGCGAATCATCCAAGCTGCCATTCCCGTCCTCAAGGCTCTGAATCAAGGATAGCCTCGCGGCGCATGCATACCAGCAGGTGACGTCACGAATTACCATTTTCCTAGTCAATCCCACATGTCTACCACCCATTTAATTAAAATGACACTGCCAGGGTTACCGACTGGTCTCGGCCTCGTCTGTCCTGTGAAAGTAACCGAGAAGTGAAGAACAACTGCTGCTCTGTCACCGAGTACGCCAGCCCTGATGGTCATGTCACAACCACGATCAAGTTATCCCAATCTGCTCTTGGTTAAATTCTTGATTTTCTGTCCAATAACAGTCTAAATACAGTATAACCTCTCATCTAATTTGAAATTGTGGACCCACATTTAGAGATATTCAGGGCGTAACTATGATAGGTCAATGGAGTTGCAATCACACTGGGCCCTGGAACTAGGGGTCCAAAAGTCACTTAGCTTATGAAATAAGACTTTTCTATTAAAGATTTGCAATAATTGGGGGCCCGTTGGAGCTTTTGCATTGGGGCCCATTGAGCTTCAAGTTACTCCCCGGAGAATTAATAAGGAAACAGCAGATTTGCCGTACTTTCAGTAGCTCAAATGGCGATTCAGTTCAAGGCACAAGACCTCGTCAGGGCGAGCAAGGAAGGGCGCAAAATAAATCGCTTAATTAAAGCGATGCAATGGCCGTCTAACATATACAACCCTGTACATAAAATATTAGCTGCTGCTACATTGAAAGCGTTTCACTTTCTGCACTGGAAACCTTGTTATTCTGACGCTTGACATGTTATGTTCACAAACCAAGAGGGACAAATGTAATTGAGGGACTGTCACGCTGGCCGGCGTCTACATGATAACTGCTCCTCTTACATTACATCTTGCAAACATGGAGCAGGACGTGGGAGAAACTGAACTGTACGAAGTGAGCAAATAAATAAAGACGAAAGTGAGGGAAGAACAAAGGCACATAAATGGGAATATCTATACTATCACATACAGGGTTTTAGGGAAAGTGAGCCCTGGGTAAAACTTTAAATACCAAATCTGTGCATTTTTTAAAATTGTTTTAATGCTATTTTCAGTGCATCTCTATTTGTAGATCATTGGCGGCCCCCAAGAAAGTGGGGGTCCTGGGCAACTGCCCAGTCTGCCCCCACCCCTGATCAAACAACATGTTCAAAGCCGGAGCGGTCGTTAAAATGGACATCATCTGTCGAAGACCGGTCCATCGGAGCATCATCCAGTGTCCTGGTGGGCCAGTCCAATGCTGCAAATAACAGATTTTGATGGAAACCTTTCCTCATGGAAGGCCCAAGACATTAAAGGAATTAATGCCACTCTGAGAGGAGACGATATTAGATATAAACACTTGTAGGGAATCTGTCAGCAGGTTTTTGCTATGTAATCTGAAGACACAATGGGTTAACACACAGATTTCCGCAATGCATTTCTTTCCACACTGTGTGCAGTTATTTACCTGCAATGTTTGTTTTAGCTTCATGACATTATCATTGCTAGACTATGTCATCTATGGTAGAGTGCCTGGGGTGGGCATAGGCAGCTTCCTCAGCTCTGCTGCATTGCTAAAGCTATAAACTCCGATTGTGTCAGAACTGCTGCAGCCAGTAAACTAAGTTATACATTGCTGGATTCAGAGTCTCTGCCTATATCATGCTGCACTTAGATGAGGTAGCACAAACCAGCTGACAGATTCCCTCTAACTTGTGAGTGCTGCTGCTGGATACTTTTGCTCCAAGTGAGTTAAATCATAGGCAGGATGTGATCCTTCAATGTGGCGGTCAGGCGTATCAGAATTCGGATAATAGACAAGAATAAAATAGTATTAAACTATTGGGCGCATTTATACGGATTTATTTACTAACATACCGTAAGTTAATACTCATGCAGGGGCGGACTGGCCCAGGTGGCAGGGGTATAGCCCACAACTAGGGCCCCCCCCCACAGAAATGGGCCGGGCATCAAAAATTTCAGATAGCACCCAAATGGGCATCAAAAATTTCTGATAGCATCCAACCCCCCCCCCCCCACCTGCTTCTCAACTCAGGGCTGGCAGACCAAAACCGCCACCCGGGGCCAGAGTCAGCAGCCAGTCCCTGTACTCATGAAAACTAATGTTGTGCTATTTTATATATAGTGGTGTGAAAAAGTGTTTGCCCCATTTTTGATTTATTTTCCTTATTTCTTATGTCACGTTTTAAATGTTTTAGATCACCATACAAATTTATATATTAAACAAAAATAACATATGTAAAACACAAAATGCAGTTTATAAATTAAGGTCTTTATTATTAGCAGAATAAGTGATCCAAACCTACAGGGACCTGTGTGAAAAAGTGATTCCGCCCTCCCCCTTAAAACATTAAATAACTGTGGTTTATCACAGCTTTGGGATGCTGAGTGTCACGCTGGAGGACCGTGGTGCCCAGAAGTAGGAGGGAGCTGGGTGTAGGGAGTCAGGGGAGCCTGCTCTGGCCCTGATACGGGGGTCCCTAACTCGCCCTGATCTCGGAGGTACATCTAAAGGTGAGGAGGTCCAAGCCACCAGCCTAAGTCCCTAACTCCTGAGAAGCCCTAGGCATAAGCCCCTACCTCCACCCACGGACCATGGAACCCAACAACTTCAAATGGAGAGCAAAGCAGCAGCTCTGGATCAGCATCCGCTCACAACAGGTCACAGTCCAGAAGTGAACTGAATCAGCGACATCAGGTGGATGTGAGCTGACCCATTTATTGCCGAGGGGTGGGGAGCAACCAGACCAGGCACGCCCCTCAGCTCACCTAAGCATGAGCCATAGTCATCACACACACCTGCACTCTCAGCTCCCGCTCATTAGCTGCCTCTCTCCACACTGAGAGCAGGAAAAAAAAAGGCTTTATTTAAACCACAGCAGCAGCACTTCCATACAGCAAGGCAGTCAATACGCAACACTGAGTTCATTTTCCCTAGCCACACCCAGGCCTGATTACTGCCACATCTGTTCTCAATCAAGAAATCACTTAAATAGGACCTGCCTGACAAAAGTGGGCCACAAATGTCTCATCACATTGTGGTAAAAAAAACGCAATGTGTTGCCTGCCAAGAGATGCATTTTTTGTGCAGAAATAGTCTACTAGGCACATATAAGATAATCACAAGAACGATTTTAAACACATTCAATTATGGAGATTACTCTTATTTCAAGATCTATTCATTAAAATCTTCTTTATTTGTGGGACAACCCTTTAAATAGGCGATTCTCATCCAAAGTATTGAAGAAAATAGTTCATGCTGCAATATTTATTTAATGCGGACATTCAGACTATGTGAAAAAATAGCCCAGTTGAATAACATACCAGTGCATCTCAATGAATTAGAATATTATCAAAAGTGAATTTATTTCAGTAATTCAATACAAAAAGCGAAACGGATATATTATATAGAGTCATTACACAGAGTGATCTATATCAAGTGTATATTATATAGGGTCATTACAGAGTGATCTATTTCAAGTGTTTATTTCTGTTGATGTTGATGATTATGGCTTACAGCCAATGAAAGCCCAAAGGTCATTATCTCAGAAAATTAAAGTAGAGAGGATGAAGGGTCTGAAAGATAAAATATGACCTAAATAGGTATCAGAGGCTTCACCCTGTGTGGTTGTGAGAGTCACAACCACTATAAAAGCAGATCACGGCTGCTGCAGTCTCCAGCATGGTGCATATAGAGTTGGGAGGATGAAGGGTTAAAAACCATGCTGCCGTATAAGGGTGAATATAATATTGATTTATTTATTCAACAGGACAAATCAATATCATATTGCCATGTTTTAGGGCATTTCAGGGAGTCCTGAAATGCGTTGACTAATAAATCAATATTATATTCACCCTTTGATGTCTCGTGGAATACAGCAGCGCAGTTTTAAACCCTTCATCCTCCCTACTTTTCTGAGATAATGACCTTTGAGTTTTCATTGTCTGTAAGCCATAATCATCAACATTAACATAAATAAACACTTGAAATAGCTCACTCTGTGTGTAATGACTCTATATAATATACGGTAAGTGTTTTATGTTTAGTATTGAATTACTGAAAACAAATAACTTTTTAATGATAATCTAGTTCATTGAGATGCACCTGTAGGTCCTAGTTCTGTCAGGTTTTCTTTTTTAATGGGCATCACTCGCCCCTAAATATGGTTGTGTACTAGATGGTTGAAGCAGCTTTTTCGCCTTATGGGCCCACGTACACATGCACAGGTTGTACATATGGTATAAAAGTAAAATCTTTTAATGTAGGCGGCGGCGCTGTATATTCCTTAAAAACATTATTCTCCTCTACCGGTTTCCGTGTGAAGCTTGGACACGGTGGACTCGACGTACCCCAATCCATCCCCAAAAGATCATACGAATAAAATAATAAGGCAACTGCAGCGAGGGCCGTCTAAAGGCACTAATCACCTTCCCTCTGCTTTATGGGTTGGGGTTAATTGTCCGCACTGTTAATAAAGAGGGAAGTAGACAGATGGAGACTGTGTCAGGAGCCGCTAGTTACAGTGCAATCACTGGGATCTGGGCTCCATCCCCTAGGATAAGGAGCAGCAGCAGATAACGGATGCGGATGGAGCGGACATTGCTTATTTAGGGGAGAAGGAAGCGACCAGTTCTGATCTCACAGCTTCCGATTCTGTTCTTGTTTATTCACGCACCTAATATCTTAACGAATCGTTATCTCGCCAGGAAGGCAGTTTAATTATTCATAGGAGGTGTGAGGCAACTACAACAAATCAATTTTTTAGCTTGTGACCTGAAATAGTTCTCGCTGCAATGGTAATGTTCTCTATATTCCTTGCAGAAGGCAGGATGTAATTGGATTTGTATAAATTAGGTCAAATGACCAGTGATAATGCAAGAATTACTACCCGTGGCATTCTCAATTTTACCTGTACTTCATGGGTAATATATTTCAATGATTCTTCATTTTCAGGAGTAATAAGAGGATGAAATGGGCTCAACCTCCAGTGCAGACAAGCAGATAGAGAGGATGAAACTCTATCACTCACTACCTGTCTTCTTTGTTCCATTGTATCCCCAATCCAGGAGATGGCACCAGTGAGCGAGTTACAGGGGTGACCCAGAAACGTAACTCATTCATCCCCAGAACTATTCAGCTTTTTATTGTGGTGAGCTGCTGCAGCCTCCAACAAAGATTTAAAGGGCGGCTCCGGGCATAAAAAAAAAATAGTAATAAAAATTGCAAAATAAAAGTAATTGTTTTAAAAAAAAAAAATAAAAAAACATTACTTATCTGTTCAATTCCCTCCGATCTAGTGGCCCACACCAGTCCTGCATCAAATTACATCGAAAATGTACGGCACATGAATGGCTGCAGCAGTCAAGTGATTGGTGGAGCAGTGACTGGCCCCTGACACGCATAGCGGGAGTGGGGAATCTTTACAGTCTATGGGTAAGCCACAGTAGAATAGTATTGTATATGGCCCCTTACTTAGTTTGTGGTTTATTAATGGCTAGTGGCGCCCTGCTCACACAGGTAACCACAGACTCACTTACAGCACGGATGGTTTTCCACAGTGGGTACACAGACACAAACAACACCTTCCACCTCAGCACAGTAGGGGGAGCTCAACTTGCTGCCTTTAGGCAAGATCCCCTATAAATACTGGTGCTGGGGGCGGAGTTAGTTAGAGTGTGCAGATGCTACAAGAGCTGTGAAGACGTACTGGTGGTCGGTGCTGCATTAGTTACCCTGAACAGCCTTCGAGTAGTCCTGCAAGGCCCAAGAGTGGGGTCGGAAGGCGAGGAGAAAGGAAAGAACAAAGTTTGAACCTAGGAGCCAATGTTAGGTTCACCCAAACAGCACACCAGACACCGGAGTACAGGAGAGCACCTGGCCCAGTAGAGAATACCGGTCTACTGTGGAGACTTCAGTCTCCCGGGCATCTGTGCAGTCACTCACCAGGGAGCCAGACACTGTGGAGAGAGGAACAGCGGTAGTCCATCGAGGGTGTCCCACCTACAGCACAGGTGGAGAGAGAGAGAGAGAGCAGAGGAGGCCAGCAAAGTTTTACATGGGGCAGGGGCTTCACACACACGGGGAAAGAGACAAGGAGGCCTTATACCCACACGCTGTGGAGACCCAGAAGTGTATCCTGAACACCCGGCAGTGCTCTGGACGTTTACCTGCAACAACACCAGTAAAAGGTAATGGACAACTAGCGTGGTGTGTGTCAGTCCCTTACCCACAGCCCTGCCATCCACAGAAACTGCCCCGTTATCCAACAGCCCGGCCAAATCCTCCATCCCTCATCTTCAAAACCAAACACCCTAGGGATCCAGCTCCGCCTGTGGGGAGCTTCTGTCGAGCCCACTGGGACAAGGGTACTCGGTACCGGACCAGTCTGCTACTGGGGAAGGCACGGGTGGTCCTGGTCCGGACCGTGTCCCGGGCTGGCAAATGAAAGGGAATATTTACAGGGGATTGTCAGTCGTGACGCCACCCACTATGTGTGGCCAGTGATGGGGCCGCCGCTGCTGCAGAACCTCCGGGGATGATGTAATGGCAGCTTAGATGGAATAGTTCCAGTGGGTAGAACTGTATTCCCCGGGGCAGTGTTGGTTAGAGTCTATGATGTTGTGTGCAGGCTTTGTGCTGAGTGCAATTCACTTACTAGCCAGATGCTGCAGGGATTCTTCCTCGGTGCTGGAGCTGGCAGGCTGTGGCTCTGCAGGTTGCGGCTGTTATAATCATGTATGGGAGGGCATAGTTCGCCGGCAGAGACACACAAGGGAAACGTATTCAGGGTTCTCCGTGTTTACTTTCAAAGCTCTTCAGTACAGTTCACAATTCAGTTACAGTTCTTACAAGTCTCAGTTCCAGTCTCAACACACGGGCTCGCTCTCCCCTCCGGGTTCCCTTTGCTCTCTGCAGCCAGGCCTCTCTCTCTGTGACCCCTCACTCCGTCTCTGTGTCCTTTCAGGGCTGTTAACGTTCTCTGCCTTCACTTAGGTGTGTGTGTGTGACTCCGGACAGTATGGCGGTGACTCGGACCCCTGTGGTTCCTCCTGTTTGTCACTGAGCTGCCTGTCCTTTGGGGTAGGGACCCTAACGTGTAGCTGTGGTCCCCCGTCGGTTGTCTGGGGATGCCGGGTAAAACTACGGTCCCCTCTGGAGCAGACACTCTACTCAGCCCAGCCTCCAGCAGTCCTCCGGTGTGAGGCTCTACCAGGCTCTCTCTCCTGTGTCTTCCAGTGTCATAGGAGGGCTACTCCGCCTGCAGTCGGTCGTCTCAACTGTAAGTCTAGGGCCCGGGTATCACCATCCCTCTCTGTCCTCTCACAATCCTGGGGATCTGGCTTCGGACAGGCTTTCTCTCTCCTCCGGCTCACACTGGCTCAGTACAGATTCTGCGCTCCTACACCTCACTCTTCCAGGACATGTGATTCCTTCTTCCTGCTCAGCTTCACTCGACCTGCTGCTGTCTCTCGGCCTGTGCCGTGCTCCTCAGCCTGCTGCTGATCTGTGTCTTTTCTGGTCGGCACCCTCGGCCTACTGACTCCTTCCTCCTCCCCCTTCACTATTTCTACTGTCAGTCACCTGACTACGTGTGTGCCCAACCCACTCCTTTTAATCCACCACCCCTCGCCTGCCTAGAGTCTCCAAGCTCAGGGCTGGATGCTGACCTCTACTGTACGTGGGTTGTGTGGGCTGTGTGGGTGTTGTTGTGCAACTGTCGTCCTACCTGCCTGACTGCAGTTCCCTTTTGTGGTCTCCTGGACGCAGGGGCGCCACACTTCAACACCTATCTGCTCATCCATCATCCCTGGAGGCCCTACGCAGTGCTGGTGCAGTCACCAGATACCACAGGTGGCATCACGATAAACTTATAAACTTTTATTCCCATTCCAATTACCCCTTTTTAGTTGACCACCAGGGCGACGGGTCTGGGCAGGCCACCAGTGACATCCCTACCGCAGCAGAGGGCCCAGATACCCGAGTCACTATACCGCTATCGCAGGTTTTGTGACGTCGCAGGGACCTCACAGCGAAGTCGCTGCGTGTGATATGCGATGAGCTCACTGATCGCTGCAGAATGGACAGGACCATTTTTCAGTCGCTGGTTTCCCGCTGTCACACATGCATCGGCATGTGTGACAGGGGCAACGACCAGCGATCCCCAGTCTGCACCCGAGTCCCTGAATGATCCAAGCAACGGTCGGGTGTCGGGCGCATCGCTGGGTGATCTCTGGTAAGTATGCCTGTGAGGCATCCCATCAGCGATCACATAGCGATGTTCCAGCGATCCAGATCACTGGTCGGGTCGCTGAAACATCGCTATGTGTAACCCGGCCTTTACTTTCAAGCACCCTATACAATTACTCTAAAGGCAACCCCCTCTGACCATTTACACTTTGTCCTCTTTTTCCCCTTTTGCCTGTCTTCTTTTCCTTCTCTATAGTGCTCTTTGTCTAAAAAAGTTACGTACATTTTTACTACAGCTACCTCTGTAACACTTGTAGTTCATCTTTAATAAGTTGCTCATTGCAGTTGATACGTTTGTGGACTTAGTGGTATCATTATGATTATATGGGGATCTAGACACTCATTATTTCTTGTTCTATTAAAACTTTCCCGAGTAGTTTGCCTCATTACACTCATTACACTATGATGTCCAAGGGGGATCCTGTGCTTGTTCTTATATACTTGAGTCTTGCATGACTCACCTGGAACGGCCCCTGACACTCTGGTCAGGAGCACGTCAACTGCTTGGGTTACCATGCAGCTGACGTGCTCCTGTCCAGACAGCCATGGCCGTTCTGGGTGAGTCATGCGAGACTCATGAAAGTATCTCACATGTGTCTAGCTCAGGGTGTCTCCGGCATTATGCTAGTTTCTCCCTATAGACTCCGGCATTTCAGAATAAAACATACCTCAATCATGCGCCTGTCTCTGATTCACAATGTCCATTGTTTGAGCAGCATGAATGAATCTAGTGACAGTGTTCTGTCCCCTACTGATGACTGAAAATACCAAGAGCTCTAATTACCAGTTTTTAGATAATTGTATGCTCATACTTACACCATCAGGGGAAAATAGACAGTGTCAACTCGATCGTCACTGCAGCTGTGGAAAGACCAGGAGAAATGCTGCAGTTTTCTTCCAAATCGTGTATTAGTTACAATGGAACGATAGGGGTTGCAGACATGCGTGTTCGGCAATGGCTTCTCTAGACTAAACTGGGGAAGAAGGGAAGGGCATCCTGTACAGAGACAAACTAAAAGACGAAGGTAGGGACAATCTTAATACACAGTCTAATCTACCTGGTAACAACAAGTAAAATTACCGATTGGAGGAAAAATACACAATGCATTAGATAGAGAAAAAAATATATAACAGGTTGTTCCCATGCGTGGGACACAACAGACAGGTTCCCTTTAATGCTGGTATTCTTCATGTAAGATGGTTGCCATGTCTTAGGCTAAGAGCACACGGTGCATTTTTAATGCATTTTTGTGCAGTTTTATCAGACATCATCCTGAAGCCAGCAAAGTCAGTGAAAATTCTGAAGTGCACATGTTGCTTATTTTTTCCTTGCAGATTTTTTTGGCACCATGTCTATTCTTGTAGCGTATTTCACCCATTGACCTCAATGTAGTGATTGAAAAATGCTGCAAAAAATGAATGGTTGTTCACACAGTGCATTTTTAAGTGCAAATTTGGTGTATTTTGTCTAGGAAAACTGCATGCTTGCACAAATGAAGTATGTAAAATATACTGTGTTTTTTAGTGCTTTTTTTCTGCCAGGAGATGCTGATTTGGTGTAAAAATGTTCTGCCACTAAATACTCAGCGTAAGTACACATAGCCTTACTCTCCAGTTATAGGAATTGCTTATGTATAAAGTAAGCTCCGGAGCACACAAAGGCTATGGTCACACTGTGCGTATTGTATCTGTTTTTGTGCTGTATTTTTGTTATATTTTCAGCAGCAAAACTGGATCCGTTTTTGAAAAAAGCATCCAAAAACGTATTGTGATTTTGATGCTCTTTTTGTGCTGTTTTTTTTTTCCCATTAACAATGGTTTCAAGGGAGAAAACAGGAGAAAAAACGGATTACGGTACTAATTGACACGCTCATTCATTTTCTGCCCCAAAAACGGACCAGTAAAAATGCAGGGTCAGAATAGCATTTGGTGGGCATCACGTTTTCAGGATCATAAAAAACGGATCAAAAACGCACTGTGTGAACATGGCCTAAGAAAACAGGTGCACTTCCCAGTATAGAGTAGGTGGATTTTTGGGAGGGTGGGGTGCTTTTATGTCCTGTCCTGTCCCGAGGACAATGCATGATGAATCTGGAGAGAAATAAGTGATCTGTTGGAGAGCATTGAGAATATGAGTCTTTGTCTTCAGCTCCGCAACTTTGTGAACTTCACCCTGCGACACCCAGACATGAAAATAAATGCACTGAAAACTAATTACTATTCAGCCTATTTTAAGGACTTGCATAAACACCTTTGGGTGAAACATTCCTCCTTGCTAAGACCTCTGTGTTTGCATAATTCAGACACATCCTACCCTGTGCTCCACATTGTTCTCATACAGTATAATGTGAGGAATCTTTCTTCATACAGATCTCAGCCCTAGATGTGCATTGTCTGCTTATTTTCACGCTGCTCCATCTGCTGCGGGCATAGGGCCAGCTATATGGGTGTTCCTGGCCGGGGCACCGTATTCAGCACCTCTCACATGGGTGATGAAAGCGAGCTCTCTTGAGCCTGCGGATGGCTGTATTATAGGCTGTGGGAGGTTCTGTAATAGACTCTGGGTCATGAATGGATGGTTGTGGCGGGCGGCATTGTCCCATGCTGTAGGGAGCACTGGGCGCTCGGTTTATTATGTCTTAGTATTGTGATTCTTGAGTAAAACAATTCTGGGGGTATAAGACCAGGAAAGGGGGTCACAATGCAGGCTTGTGGACAGATTGGGCTATAAAAGTACCGTACCTGGCTTTAACAAATGTATGCTCAAACTAGAGCTTTTCAATAAGGCTGGGGTCACAGTACCATTTTTCACATGCATTTTTGGAGACCTGCGTTTTCAAAAACGCATGTAAAAAACGCACCCATAGGCCCCCATGTTAAAAAACGCATGCCCTAATAGCCAAAAAGCATGTGTGACTGTCCCATGCATTTTTGGAGCATATCCAAAAACGCATGCGTTTCTGTAGAAAACGCATGCGTTTTTGCAGAAAACGCATGCGTTTTTATAACATGGGTTCCTATGGAAAACGCATGCAAAAACGCATGTACAGTTAGTACCTTTTAGTGCCATTCAAAAACGCATGCGTTTCCCATAGGAGCCCATGTTAACAAAAACGCATGCGTTTCCGGAAACGCATGCGTTTTTGTTAATATGGGCTCCTATGGGAAACGCATGCGTTTTTGAATGGCACTAAAAGGTACTAACTGTACATGCGTTTTTGCATGCGTTTTCCATAGGAACCCATGTTATAAAAACGCATGCGTTTTCTGCAAAAACGCATGCGTTTTTCAAAACGCTCAAAAAAATACTACAAGCACTATTTTTAGGTGCAGATTCAAAAACGCAGCCAAAAACGCAGGGAGCCATCACACACCTTACAAAACTCATGCTGACATGAAAAAAAGCATGAGTTTTGTTAAATCACTTAAAAAAACGCATGGCAACTGTGACCCCAGCCTAAGGCCATAAATAATGTGGTCTACAAATATGAAGAAGGACGATGCATAAACAGGAAAATGATTGGATCCCAGATGGCTCCATAAACTGAAAAAGGACACAGATCAGATTCTGGACAGCTCCATCAATGGGACTGTGATCACATGGTTCTATAAATAAGACAGTTATCACATCCAGGGTGCTGCCATATACAAGACTGTGATCAGATCTAGATTGCACTACAGCAGGGTAGTGATTACATCGTAGGACTGGAGGGCCTTCATAACAGGACAGTGATCTGTTTCTGGAGGACTACATTACAGGACAGCGATCAGATCCTGGAGGACTGCATTACAGGACAGTGATCAGATCCTGGAGGACTACATTACAGGACAGTGATCAGATCCTGGAGGACTACATTACAGGATAGCGATCAGATCCTGGAGGACTACATAACAGGACAGTGATCTGTCCTGGAGGACTACATTACACGACAGCGATCAGATCCTGGAGGACTACATTACAGGACAGTGATCAGATCCTGGAGGACTATATTACAGGACAGTGATCAGATCCTGGGCGCATACTTTGCAGGACAGTGATCAGATCCTGGGGGCCTTCATAACAGGTCAGTGATCAGATCCTAGGGGCTTTCATAACAGGACAGTGATCAGATCTTAGGGACCTATATTACAGTACAGTGATCAGATACTGGGGATATACATTACAGGACAGTGATCAGATCCTGGGGGCCTACATGACAGGACAGTGATCTGATCTTGGAGGACTACGTTACCAGAGTGATCAGATCTTGGGGGTTCTACATTACTAGACAGTGATCTGATCCTGGAGGACTACATTACAGGACTGTGATCAAATCCTGAGGGTCTACATTACAGGACTGTGATCAATCCTGGGGGCCTACATTACAGGACATTCATCAAATCCTGAGGGCCTACATTACAGGACTGTGACCAAATCCTGAGGGCCTACATTACAGGACTGTGATCAATCCTGGGGGCCTACATTACAGGACATGCATCAAATCCTGAGGGCCTACATTACAGGACTGTGACCAAATCCTGGGGGCTTACATTACAGGACAGTGATCTGATTCTGGAGACTACATTAGCAGACTGATGAGATCCTGGGGGCCTATATTACAGGACAGTGATCAAATCCTGGGGGCCTACATTACAGGACAATAATCAAATCCTGGGGGCTCACAGTACAGGACTATGATCAGATCCTGGGGGCCCACATTTCAGGACATTAATCAGATCCTGTGGGTCTATATTACAGGACAGTGATCAGATTCTGGGGGCCTACATTACAGGACAGTGTTCATATCTTGAGGGTCTACATTTCAGGATAGTGATCAGATCCTGGGGGTCTACATTTCAGGATAGTGATCAGATCCTGGGGGTCTACATTACAGGACAGTGATCAGAATTAGGTATCCTCATAAACAGCTTCAGCAGTTCCTTGAGTAATCAAATAGCCCCATCTATAATTCCCTATCTGCTTTGCTGGGAGCCATGAGACAACTTATTTGCTGAATTGGCCAATTTACCCCGTTAAGAAAGTGACAATTTGTTTTCAAGGTTAACGAGCGGGCCCCTCATGGAATATTTATGTTGCCGGATAGCAGAGTCTTCAGGTCTTTCTGCTCTTTTTTTTCCCCCTGTAAAGTCTCTTTTTTAATCACAGTGACAAGGACGGCGTCCGTCCAGATAGCGCCCTGATTCATCAGGAATCACAGATGAGTGTTATTAATCAGGAGGCGCTCATTAATTATTATTACACTTTGCTTATGCATTATACAAGAGTTTTATCATTCCTGTGCACGGCCAACAATTTATTCTAGAGAAAGTCACAATATCTTGTCCAAGGATAGTTCTGTCATTGAGAAAACTATCTACCCCCCCCATTCTCGTCACACCTCCCCCACAGCCGCCCCTGGATTTTCATTTATAATTTATCATTTGCATACAAAGTAAGGAACAGGAATTGGCAGGCTCATCAGTTTTCAAAATACCGGGGGGACCCCTGTGTGATTAATAGCAGCTTGTGTTATCTGCTACATAAAAGTGAGGAAGTGAGATTTATTAAGGAGCAATTGTTTAGTCTTGGAATTACAGCTGTTGTGAGTTCAGCTCCGCAGATACGGTAAGTGAAGGCGGCGTGCAAGGGATCCGGGGGCAGCATGGTAACCATTTGTGTTATAGTGAATTACATTATTCATATTCTAGCAGGAACACTTTTCAGCTTACGCTGCGGGCGTTAATACTGCCACATGTATCGGGGGCCGATACCCACAAGACCACCGCATGACGCACGAATAAGGAGCAGAAGTAACGATAATCATCACATCTCACATATAATGTAAGATCTTTATGGTAAGTCGTTATGTATCATTCTCTAATTGACAAATGACTCTCGTAGTTACATACAGGTGCATCTCGATGAATTATCCTCAGCCCTCTCATCCCATGGTATAAGAACACTGCTTGCTGTTTATGTGAACTAAACTGAACTTCTACTCTCATTGCTATATCTCAGTCATGGTATTTCTTCTGCACTTGTGTAAACTCTACTACATATAATGTTTCCACTATATTCAATACTCACCAATAGTCTGTTCATTTCCTGAATTGTAAAGCTTATCTTATGGGGAAGGTTTGACTGTATGGAGCTGCCTTTGCATAATGTTAGATCTGAATGGAGGCCTTTGATCATCTGCTATTTATCCCCTGCTGTGAGGTGCAGCTGCTAATTACCTAGATCATCTGACTTTCCACAATCCCCCTCACCTAATACCATAGTGCGCCCTATAAATTTAGAGTTATTCTAAGGGGTGCACATGTGTGGGGTGCAGCACGTGTGGTACCTTATGCAAAGTGGTACTGTTGCTAAGTGGATGCAGTTACTTCATGGCAGGAGTCAGGTAACCCACTCTCTAATACTTTTTTTTTCCTGTTTTTTAAAACCATGTCCTTTATTTCAATGTTTATCTTCCTATGTGCCTTTGACAGTCACGTTTACCACCCCATCCTGCCTGCATCACCCCTCATCCATATAAGCCCCTCTCTCCTTCCCTCTACTTTATTGAGCTCCCATACTCTCTTCAACATACTGAATAATCTCAGACCATCATATCCCAGGGTATTGCATCATAAACAAAGTCAAAATTACAAAAACTATTTGCTTTTTCTCTTTTTACTGATACTCCTGTCAGGTGATATCTCTTCAAATCCTGGTCCACCCTCCACCAACTTCAACCACTCCCCCAACCACATATATAACCATGCTAATCTTATCAACATTACCTGCATACCTTCATCTCCCTCTTTTAATTGCGCCCTCTGGAATCCTCGGTCTGTATGCAACAAGCTTCCCTTCATTCACAATTACTATCTCACTAACTCTCTTAGTCTGCTTCCCCTCACTGAAACCTGGTTCCAGGATTCAGACACTGTTTCCCTTGCTGCTATTTCTCACAGCGGCCTAATTTCTCCCATTCCCCGAGTCTTGGGAACAGACATGGTGGTGGAGTTGGCTTACTTCTGTCCCCACAATGTACTTTCCAGGTCATCCCCCCCCTTCCCCCCCGGCTCCATCTCTCTCATTTCCTTCTTTTGAAGTCCACACTATCAGGCTCTTTCATCCCCTCCCCCTCAGAGTAGCAGTGGTATACCACCCCCCAGGGTCACCCACCCAGGTCCTCAACCATTTATCTGCGTGGCTGCCACATTTCATGTCCTCAGAATTACCAACCCTTATTCTGGGAGACTGTAACATCCCCATAAACAGCCCTATCACCCCATTTGCATCTCAGCTCCTATCTCTAACCATGTCTCTTGGCCTCTCACAGCTCTCTACCTCTGAGACACACAAGGATGGTAACACCCTTGACCTGATCTTTTTCCTGCTCTGTTCAAGCTCCTCCTTAGATAATTCACTTCTTCCCCTCTCTGACCACAAGATTCTCTCCTTTACGCTCACAAACCCTCGCCCACCCCAGCACAGTACGACCTATCACACATCAAGAAATCTACAGACCATTAACTCACAGACTCTCTCATCTCATCACTGTCCCCAATCTCCTCCTTTTCCTGTACAGATCATGCGGTGAATCACTACAATGACACTCTCAGAAGCACCCTGGACCAAGTAGCACCCCTCAGAACCTCCAAACACAGAGTTAAACAGCCCTGGCTCACATCACAAACTCGATTTCTCCAGCGATGCTCTAGGAGTGCTGAACGTCTATGGAGGAAAACCCGCACACCAGAAAACTTCATTCACTATAAATTTATGCTTAGAACTTACAACTCTGCCCTCCACATCGCCAAACAGATCTACTTCACCATCCTGGTCTTCTCACTATGCAACAAACCGAAGAAACTCTTTGACACCTTTTACTCTCTCCTAAGTCCTAAAGTGCAGGCTCCTATCACTGATCTCTGTGCTGATGATCTGGCTTCTTCCTTCACTAAGAAAATAGAAAACATCCATAAGGAAATCAACTCCCAGCCTCAAATCCCTGTTACCCCTACCTTTTCCAACATTTCCTTCGGCTCACTCTGCACATTCGACCCAGTCACTGGAGAAGAAATCTCCAAGCTCCTCTCTTACTCCCGTCCCACCACATGCACCGCTGACCCCATCCCCTCCCACGTACTCCACTCACCTAACCAAAATCTTTAATTTCTTCCTCTCTGCTGGCATCTTCCCCTCCTCTTTCAAACACTTGATTATTACTCCATTATTAAAGAAAACTTCTCTCGACCCATCCTGCACAAATAACTACAGTACAGTCTTCAATCTCTGTTTCATCTCTAAACTCCTGGCGCGCCTGGTCTACTCCCACCTCACCAATTGCCTCTCCACTCACTCTCTTCTACACCCATTACAGTCTGGTTTCTGCCCCCTAAATTCTACAGAAACTGCCCTCACCAAAGTGACCAATGACCTTCTGACAGCAAAACGTAATGGTGACTACTCTCTGCTTAGTCTTATTGATCTCTCTGCAGCCTTTGACACTGTTGACTATCATCTCCTACTCTCCATGCAGCACTCCATTGGCATCAAGGTCAGGGCTGTCTCCTAGTTCTCTTCTTATCTTTCTGTCGCTCTTTCACTGTATCATTTGCTGGCTCCACTTCCTCCCCTCATTCTCTCACTATTGAACCCTCAGAGTTCAGTCCTTGGACCTCTTCTCTTCTCTCTCTACACAGCCACAATTGAACAGACCATGAGCAGATTTGGCTTTCAGTACCATCTTTATGCTGATAACACACAACTATACACTTCTTCCCCTGACCTTACTCCCGCTCTAATAAAGAACACCAAAGACTGTCTAACTGCAGTTTCCAATATCATGTCCGCTCTCTATCTGAAACTCAACCTTTCCAAACCTGAACTTCTTCT
Source organism: Allobates femoralis (assembly GCA_033576535.1). Classification (NCBI taxonomy): domain Eukaryota; kingdom Metazoa; phylum Chordata; class Amphibia; order Anura; family Aromobatidae; genus Allobates; species Allobates femoralis. The sequence continues at coordinate 425,278,541 of JARQOC010000006.1, forward strand.
GCTCCCGCCCTCCACTAACCTCCCTAAATCTGATATCTCTCTCTCAGTGTGCGGCACCGCGATAACACCTAGGCTGCAGGCTTGCTGTCTGGGTGTTATGTTTGAATCTGATCTTTCCTTCACCCCATATATACAATCTATCGCCCGCTCTTGCCGCTTGTACCTGAAGAACATCTCTAGAATTCGCCCCTTTCTCACCTTGAAAATCACAAAGACCCTCACTTTGACCTCGATTAACTCCCGCCTTGACTATTGTAATTCTCTTTTAATTGGCCTCCCCTACACTAGACTCCCCCCTCTTCAGTCCATCTTTAATGTAGCAGCCATGATCTAGCTAACCGTTACTCGAACGCTTTCGCTCTGTGCCAGTAATTGCACTGGATGTCCATACACTATAGGATCCAATTCAAACTGCTTGTTCTCACCCACAAAGCTCTTCACAGTGCAGCACCACCTTACCTCTCTACCCTCATCTCTGTCTATCACCTCACCCGTTCTCTTCGCTCTGGAAGTGACTTTAGACTCACTTATGCAATAAAGGAAAGGATCTAACAGCCAGAACAGCGGCTAAGGCGTTCCAGACTTACTTTTGCAGACCCCATGGCTATCCAGAACAGGTCCTTACAGATCAAGGTCCAGCATTTGAATCTGAAATCTTTCAAGAATTTTGTCACTTGTATGGGTGTAAGAAGATCCGGACAAAACCATACCATCCTCAAACAAATGGCTTATGTGAAAAGATGAATGAAATTGTTATGGACCTATGGAAGACTTTGCCAGTGACAGAAAGGAACTTGTGGCCAGAGAAGTTACCAGACCTGGTAGACTTGTACAACCACGTCCCGGTGAGTTCTACCAACTGCACCCCAGCTTACTTAATGCGAGCAAGACCTGGTAAGCAATAGACTTAGACATGGCTATCCTGAAACCAGATGTCGAAGTACCAGAAGCCAACTGGGATACCACTCACCAACAGAAGTATCGTCAAGTGCAAAAGTGTGTAGAAAGGAGTCTCCAACAGGCCAGGGAGATACAAGAACGAACTTACAACCAGCATGCTCCCGCAACTCCTTTACAACCTGAGCAAGTTCTAAAAAGAAAAAGGTGCACCCACAAGTTAGATGACCAATGGGAAACAACACCATACACCGTCTTACCATCAAGTTTTGACAACACTAAAGTGTGTTTAGTCTGCAAGGATGAAGGGAAGACAACATCAGTTGTATCTAGAGACCATCTAAAGTTGTGTCCTGAAACCCTGAAGACTCCAGAGATCTCGGTTCCTGTGACTACCCAACCTGAGAATGAAGATGTGTTTCATACAGTCCTCAGAGAATTTCCAAAGACTGGACAAACTACAATGGAGCTGTCATCATACCTATGTTAGCGTTCCCTCAAGTGGTAATACCTGAAGCAGTACAGCAAGAAACCACAAGAGTGGAAGAACCAGCGATGGCACCAGCACAGGAAGGAAAGGAAGAACAGATTCTGCTCCCAGTGAACTTGCCAGTCCTGCTGTCAGATCCCTATCTCACTTAGAACCAGAGATACCGCAAGGTACACCTCCACACATAACATAGTACTGAGTATACCTGCAATAGACACTTCTGAGCTAAGGAGATGGCAGCGTAGCTACAAAAGGTCAGATCCCAGCCTGGTACAAGGTGTAAATATATTTTCTTCATGTGTAAAGGTATGTAAATAGTAGTGTACAGAAGGGTGGAATGATTCAAGTATTAGGAAAAGCAAGTTCCTGGGGGTTTGAGAGTTGAAACCAAGACTCCTAAGCCGAGACGCCATAGGGAACCGTAAAATGTAAGTGTGTTACTGTGTTTTGATTGATTATAACAATGAAACCTTGAACCACTAAGCTCAGTACCTACAGAGACTTTCCTGTATGAACTGTTACATATTTTTGAACTTTTACCGTTAATTAAGATATGGAGCATAATACCACTGGACTGGTTGTGGTAAAGACATTTTGTAAATAACTTCATCAGCCAAAGGTGGAAGGACTAATCACGAAGTCACTGCTTTTTTACATTTTCTTAGGTTTTTGTAATTTTTATATTTTAACACTCTGTACATTATATTGCCTCTAACCTTAAGTTGTTCTTGTTTACCTTTAGAATGTTGTCACTGTCCCGGAGTACTGTCTTTCACTAAGAGGGAATGTGGTAACCCAGGGTCTTAGTGCCACTGTGTTATCACTGCCCCAGATAGTGGTGTCATGCTGAGAGAACAAAATGGCTTCTCATCAGGCAGGTAACCACACACAACCACCTTCTGCCTCCAGGCCAGAAGGGGAGACCAAACCGGGTCCAGGGTGAGTTCCCCTATAAATTTTGGTCTGGGGTGGAGCCAGTTAGTTCAGTTCCGAGAGAACTGTGAAGAGTACCTGGAGGATCGAGCTGTGCTAGGTAGTTCAGTTCCTAGGAGGAGTGAGAAAGATATCCTGGTGGACAGGTTGTTGAGACTCATCCCAGGATCGCTGACTCTGTGCCAGGCCTAAGGCTAGGGTCTGAAAGAGAGTCCAGGAACACCTAGGGAGCTGGGCGACACTGTGCTCACCCCAGAGGAAAGCCAGAGAACGAACACCGGGTCCGAGACTGTGCAGGGTCTAATGTCCCGGCAGTCAATACAATACCGGAAGGTGGGGAATTCCAGGTTCCTCAGCCACACCGCACCCCGAGATACAAGAATGGAGAGAGTTCAGGAGTTGACAGATGAGGGCTAGAAAGGACTCAGTTGCCTGTCATACCGGCATCTCGCAGGAAGAGACAGGGCCGGCAGCATAGCTGATGCAGCAGGAGGAGCCCAACTCACAGAGCGCAGTAAGGGAGCCAAGAATCCGGCCGGGTGAGAAGGACCCCAAGTTGCTCTCGGAAAAGACTCCGTGGACAGCTGCTCCAAACCATCATTACCAGTAAAGGACTGAGTGATCAACAAAACAGTGAGTCTGCCTATTACTTTGCCCATTCTCATCCTTATCCTACACTAAAACTCCTTCACTGCCCCGGGGAACTGCTCTGCCCGTAGAGAGCCACTCCATCCTAGCTGCCAGTCCATCACACCAGAGGTTCTGCAGCAGCGGTGGCCCAATATAGCACATACCACGGGTGGGTCACGAATAATCTCCCAATTCACCATCTTCCTTTCCTCCAAGCCAGAAAACCCCCTTTACAGTTGAACCCAGGGCCACGGAATGGGTCTCAGACCCCTCTGACTCCCCAGAGACAGTAATAGCCTGGTTCTGAGTACCCACTACCCTGGGGCCCATCACTATACTCATATCAACTATTGATGCAGTTGCCCCACTCATTCATAGCAGAACACGAGAAATCAACAAACAACCCTGGCACACAGACACTACTAAAAAGTTGCGGGGGCTCTAGATTGCTGAGTGGCGCTGGAAGAAAACTCATTAAAAGAAGAAGACTACACAGCATTCAAAAAGCACTTCTAACATTTAAGTCAGCATCACCACACTAAACAGAATTATTTCCTTCCTATTATACTTTTGTCTCACAACCCCAGGCAGTTATTCAACATGTTTAACTCCCTCCTTCGCCCCCACTGCCCCCTCCTACTTCTGTATTTCTGCAGAAGACTTTGCAACACACGTCACCAGCAAGATTGATCAGATCAGACAAGTCTTTGCTACCAACCACCACAACCCTATGTATACCAGACTACTCCCCTCCCCCACTAACACTCCTCCCCTCATCACTGAAGAAGAACTTGCACACCTCCTCTCCAGATCGCACCTCACCACTTGTGCACTGGACCCCATCCATCTCACTTCCTCCCCAACATCATCACCACACTGACCCCAGCCCTAATCCACCTCTTCAACCTATCACTAACATTCTGGTACCATTACTTCTGCTTTCAAACAGCAAGAATTGCACCTATATTAAAGAAACCATTCCTCGACCCCACCTCTACATCCAGTTACCGGCTACTGTAATCTCATCCCACTTCTCATCAAACTCCCTCTTTGACAACCTTAAATCTGGCTTCCGCCCCCAACACTCCACTGAAAACTGCCCTGACAAAGTTACTAATGACTTATTTATGGCCAAAGCTAACAGACAGTTCTCCATCCTCCCTTCTTGACCTGTCCTCTGCATTTGACACAGTCAACCACTGCCTCATGTACAGCACCATGCAGGGCCGCTCCAGGTTTTTGTGGGTCCTGGGAAAGAGTCTCATCGGCCCCCTTTAAACATACTGGCTTTTATATATATATACAATATAAAGGCTGCAAGACGTAACATATATATATTCCACATATATATAATCCATCTTGTGCTGCGACTCCACCGTGTGTGGTGTCCCCCCTATGCTGTCTTCCCTGTGTGCTGTCTCCCCTTGTGCGCTCTGTCCACTACCTGTCTCCCCTCTGTGCACTGTGTCAACCGTGTGCTGTGCTCCCACTCTATGCCTGTCTCACCGTTGCTGTGTCTCCCCTTCTGCCCATCTCTGGCGCTGTTCTCTCCCCTGTGTCTTCTCCCCGTGTATGTATGCAGAGCACTGTGCACACATGTCTGCAGAGCACTGTGCACACTGATCTGCATCTGCAGGCACTGTGTACCATGATATGCAGTCTGAGAGCACTGTGCACATATGATCTGCAGAGCACTGTGCACATATGACTGCAGTCTGCAAGCACTGTGCACACAGGATCTGCTGAGAGCACTGTGCACACATGATCTGCAGAGCACTGTTCATACAGGTCTGATCTGCAAAGCACTGTGCACACAGGATCTGCAGAGCATGTCATCGGGTCTGCATCTGCAGAGCACTGTGTACATATGATTTTGCAGAGCACTGTGCACACATGATTTGCAGTCTGCAGAGCACTGTGCACTTGTGATCTCAGAGTACTGCCCCCCCCCCCTCTGCACCAGAATATCGGGTGATGTGCTGAGCGCTGTCTGATGGCTGGGGCCCCTCGGTGCTGTGAATTTGCCACTGACAGGGGCCCCCTGCCCTGTGTGCAGCACCCTGTTAGGGTTGGTTTCACACTGGCGTTTGTGTCTGCATGCGTATGGTATGCGACGCAAACGCAGCCCATACTGATGTAACGCAACGGAGAATCTCGCATGCGTTTACATTAGTATGCAGCCCGCCAGCCAATCAGCTGTCTCGGGGGTGGCCGGGAGGAGGAGATCAGTGGTGGAGATCTCCTCCTCCGGGCCACAGCTGATCTCCCGCCTGTGTCAGCACGAGAGATTTGAAGATACAGTTGATCTGACAGCTGTTTAAATATCCCGCCCCAACCAACCGAATAGGGTGATATCGGTGCAGGAGATAAGAAAAACTGATCGCTGCTTCAAATCTCCCGTGCCGACTTCACCTCTTCAGTGTCAGCCAGTGAGATTTAAAATCAGACTGCCAGTCACCACGCGGGAGATCAGTGGCGGCTTTAGTGATCTCCTGGTGGCCGCCTGTCGCGGCCGGAGAGATTTCAATGTGATCCCAGCGTTCTCCTGCGCTGTCATGGGAGGACACTGCGGATCCATTGACTTCTATGCGTGGTTTGTGCGCTTGTGGGCGCTGACCGCGAGCAAAAAATGCAACAGGGCTGCGTCCAGAGTGCGCTCAGAGGGTGCACAAATTGTGCGCATCCCGTGCGCTAAACGCAGCCAAACGCAGGCACATGGGTTCCCATGTTAAACATAGGAACACATGTGTGCAAGCGTTTGTCTGAGTTTGGTGCGCTGCGTTTGCAAACACAGTGTGAAACTGCCTAAGCTTTGTGTTTATAATGCATAATGCAAATGTAACACTAGCCTAAGTGAGGGCAGGAGGTGACACTGTCCTGCTCCAGACAGCGTGGGCCCCCAAGACACGCAAGGGCCCTGGCACACTTGCCTGGGAGCGCCAGGTGCTGACGCTGGCCCTGCCACCATGGAATCAATGGTGCTCTATAAATAAATAATCATAGAAAAATAATATAATATATGCCTTTCACTTTATGTATTGCATTACTGAGGCTGCAGGGGAGCTCTCTAGGTGCTGACATTTCAGTCGGGGAGCTCACCAGGGGCAGAAATTCAGCAGCAGCTGCAGCAGCCGCCACTCTTTCAGCAACCGGCGTCGGGAACCGGTCCAATTTTGTCGGATCCGGCACCTATAGACTCCCATGTTATGGGGCGCCGGATTTCGGAGGATCCGATTTTGTCCAATTTTTGTATCGGACACAAAAAATGATGCAGACTCCGGTTTTGTGTTTGATGCAAAAATCGGACAAAACCGGATCCTGCCGGAAAAGCAGCAAACTGGATGCCAAATAGGCACAATCCGGCGCCATGGGGATACATGGGGAGCAAAATCGGATTTGGGGACTACCCCGGAGCCGACAAACTGTGGTGTGAAACCGGCCTTAGACTGTGAGTGCACAGATGTTGAGTGTTTGCACCAGATATTTCTGCTCGGAGAACCAGGGTCTTGGCCAGACAAACGCTGCATAATTTACACATTTATGGTAGTTTATGTGTATTTTTCCCATTAATTTAAATAGATGACATGGAAAGAATGCAGCATGTAGCAAGCAGTAACTCGGAAGACGGTGCTGTTTTCCATTTCCTCTTCAGAAGACAGTTTATCAAAGAGAAGCCTCTTGGACTGGTGGTTGGTTACTGTTGGTTGTCCCATAGATCTGCTTGGTACTTGGTAAGAACCTATTTCCCTCCTCTTCTGCAGCCATAGTCACATCATATTTGGATATCAGATCAGTAGTTTACAGGGTCTCCTCAATCAGTGGTATTGTTGCTACGGCGCAGGCGTTAAACCCATAGGGCCTGATTCATCATATATAATTTTTTGGGGTATGTGCTCACTATCTGGAGGCACTGCGTCCATGATGCCGTACCTCTGGACCTGAGGGAATCTGCGGTTGCCCACAAAGAGACCGCAGCCGCTCTGTGCCCACTATCTGCGCTGGGTGCAGGGTGACCTGTCCCTGCAAGCAGACGATGTTACCACTTTGGACTCCACAGCATGAATGAACACGCGTAAGTCTGAAACCCACACCGCAGGTGAAATAATGCTGCATTGGGATAAGAACAGTGTGGATGGGATTTCTCCAAATCCCATCCACTATGCTGATACTGTACAACACAGCAAGTGGCAGGAGGCTGAGCCCAAAATGCTGCAAAAATGGATCATGAGTATACACCCTTGGCAGTCACTTATTTTTTTTTGGCTTGTGGTTTTCACTGACTTTTCATAAATGCATCAAAAAAAAAGAAAACTCCATCAGCAACCTTACTCCAAGAGGGGACTGGAGTGGGATGCAGCACTTTTCAAATCGGTCTAAACAGGGATCTCAAACTCCAGGCCTCGAGGGCTGCAAAGGGTGCATGTTTTCAGGATTTCCTTAGTATTGCACAAGTTTAATTGAATCACCTGCAGTAGTGATGATTCCAACCCCTGTGCAATGTTAAGGAAATCCTGAAAACATGACCTGTTGGCGGCCCTCAAGGCCTGGGGTTTGAGATCCCTGGTCTTAAAACATCTAGATTGGCCAAGTCTTCAAAGACAAAAAGACTAAAAAAAAATATATTAAAAAATGGGGCAAAAGTTAAACAAAATAAGACACAACTACTGTAGCCACTAAAAAGGAACAAATTACTGCAGATAAGTGGAGAATCAACGATGAATCGGAAACAAATTGCCAATGCTGGTGTCTAAGAGCTAAGTGGGAGTGACAGGGTGCCAACATTGTTAGTGCATTGCTAAGACAACTAAATAGTCCATGTAGAGGCCTCAAAATTTGGAAACATTTTGATCAAAATTCTGCTGAAACTATATGAAACTTGGGCCATTTCTCTGCATACAAGAAATATCACTAATGTGTTTTCCACTGATAGCACTTGTACCTATGATACCCTATGGGGCTGTTCACTTGTCTGTTGTTTTTTGCAAATCAAGTGGTCCATGCAAAATTGTGGACACGTGCCAGATTTTGATTCAAGTGTCAGAAGAAACTCGGTCAATGAGTCCATGAAAAAATTGTGCAGTCCATTTTTCATAGTCCGATAGAAGATGCAGAACATCTCGTGAAACTCTCTGATCAAGACACTCATGGAATTCAGACCTATTTCTTCTTCTATGGTGGGAGACACACTGAGCGAGACACATCCGAGATGCTTGCATGAATCTTGCATGGCTCACCCGGCTTAGCCACCGGCTTTCTGGACAGGAGCTAATCAGCTGCATAGAAATGACAGGTGGGGACCGTGGGGTCGTTGTCTAGGGCTGCAGGATGTCACGGTGGCGTGACTCGGTCCGTGATCCCCTCATCGGGGCGATCAGTAAAAAAGGGATTGGGAAAATGGATTAAAATAAAGAGAAAACAAAAATCAAAGAGTGCTGTGACGCCACCTGTGGAATGCGGCCGGGATAGCCACTGCTGCAGTCGGGATCTTTGGGGATGATGGGAGAAGCAGCAATGATCGTTTTAGCTCTCCACGGGAAGAGCGGGTCCCCAGGGCAACTGAGTAGTCTTTTGTAAGGCAGGGCTCGTCGGGGGTGTAGGATTCACGATACAGTCAGGCAGTCTCCTGCTTCTGGCTCACAAAATCAGTCTATCTCCTTGCAGGCGCAGTAATCAAAGTCTCGCATAGCATAGAGCTTTAACCGGGTTTACTCTCTTTCTCAGCAGATGGTTAGTTTACAGACAGTACAGTGGCGGCTCTGGTGTGGTCTAAGCAGCTGGGATGGCTCATCATAATCACCCCCTTTTGTTTTCCTTTAATGAGCCTTTTCGGTCTGTCCGCACACTAGCTACGGTCCAGCGGCCACGGGCTTTCAGTGGGTGACCTGCCAGGTCCCCTAGTCCTAATACGGCGGCCTTCCTTTTGCTACGCTGGAGGTTGGCTCGCGGAACATAAAGACCCTGCACCCCGCCAAGGTTTGTTGTTGGAGAATAGAGCTTTCTGGCCACTTCAACAGAGCCGGCACTCTGGTTCCGGCCCAATCCCTCAGTGTCCCCACTGATTTGAGTACATCTGGGACTCCTTCTTCTCTCACCACGGTCGACAGCCTGGGACCCGGGCAAGCCTCAAGGTGACTCAGGCCGGCTAGTCCGTGTCCTCTCAGTCCTGTATGATGGTGTTCTCGCCTCTCCTTCTGACTGAACTTGACTCTCTCGTGTCTCTTGGCTTTTTCTGAACTTGGTGTTGTCTCCTTTTGTTGCCTCCCATAACCGAGTCCTGTCCTAACTTCTTTACCCTCCACTTGTCTCCTCCCACCATCCCATTGCTGGGCATAGAGTCCTAGTCTTGGGATCGGAGTGTGTTGGGTGTGTGTTTGGGTTGACCGACTTACCAATCCCAGCTGCTGCACCATTGTGGCAACCGATCCACGGGGAGCCACAGAAACACATGCAGCTGATGCGCTCCTATCCTGTGGCCGTTCTGGGTGAGTTAAGTGAGACTCATGAGAGTATCTTGCATGCGTTCTCCCTCAGTGTGTCCCCAACGTATGAAAAAATCTCTGACATTTGCATGAGCCCATACTAGCAAGCTCCAATGTAGCACCAATGGAAAGGGTTAAAGATCCAAAAACAGGTCAATGTACAACCCCTGGCAAAAATTATGGAATCACTTGGCTCGGAGGATGTCCATTCAGTTGTTTAATGTTGTAGAAAAAAGCAGATCACAGACATGGCACAAAACTAAAGTAATTTCAAATGGCAACTCTCTGCCTTGAAAAAACACTAAAAGAAATCTGAAAAAAATGTGCTAGCCAGTAATGGTTACTTTTGTAGACCAAGCAGGGTGAAAATTGTGGAGTCACTCGAATTTTGAGGAAAAATTTTGGACTCATGACAAACAAACAAAACAACACTCAAATACATTACTAGTATTTTGTTGCACCACTTCTGGCTTTTATAACAGCTTGCAGTCTCTGAGGCATGGACTTAATGAGTGACAAACAATACTCATCATCAATCTCACTCCAAACTTTTTCTGATTGCTGTTGCCAGATCAGCTTTGCTGGTTGGAGCCTTGTCATGAACATTTTATTCAACTTCCACCAAAGATTTTCAATTGGATTGAGATCCGGACTATTTGCAGGCCATGACATTGACCTTCCGTGTCTTCTTTTAAGGAATGCTTTCACAGTTTTTGCTCTGTGGCAGGATGCATTATCATCTTGATAAATGATTTCATCAACCCCAAACATCCTTTCAATTGATGGGATAAGAAAAGTGTCCAAAATATCAATGTAAACTTGGGCATTTATTGAAGATGTAATGACAGCCATCTCCCCAGTGCCTTTATCTGACATGCAGCCCCATATCATCAATGACTGTGGAAATTTGCATGTTCTCTTCAGGCAGTCATCTTTATAAATTTCATTGGAACAAACACCAAAAAAGTTCCAGCATTATCACCTTGTCCAATGCAGATTCATGATTCATCACTGAATATGACTTTCATCCAGTCATCCACAGTCCACGATTGCTTTTCCTTAGCCCATTGTAACCTTGCTCTTTTCTTTTTAGGCATTGTAAATCCTATTTCCTTTAGGTGGTTTCTTACAGTTCAGTCAAAGACATTGACTCCAGTTTCCTCACATTCGTTCCTTATTTGGTTTTTTGTGGCATTTCCTGTTTTGGAGACATATTGCTTTAAGTTTCTGGTCTTGAGTCTTTGATGTCTTCCTTGGTCTACCAGTATGTTTCCCTTTAAAAACCTTCCCATGTTGTTTGTATTTGGACCAGATTTTAGACACAGCTGACTGTGAACAACCAACATCTTTTGCAACATTGCGTGTTGATTTACCCTCTTTAGGAGTTTGATAATACTTTCTTTGTTTCAATTGACATCTCTTGTGTTGGAGCCATGGTTCATGTCAGTCCACTTGGTGCAACAGCTCTCCAAGGTTTGATCACTCCTTTTTAGATGCAGACTAACGAGCAGATCTGATTTGATGCAGGTGTTAGTTTTGGGAATGAAAATGTACAGAGTGATTCCATAATTTTTCCCCCTGCTTGGTCTACAAAAGTAACCGTTACTGGCTAGCACATTTTTCTTCAAGATTTCATTTAGTGTTTCTTCAAGGCAGAGAGTTGCCATTTGAAATACTTTAGTTTTGTGCCATGTCTGTGATCTGCTTTTTTCTTTTACAAAATTAAACAACTGAATGGAATCCTCCGAGCCAAGGTGATTCCATAATTTTTGCCAGGGGTTGTAGCACCAATGGAACGTGTCAAAGATCCAAAAACCACTCCAGTCCAGAGAGCCGGCGACCATTCCAGATGAGTATTAATCTTGAGGACTTGATGTCTAGCTCAGTGTGTCTCTGGCCTATGAGAAAATCTCTAATGTGTGCATGAGCCCTTACACTACAAGCTCCAATGTAGCACCAATGGAAAGGGTCAAAGGTCCGAAAATAGGGAGCATGATATCATGTGAATGATGAAGGTACATCCGATGCTGCAAATATAAATTTACTTTCAATCTGTGATATGGAATGTATTACAATTGCATATTGGTGACAGTCTGAGACTGATTTACTATTTCAGGCAGGTTTTGGGGCATCTTCACTTTCTTTGGGCACCATGTCATCTCTTACGGCTGCTAAAATAGGAGCCTATAATGAGGATTAGCAAGGGGGGAAAAACATTCAAATTCACATTCCTTAGTACATCCTAAAGTCAAATCCTAAAGGGGGGACGTTCCATTCCTGGGGAATCACCAGCGCTCCAGGTAAACAGCTAATGAGCTAGCTGCCAGTTTCATTCTTATCAAGAGACCTCAGAGACTCTTCCAAGCCATTTCATAAAATATGCAGATGATTGTAGAAGGAGAATGGCAAGGGCTTTGAAAATGATTCACACAACCTGAAAATGATGTTGAAAAGGATGGAATTAAATATTCACAAAGTGAGAGAAATTAAGGCTTGTTAACTGTTAGGATCTGGTGATGTGAGGAACTGATGGGGAGTAATGATTACAAGGGGCACAAGGAGCCTCGTTCACCACACAGTGTCAAGGTTCTAGAGGCAGATGAAGGCAGCATCGACATGGCACGGGCCACGTAGGATCACAGCTGCTGCCAGGGAGTCAGTGTTCTGATCACCTCAGGCCCTCGCCATGCTGAATGGTGAACTCAGGTTTCATTACCAATGTTAATCCAAGCAGCTCAAACAACAAGAAAATCGAGGGTAATTCCTCCGTGCACACGGTGAGGATGCAGCAATTACCCAGAGCCGTCTATTGTACTCATCTGTCCAAGGCATTGAATAAGTAGTAATCCGCAGAAACAGGAATGGTTGTCATAAGCCTCATTTACCATAATGTGGACAAAGAATAAGGCCACATACACACATTGCGTATTTGGTGAGTTTTTTACCTCAGAATTTGTAGCCAAAACCAGGAGTGTGTGATAAATACAGAAGCGGTGACGGCTTTCTATAAGGCCATGTGCACACATTGAGGATTTAGTGAGGTTTTTTTTTACCTCAGAATTTGTAAGATAAAAGCAGCAGTGGGTGATAAATTCAGAAGTGGTGACGTGTTTCTATTATACTTTTACACTGATTGTTCGGGTTGATTTCACTGAGGTAAAAAAAATCTCACCAAATCCTCAAAGCATGCACGTGCACTACTCCTGCATTTTTCACCCACTCTCAATTTGCCAGCTTCACACCGCTATTTTTCGGTTCAGGGCTGTCCAGTGTGAACCGGACAGCCCTGGATCCGACCTTGCATCCCATGTATCCTTATGGCGCTGGATTGGCTTTATTTGGCTTCCGATTTGCAGGTTTTACGAGAGGATCCGGTTTTGTCGGATTTTTGCATCGGACACAAAAACGGAGTCTGCAACATTTTTTGTGTCCGATGCAAAAATCGGACAAAACCGAGTGCGGCACCCATAGCATTGGAGTCTATGAGCGCCGGGTCCGGCAGAAAATAGTGTCGCTTCCCGGATGCCTGGTGCTGAAAGTGCGGCGACTGTTAAAAGCAGCCGCTGCTGAATTTCAGCACCTGGAGAGCTCCACTGGCTGACATTTCAGCACCGCGGCCAGCTCCTCTGCAGCCGTGGTGCTGAAATTTCAGGACTGGACAGTGGCACAAACGAAGCCGGCAAAAAGCAGGATCGGAGGGAAAATTTGCCCTCCAGTTCTGCTTGTCCGTGGCTGTCAGGTTCTGTCCGGTGCACACTGCAAAACTCCGGACAGAACCAGACAGTGAAAAATCGCGATGTGAAGCTGGCCTTACAAGTATTGAGGTAAGAAACTCACTAGATGCGCAACATGTGTATATTATCTAATGTTGCTACATGGAGACTGCAATTACAGGTTAGGCTGGTTTCACATTGCGATTTTGTGAAATCCGACACAGTCCGATATCAATCGGACAGCATCGGATCCGAATTTGCCCCCATGTAATCCTACGGGGATCGGACCGATTCGGATGTGCACTAAATGGCATCCGAATTGCATCCAAATTTTCCAATTTCTTTCTGGTGCAAAAATTGGAGTCTGCTCCAATTTTTGCATCCGAATCAAAAATCGGATAGAATCGGATCTGACAAATTGGATGGCAATTAGGCCAAATCCGATCCGATCCGTGATTTTTAACATGGGGCCCTATGGAGCATGGTCCGAGGAAACATCTGATGTCTCCTCGGACCCGATTTTAGTATACTGCTCAGTACACTAAAACTGCTCCTAACCATCTAATTTCACTTCCACAATTTATATACATACATTGCGGAAGTAAAATTAAGTAAAGCAGGGGTTAAAAATAAAGAATATGTATACTCACCTGTCCACGAGTCCCCCGGTGTCTCCAGCACCTCCTGCCTGTAGGACCTACCGTGATGTCACAGTCACATGAATGGTTACCGCGGTAACCGGTCATGTGACTGTGACATCACGCAAAGTCCTAGGATCAGAAGATATAGCTGGAGACGCCGGGGGACTCGTGGACAGGTGAGAATAAAGATGTTTTTTTATTTTTTAGTCCAGAGGAGAGGTGAGAAGAGGGGGAAACACAGGGGAGAAGCGGGAGTACTGGGGGATAAGCGGGAGTACCGGGGGAGAAGCGGGGAGTACCGGGGGAGAACAGGACAACACAGGGGAGAAGAGGGGAGAAGCAGGAGTACCGGGGGAGAGCAGGGGAGAACCGGGGAGAACAGAGGACAGACAGGTGACAGGAGGCAGAGAGGAGCGAGATCATAGGAGGAGCCGGCCAAACTGATCCTGCAAAATGTCGGAATCGGATGACTATTTATCATCCGATTGCAGGGATCATTTTGGATCCGATGCTGTCCGATTTATATCAGACAGCGTCGGATTTCACAAAATCGTTATGTGAAAGCAGCCTTACTTGTTGGCAGAGCCAGAACGAGCTGCAAGATTGACTGAATAAGGTCTCTTTCACACATCTGTGAAAAAAAACGCACATGTGAAAGGGCCGTTTTGTGAGTCCATTTGTGCGTGTGTGTCAAACGTGTGCTGTCCGTCTAACATCCAGATAGCACACAGACAGCATGTCTTTGTAAACTTACCTGTCTCTGGCGCTGCCGGTCCCCCTTGCATCCATGTCCGCTATAGCAGTTAGTGCAGTAAATATTATAATATTAATGAGCAGCTCCAGAAGTGAAAGGGACAGGCAGCAGTACTGGAGTCAGGTAAGTATAAAATTATTTATTTTTTTTACTAAAAACTCTTTGATCAAGTGCTCAAGTCCATGCACATGGATAACATCCGTGTGCAGGATGTTTTTGGCACAGACCCATATTTGCATGTCCGTGCTGCTGCCCAAAAATGATATATAGGACAAGTCTGGCTCAACCGCAAGCGTAGGTGCCCAGGGAAGGAGGAATAACTATATACAGAGCTTAACCTGGCACTCTACTTAAAAAAGCAAGAGAGGATTGATCCTTTTGGTGTTTTTTATTTGTGGAGTTTGTGAAAGTTCATCAATCATCAAACGTTTCGGCTCATGCAAGAGCCTTCATCAAGTGATTCTTATATGCAATCGTGGGAGTATTACTCCACTTTTTAGATCAGTTAGATAGGTGTATGCTGCCCTTGGAGGCCTCTGTTTGATAGGGAATGCAGTCCGAGATCCAAATTAGTGGATACACAGACATGGTCTGGCTGAGCGAATGGGGGTCCATACATCAAGGTCCATCACATGGTTAGCAGAAAGGTAGTTTATGGCTCCTGTCCTTGTGTTGAAGTTTTGTGCATCATGCAGTCATGCTGGAGGGCTGGTGGCAGGAGCTTGATGTATGGACCCCCATTCGCTCAAGCAGACCATGATAGCATACACCTATCTAACTGTGCTAAAAAGTGGAGTAATACTCCCACTATTGCATATAAGAATCACTTGATGAAGGCTCTTACATGAGCCGAAACGTTTGATGATTGATGAACTTTCACAAACTCCACAAATAAAAAACACCAAAAGGATCAATCCTCTCTTGCTTTTTTAAGTAGAGTGCCAGGTTAAGCTCTGTATATAGCTGCCCAAAAATGGACAGGTCACAGTGTGGAGCACACGGACTCATGTCTGCTTCACACGGAGACATGATCTGTGCAGAAACATGGACATTTGAAAAAGAGCACTGAATAAAATGTGTGTAAGTATGTCCGTGTCTCCGGCATGTGGCTGCACAGACGGCACACGTACCGTAGACACGGACATGTGAAAGAGGCTTAATGAAAACTTGACCTCACGTGTTTCCATTTCTCTATTTTTAGGATCTCTTCTGACTGTAAAGGTATCGTCACAAGCCGCAATCTTGCCTGGACATCTGAAAGAGCGAGTGTCGCCCCGGCACAATCGCCGTGAAATTGCCTCACGGTAGCGGTGTGTGATTGGGCGATTTTGCGGCGATAAATCGCCCATTGGCCGTCGCCTGATTCCTGAACAATGCTCAGTAATCAGGCACAATCGGTAAGGCGATTTTTTCGTGTTGTGGCGTGTGACAGGGCGATAGTGATGGAAAGAGCATTGTCTGTGATTTCCAGTAGGTGTGCCTCAGCGTGCTGTAGTCCACACCCCGTCCGAGATGATTGGTATGGGCTACTGTGTTTCCATTGGTTGTCAGTTGACACCGTGCCACATTTGAAGAGCTGTCCGTTCAGCACCACACACATCTTCAGCTACACAACCATCCGCAAACTCAGTGCAATTACGCGCGCCATAGAATAGCGCAAGCTATGTTGTCCGCGTGTATTAAGTTGTGCTGTGTGGAGTATAGTGCCACACATGACAGCTCAGATGTTGGGTTACACATCGTAGATTGGTGCCATGGGCCACGCACTACAATCACCCTATGTGTGTGAATTTGGCGACGCTGCTGGGTACATTCTACTGATCCCACTCCGCGGACGTCTACCTTGTTAGCGCCCTGTCCAGAGCAGGCTGACCAATCGTAACGCTGGTGCGTTGTCCAATGAGCGTGTTTGGGGCGCAGTGTAATCCACTGTGGCACGCCTATCTCCTCACTGCGCTGTACATGTATGCCCACATTGTCTTTGAGAATGTGGCGTATGATGCGGCGATGGAATTAGGCAAGATTGGTTCCACTGTAGGTGAGGTGACTTCCGGAGTGACATATCACCTTCAGGGCGATATTGCGGCGTGTGACGCTGCCATCGGCGATCTGAGGCCGGTACAAAAAACATGAGTGCGCACGTCATATCGCCACACATCGCCAGCCGAGATTTCGGCGTGTGACGGTACCTTAACAGAATAATAATCTTTATTTATATAGCGCGAACATATTCCGCAGCGCTTCACAATTCAGAGGTTCATATTCGAACAATCATAAGAAACAGTTATTAGAAAATGCAATACAATACAATACAAAAAAACAATACAATAGAAAATACAATACAAAGCATAATACAATATTTAAAGCAAAATAATGACAGCCCTGCTCATAAGAGCTTACAATCTAACAATGAGGTGGGAGTGACACCAAGTACAGCTGCTTATTTACAATGATGGTATAGTCAACTTGAAAAGATGGGGAACAGATAGAAGTAGCATAAGTGGCCACCAACCATTATTT
This sequence comes from Allobates femoralis, assembly GCA_033576535.1. Taxonomy (NCBI): domain Eukaryota; kingdom Metazoa; phylum Chordata; class Amphibia; order Anura; family Aromobatidae; genus Allobates; species Allobates femoralis. The sequence continues at coordinate 425,295,598 of JARQOC010000006.1, forward strand.
GTGATGCATGTGAAACTGGTGGAGCGGATAGGCTTTGTCTAAGTGACTTAAGCCTCTATCACACTAAGTGAGATCGCTGCTAAGTCACAAGTTTGGTGACGCAACAGTGACCTCGCCAGCGATCTCGCTATGTTTGACACTTAGCAGCAACCAGGCCCCTGCTGTGAGATCGCTGGTCGTGTCAGAGTCGCCTGGACCATTTTTTGATCTTTGGGGTCCCGCTGGGCAGCATGCATCGGTGTGTTTGACAGGGAAAAGGACCAACGACCTCAATACTACAGGTCTGGGAAACAGGGTCCCAACGACCTCCGTTTCATTCCGGATCGTTGTTGTGTCGCTGGTGAGATCTCTGACATCTCACCAGCGATCCCAACAGTGACACACCTGCGATCCCTACTAGGTCGTATCGCTGTTGGGATCGCTGGTGCGTCGCCAAGTGTGACGGTACCCTTAGACTAAGGATCATGATAGGCTGCCCTAAAAAGATGTGATTTTAGGGATCGCCTGAAACTATGTAAGTTGTGGATAGACCTAATTTCTTGGGGTAGAGCATTCCATAGAATTGGTGCAGCTCGGGAGAAATTTTAGAGCCAGGACTGCGAGGTTCGGATTAATGCAGATGTGAGTCTAAAGTCACTTCCAGAGCGCAGAGAACGGGTGGGATGATAGACAGAGATGAGGGTAGAAAGGTAGGGTGGTGCTGCACTGTGAAGAGCTTTGTGGGTGAGAAAAAGCAGTTTGAATTGGATCCCAAAGTGTATAGGCAGCCAGTGCAATGCAATGACTGGCATAGAGCAGAAGCGTCTAAATAATGGTTAGCTAAATAAGTGATCCTGCCTGCTGCATTAAGGATGGACTGGAGGGTGGAGAGTCTAGTGTGGGGGGAGGCCAATTAAAAGAAAAATACTATAGTCAAGGTGGGAGTGAATCAGGGCCACAGTGAGGGTTTTTGTGGTTTCCACGGTGAGAAAGGGGCGAATTCTAGAGATGTTCTTCAGGTGCAAGCGGCAAGAGCGGGCGATAGATTGTATATATGAGGTGAAGGAAAGATCAGAGTCAAACATAACACCCAGACAGCTAGCCTGCTGAATATGCATTATCGTGGCGCTCCGCATGGTCAGGCGTCACAGAGGGGTATTGCACCCGTAAAAGAGGTGTAATTTCCCCAGCTGCAAGTGAATCTTAGGATGGTGGGTGGGACCCATTCCCTGCACTCCCACATTAGCATAGTGGTGGGAGGTTAATCAGGAAGGGATATATTCACCTCTAGGAGTATCAAGGAGATCTTTGGTCTTTGGCCTTTTGTGAGGAGAAGGAACAGTTTGGAGGAGGAAAGTTGTAAAGCGTGTGGAACGAGGTGGAAGGGTTACCCGGACAGTTTCAAGCTGATCCGGAGGGAAGAAGAAGGGATCTTGAGGAGATCCTGAAACAGAGTGCCCGACGCGAGAAGTCCGGGCCCTAGCGAGAAAGGGAGGTCCCCAGAGTAGAGCGACCATACTCCAGGAGATTCTCCAGTCCACCACGGGAACGCCGGGCCCGAGGATCCAGCCAGAGTTCATCTTTGCAGTTGGCAACCGGCTGCTGTGGTCCGTATATCGCCACAGCACCCTGCCAGATGGAGCGGTCTGCCTGCTTCCTCACCACAAGGGAGAGGACCCCCAATACTACCTACATGAAGCCATTGGGTATAGGCCCATTCTAGGTGGGGAAGAAAGGACACGGATTCGTCAACTAAGGTACACCACGGGTTCCACCATACCACCTGGGATCCACTTGCAGCCACCCGTAGAGCTACCTGTTATTATAACATATTGCTGAACTGTGAACTTTTTGTGATGCTGCTACAAGTTGACAGTAAAGTACCCGGGAGAAAGTGACTTTGCCTGTGTGTGTTTTTCTACATCAACTTGTTCCCTTCCAGGAACGCTGCCCTGGAGGAACAGTTCTACCTATAGGGAGCTTTGCCAACTCAGCCGCACTACCATCTACCTCTGGTGGACTGTGGCGGCGCTGGTGACCCATCACCAGGTACTACAGGTGGCGTCACGTGACAAAAACTCTTGTCCCCTGTAAATAACCCCTTTTTGAAGTGTCACCCAGGCCACGGGATCAGGCGCTGCCACTCCTAAACAACCACCGAGCCTGGTACCCGAGTACACCAAGGCCTGGGGCTCGACATTATCGTGGCGCCGCACACTGAGAGAGAGATGTCAAATTTAGGGAGGTTAGTGGAGGGTGGAAGCAGAAGAAGTTCAGTTTTGGAAAGGTTGAGTTTCAGATAGAGAGCAGGCATGATATTGGAAACTGCGGTTAGACAGTCATTGGTGTTCTTTATTAGAGCGGAAGTAAGATCAGGGGAAGAAGTGTATAGTTGTGTGTCATCAGCATAAAGATATTAAAAAATCCAAAGATGTAGTGCTTACATGATCTTCTTCAATGCAGCTCCTTTAATCCCTACGCGTTTTGGTGCTGTCCCAGCACCTTCCTCAGGTGTACAAAGATTGTACCCCTGAGGAAGGTTCTGGTACAGCACCGAAACGCGTAGAGAATAAAGGAGCTGCATTCAAGATTCCATGTCTTCCTTGTCTTTCATCCCAACAGCAGCGCGGATCAAATAAGCACTACTCCTTTGGATTTTTGAAGGCACTACCACTGTGCACGTGGAAGTGCGGATCCAGCAGCAGCTGTCCAGGCGAGCATACTGGTTGTGAGTTATCACAACCGAACCAGGTGAGCACATACACTCATAGTTAAACAATCTTATCCAAACGATAAGACCAATTTGCACCTTTCTGTGTCTCTCTCTGTTTTTAGATTAGCATAAAGATGTTACTGAAAGCGAAATCTGCTTATGGTCTGTCCCATTGGAGCTTTGTAAAGAGAGAAGACAAGAGGTACAAGAGCTGAACCCTGAGGGACCCCAATACTGAGAGGAAGAAGTGAGGAAGTAGAGCCAACAAATGATACACTGAAAGAGCAGTCAGAAAGATAAAAAGAGAACAAGAAGAGAGTCCTGTCCTTGATGCCGATGGAGTGCGGCATGGAGAGTAGGAGATGGTGGTCAACAGTGTCAAAGGCTGCAGAGAGATCAAGAAGAATAAGCAGAGAGTGGTCACCATTACATTTTGCTGTCATAAGGTCATTGGTCACTGTGGTGAGGCAGTTTCTGTAGAATGTAGGGGGCAGAAACCAGACTGTAATGGGTCTAGACGAGAGTGAGTGGAGAGGTAATGGGTGAGGCGGGAGTTGACCAGGTACTCCAGGAGTTTAGAGATGAAAGGGAGATTGGAGACTGGTCTGTAGTTATTTGTGCAGGATGGGTCGAGAGAAGCTTTCTTTAATAATGGAGGAAGCTGACCCACCCCAGGGCCATAGGGTACCTGGTTCCGGGCGTTGATTTACTGGGGATGACACGAGACCTGCTGACAGGTCCGGTGGCCCTGGTGGTTGCTGAAAAGGGAACAGTCAATGAAAATATTAAAAATAGGGACTCGTGAAGCCACCTACAGCTCCGATAATGTTACCGGTGCTGCGGGACAGACATTTGGGATGATGGTGAAGCAGCAAGGTGGTTTTGCTCCTCGTAGGCGGAGCGTGATCCCTGGGGCAGTAGTGAATGATGGGAGTTGTGGAATAGGTCGGTGACTCCTCAGGCGCAGATGAATGAAATACACCACACAGTTTATAACTTGCAATCGGTTTACTGGCAGTTCTTTAAACACAGTCTTTTTGGGTCTACCTGGCCTGGGTAGTCGCTGGAAGTTAGGATGCCACACTGGGATCCTTCAGTGAAATGCCTGCTCTTCCTGTCTGGTCCCTTCCTGCGCTCTCCCCTGTCTCCCTCAGCGCCTCCACACGCAATACCTGAAGCCAGCTCCCTCGGATTCTCTCTAACTGAGTGACTCCTCTCCAAGCCCTCGGGATCCTCTACGGTGCCTTTTCCTGGGTGTGCTGGGTGTCGGCATCGAGTTCCTGAAGAAGATAAGGCCTCTGGTTCGGCAGCTTGGGGGTAAACACCCATACCCCTCTCGGAGCCGGTCCTCTGTTCCGGGAATGAACCCCTCTGGCCGGTAATCATGCCGCATCTGGATTCGGGCACACCACAACACCTGGTGCCCCTAGGGTCCCCTTCAGACCTGACGGCTCCCTTTGCCATCTACTCCTCGCTCCCCAATGTAGCTCTTCCACTCTCTGTCTGCCTAATGCTCCTCCCACCCACACACTTTTCTAACCTGTCACTCCTCCCATGGGACTGGATCCTCCCTATCGTGAGTCCACCCACGGTCCCCTACCTAGGGTGTGTATGGATGTGTGTAATGAGGGTCCCTTATGAAGCATTCCAATTTCTCAGATACAGGAATACTACACACTCTTTTATGGGTGCAGTACCGCTCCATGGCGTCCCGACCAATGGGGCGCCACATAATGATTGAGTATTTGAAGGAGTAGGGGAAGATGCCAGAAGAAAGGGAGAGATTAAAGATTTTGGTTAGGTGAGTGGTGACAACCGGAGAAAGAGACTGGAGTAGGTGTGAGGGGATGGGTCAGCGGTTCATGTGGTGGGATGGGAGGAAAGGAGGAGCCTGAAGACTTCTTCTTTTGTGACCGGGTTGAATGTGGAGAGTAAGACGGAGGAAATGTAGGGAGAGGTAGGGGTAACAGTGATTTGAGGTTGGGAGTTGATTTCCTGATGGATGTTTTCTATTTTCTTAGTGAAGTAAAAAGCCAGATCATCCGCACAGAGGTCAGTGATAGGGGCCTGAGGACTGAGGAGAGAGGAGAGAGTGAAACTTTAGGACTGAGGAGAGAGTGAAAGGTGTCAAAGAGTTTCTTCGGGTTGTTGGATAGTGAGGAGACCAGGGTGGTGAAGTAGGTCTGTTTGGCAAGGTGGAGGGCAGATATGTAAGTTCTCAGCATAAATTTATAGTGATTAAAGCTTTCTGATGTGTGGATTTTCCTCCATAGACGTTCAGCACTCTTAGAGCATTACTGGAGGAATCAAGTTTGTGATGTGAGCCAAGTCTGAGTAGAATAGGTCTATATCGAAAAGTGTAATTCCCATATTACTTATAAAAACTGAAAGTTTGTTTAAATAAATGAAAGTAGACACATTAGTAGCACAGTTTTGTTCGCGCTGATTTTTTTTGCTGAGTTTTCAGAGCATAAACTCTCTAAGGATGTGTACACACAGAGAGTTTTAGATGTCAGTGTATCTGCAGAGTTTTCCAAAGCAAAGACACTTTAGGAAATGCCAGTGGTGTTTTACCTAAAACATCTTCGTTGGCATTTTCTCCATCAATTTTTTGCAAACTTGCTGCTTTTTTTGAACCATCTCCTAACTTTTGAAGCATGAAGTAGTTAAGAGACGTGTCAAAACTTGGAATATAAGCACAGCAAGTTGTTTTTACCAGGGCTGTGGTGATGGTAAGCCAAACCTTCGACTCCAGCTCTTGCATCCACAGAAAGTGATCATTTGTGCTGTGCAGAGCCCTGGGATCATCAAGGCTGATCAAGTGTTGAGGCCAGGCTTTCTCGTTGTTTGGGGTTGCAGGATGTCACGAGGCGTGACACAGTCTGTGCTCCCCTCATTGGGCAAGCAGTTAAAAAGGGGAGTTTGAAAAATGGGGAAAAATAAAATAAAAGCAAAAATAATAGTTTTTGTCGTGACACCACCTGTGGGATGCGGCTGGTATAGCTACTGCTGCAGTCAGGACCTCTAGGGATAATGGGAGTATCAGCAAGGATGGTTCAGCTCTCCCTGGGAAGAGCAGCTCCCCAGGGCAACCATACAGTCTGTGGATATGATGGATTAGTTGGGGGTGTGTGGCGCCCCACTGGTCAATGCGCCAAAGTAGGGGTACTGCACCTAAAACAGACTGTGCAGTATCCCAGTCATTGCAGGGGATAATGTCGAACTGAGGCCCTCATCCCAGCATCCCTACACCTAGACTAGGGGACCAATCGGCTAACCCGTAACCAGTCCCGGTGGGAGGAGTGTTAGGGTAGAAGGAGCAGGGAACACACAGACAGATCTAGTCTAGTCTGAGGAACGAAGCAAGGAGCAAGTCCTAGAGGGACACCACAGAGAGGGCAACCCAGACAGAAAGGGGAGACCCAGTGCCAGATTGTCAGAGTAAACAGTCAGGGGGAATCCCGGTCGACAACGGGGTACTGGCTCCGAGTCGCAGTGCAGGCGAGTCCAATCCTGAGCCGCCAATACCAATCGGTTGCAGGTCTGCCAAGCAGCCCTCGACCTCATCCACAACGTACAGCTCCACCAGGTACCCTCAAACCAGGTTGAGCCCCTTAGAGAAGAGAAGGGTAAACTCATCACACCCGACAGGCCTGGTAGGAAGTGGGTTTGTACAGGGCAGCGCTTGGATAGAAAAGAGGTGCAAGGAAGACACAGAGGACAATGAACATATTAGAAGAAATACTTGGAGAGCCTCAGAAATACTTTGTACCCTCCTGTGACTACCCGGCCAGCTACCCGCACAGACTGCGTGACTGTAAATTGAAATGCACCATGAACTGTTACCAGTAAAGTACCCGTACAGAGTCAGCAAGTCTCCGGTGTTTTTTTCTGCTTAAACTAAGAAGTAGATGCTGCCACATCAACCAGCTCAGCAACAGCACTGCCCCGGGGACCCCGCTCCACCTGCAGGGAGCGTTGTCAACTGGCTGCAATACCACCATCCCTGGTGGATGGATAGCGGCAATGGTGAGATCACCAGACACTGCAGGTTGCGTCATGAGACTTCTTTATTCTTTTATCTTATTTTTCCCCCTATTTACCCAATGACCTCCAGGGTTACGGGCCCGGGCACCGGCCACCGAGACATCACCCCCAGCACTAACACCCGGGTACCGAGTTCCCAAAGACCCCTGGGCGGGTCATTTCTGGCACCACAAACAGGATTCCGTGCCCGTTGTTACCGGGTACTATGTGCCTTACAAACTTTTACACTCGGCTCAAAAAGAACTTAGAATTGTCAGTATACAGCATAAAAGAACTGTTTCCCGCCATTTCCAGCGGACCCCAAAATGGCGGTCTGAAAATGTGAGAGACAATGTGTTGGCCCAGGGGCGTGCCTCGGCCTCTTACCATGGGAGGGCCATACCAGAGGCGCAACACTGTTTGCCTGCCCCAATTGCCACAAAACAACCAAGAGGCGGACCAAACAAAGTGGAACTCCAATCAACACCCTCAAAGAGCAACAAGAGGGGTGCGGTTAGAACTCCACAAGGCAAGGGTGCAATCCGGGAACCAGCAAGCATGACGGCAACCAGACTGACCTGTTGCAGGAAGTTGAGGAAGAGGCCCTTGCTGCAACCGGGGACCTGAGGGCAGTCTTCCTACTCACTTATGAGGGAGACACAGCTTTCTGGAGAACCATGTTTCAGGACTTGAGAGTCCAGATCCTTGAGAGCCCTGAGCAGGAGGTCGAGCCAGAAGTCCTTGAGGAGCCACCCAGCCAACCAGGTTCCAAGGAGGAGGATCTGGACACCAGCAGTGAGGAGGCTGGGGCGATTGGGCCCCACACAGAATGGTGGAGCAGCTCCCAGTACCAGCTGGGAAAAGTGAACAGCCAAGCCACCCACACTGGAGGTCGTAGACAGACCCCCAGCACCGTTTCCCCGCCACCGGCCTATCAACCCCAGCAAAGCTCGGCCAACCAGGCGGCGCGGCAGCGCCGTTGGGAGGCATGCTGGGCCAGCGAGATGGAGAACCAGCAGGTCCGAGCCCAGGCCTGCCTTCAGCCACCAGTACCCCCGGAAGAACGGTGTACAGGTACTGTGACATATTTTAACCTGGAGCGCGGGTATGGGTTCATTCGGGAACCGGACCTCTATAAGGAGGTGTTTGTAGGAAGATGAGATGTTGAGTCCCACCTCTCGAGAGGCCACCCGGATCGGGACCTATACCAGAGTGACCAGGTCTTTTATTTTTATTTTTCCCCCTATTTACCCAGTGACCTCCAGGGTTACGGGCCTGAGCACCGGCCACCGAGACATCACCCCCAGCACTAACTCCCGGGTACCGAGTTCCCAAAGAACTCTGCGCGGGTCAGGTGCAGGACTTGGTGTATGAAATGACTGACAGACACAGGGGTAACAGTCTCATTTACATTTACTAAAGTCAGAAGCAGGTTCATCCAGGGCACAGTTTACAAGTGGTGTTAGGGGTCCAGAGCCTGGAAGCAAGTTCAGGTTTTCCACACCTGAGAAGTCCTGAGGCCTCCCTACTGTGCTACTCCCTGTGGGCCCTGGCTGCTTAAAGCTGTGTTGTGACTCTCTCCTCTCTTATCTGTTCTGGCCGTGTGACAGACGGTTTGAGCCCTTTTAGTGTTACGGTACTCTCCTTTTCACTGCGTCTCCCTGAGCTCTCTTTGATGCGGCTGTGTCTCGTGGCCTTGTGGTGGGCGAGCAACTTGGAATTACCTGCCCTCCGGTGTTGGCTGCTGGGCATAAAGTCCCTTGCGACCTCGGACTCCGATGTCTGTCCTGTGCTCGGTGCTGGGGCGAGCTGGCTCTGCTCCATTCCCCACACCTTTTCCCCACTTCTCTCAGACCCTCACCTACGGGTCCCTCACACTGGCTAATCAGTTTCCTCGGACGGGCCTAGCACAGCTCCCAACCGTAGGATGTTTTCTACAGTCCGCTTGGGAACTGAACTTGACTCCTCGACTTTACTTGGCTGACTGGCTTACCGAATTTGGTGTTTTCTAGTTTTATTTCCTCCCCTGTCCTGTCCTAACTTTCTCGCCCTCCACTTGTCTCCTCCCAGTATACCGTTGCTGGGCATAGAGTCCCTAGTCTTGGGGTCGGGAGTGTGTTGGGTATGTGTTTGGGGTGACTGAATTTACCAATCCCGGTTACTGCGCCATCTAGTGGCGACCGGTCGGTGGGGATGCCACTCCGCAACATTGCAATAAAAACATCACATCTATCCAAAAATGGCATCATTAAAAACATCAGCTTGAGATGAAAAAATTAAGCCAGCACACAGCCACACATCCAAATTAGAAAGCTACGGGTCACGGAACATGGCACCAAAGTGCAGTTGTTTTCTTTTTTTAAAAACTTCTGGATTTTTTTCCCACTTACTAGATAATAGTAAAAGTAACATGTTTGGTATCTACAAACTCGTACTGACCTGAGGCATCATATCAACACTTCAGTTTTACCATACAGTGAACAGGATGCATAAAAGTAAAAAAAAAAACAGTTGGGTAATTTCACTTTTTTTGCAACCTCATTTATTTTTCCCATTCTCCAGTACACTATATGGTAAAATAAATAAAGTCATTCAAAAATACAACTCTTCCCACAAAAACCAAGCCCTCATATGTCTATATTGAGGGAAAAGTAAAAAAGTTATGGCTCTTGGAAGAAGGGGAGGGAAAAAAAAAGTGGAGAAAAAGGGAAAAGGCTAGGTCGTGAAGTGGATAACTACCGTGTGTGAACAATACCTGTCAATCCAATGAAAACTCATGGTTTTTGAAGCCCTCGTTGTTTTGGAAATTTTTTGTGAACACAGCCTAAGGGCAACCCAGCCTGGCTGCCGACTCTCTGAACGGGAGCGCGAAGCTGATTGTGATTCTCTGCAGCTCCAAGCTCCCATTCAGAGAGGCAGGAGTCAGTCCGGGTGACTCATGTGAGATGCATGCGAGATGCTTGCATGCAGCTTGCATAACTGTGTCTCTGTTCTAACATTGCGAGTAGCACTTCAGAGTCTTTAGGTCATGGAGAATTGTGTAGACTGGATAGAATTGTAGCAAACCCTCAGCTGTGACCAGTATTAGGTCTGTCCTAGTTTTTAACTTTAGGAATAAACACAATGATGGTTTACCTGGAAGACATACACAGCAGCACTTTTCTTTGTAGAGTTTCATGGACGATGACATTTTATCTTCTTCATATGATTCGTCCATGGTAAATATTGTATATATTGCTGCTCAGTAAAAGCAATATTTATACACTCATGAGGATAAAATGGCAAGAAATCTTCAGTAAAGTTATTTTAGGCTAAATATTGCTCAAAGACGGCTGAGATGTAGAACAACTACTCCCATCATCACTATTACCAAGGTCTTCATGATCTGGGAGCAGCTAAAATCCCAAAGGGTACGTTTTGTTCCAGCAACATTTTAATCTGAGCTGTTACTAACAGGCTAACATGTTACAATCCAAGCAGCAGGTTTAATCCCTGGATAGATTACTACATTGTAAGGATGAGACAGAAAGCCAAATCCAGCCTGAAATTACATGCAATTATTATGCGATACGTAATTACAGAACTGAATGGTAGATGCCTTTACTGGGCTCACATAATTTGGAAATGGCATAAATTAAAAGAGCTGAATTAATCTTCTCTCGTCTCTTCCAGGCAGCTAAATGTAGTCATCTGATTGAGCTCAAGTCTGACAAAGTCATCAGGCCTTGGAATTAAAATGGCCTTTGCACAATTTCTGTATATACAGCAGATAAAACCAGGTAGAGAGAATTCAGTGCATATAGGGATCAATGTACCATCGAGGCCGTCCACGCAAGCAGTTTTGACCTAAAATGACTCCATGGATCATTATTGACTTGATTTATATTGATGATCAAATAAAAAAATGTTCAATTGCTTGGTACTCGAATCAAGCAGGACGGACGTTCGGACGGGCTCAACTCGTCAACTCGTAGGTATAACGGAAGTGAATGGGAAGCTCAAGCATTTTTCCAAAATACCCTAACAAGAGCGCAGGAATTCTGACTCCTCAATTTTCCTGACTACAACTACAACTCCATCAAAATGGACGCCAGCTTCGACTCTACGACTCCGATTCCACAACAATGGCTGTGAAGTCAGTAAGCCAAACATCTAACTTTAAAACTGAGGCTAGGGTCATATTTGGAAGGCTCATTGCGATTACCGCATCCAGATCAGATGCGGTAATCGCATGAGCTTTCAGACACATTTTGTGTTCAAAACGTGTCTTTATACCCGGATACGGTAACCGGATTGTTCATAATGTGCAATCCGGTTGCCGGATGCTTTGTTCATCCCTGCTGCAGCAGGGATGAACAAAGGGTTGATGTTAATAATAGATGTGGGCACCATGTCTCCAGGGAGTGCCCACCCTCCCTAGAGACATGGTAACCATATCAGGCAGCATATGAAGGGTTAATTAGGTGTATTACTGTATTGCCGGCTATTGTCGGCATTTACTATTTTATGAATTAAAGCCGGCGGCTCCTCACTGTGGAGGAGATACAGTACGTAATGTGGGTACTGTACATGCTGCTATCCAGGGTCCTGAAAGCTTTAACATTAGTTCTATGGGCAGCGCTCTGCTATAGAACAAATGTTAAAGCTTTCAGGACCCTGGATAGCGGCAGATACATTATGCACATTACGTACTGTATCTCCTCCACAGGGAGGAGCCGCCGGCTTTAATGAATAAAATAGTAAATGCCGACAATAGCCGGCAATACAGTAATACACCTAATTAAGCCTTCATATGCTGCCCAACTTCATAGCCTTAAGGGGAAAGTGTAAGAAAATTGCTGAAATGGATGAAGGCTGCACTCAAGTGGAATAGGAAGAGTATGGGGAAGACGCCTGGACGCATCTCTGACACCCAGGTCATTACTGGACACAATAATGTAGTTACTGGGAGGGTCCACTTAGTGACCAACACATAGACAAGTGCTTGTGGACAGGGATGTTACATTTCTGACTGAGTCAGACCCTTGGCCGGCACTTGTGCTACCGACACAGAGGATTGCAGGCCCTAATTCCATCAGGGTTTCCTCCACCTCCAACACCAGTTCCGGCAGCCTCCCCTTGTCCACATCCTCCATCTCCGAATTGTCATCTCGGAGCACATTGTCCATATCAGTCACAAGCTGGAAGCGCTGCAGCACTGACTTGGTGAAGCAGCAACAAGCTCTGCTAGAACAAATTTATTTAGGTGACAAACACCCTGCTCCCGATACACCCCCCCAGGGCTGTGGGATACCCGGAACAACAGTACTTCTGGGAGTCACAGGGGTCAAGACCCGACTCCGTGACCCTGGCGGTATCAATATAAGTTTGGGGTTTATGGTTCTGGGGATTGTTGCCGTGACACCACCCGTGATGTTCAGGTATTGATGGCTGACACTGTGGTGTGGGATCTCTGGGGATGATGGATTCGCAGCTAAGGCGATATTACTCCCCATGGGTGAAGCGGTTCCCCAGGGCAACTGGTATAGTCTATGTCGCTGGTAGGCCGTTGAGGTGCAGGACTGAGGGTGCAGAATAACCGACAGACACACAGTACGTAGTCTTCTTCACCTTTACTGGTAGTTGCAGTTTGAAACCAGGGTACTGTCCACAAGTGGTGTTCGGAGACCTCCCTTCTTCTTGCTGGTCCTGGCTGCCCTGCACTTTTTAAAATTCTAGCCCCTCCTCTGGCCAACACTTGAGTGACAGGCGCACCTGCGCCTGTGCAGTGGAGCGGGTGTCCACGCTCTGTTGAACAGTGCAAATGTCTCGCGAGACTTCACAAATCTCGTGAGACGTCGGCACTATGCAAGGACACCAGCCCCACTGCACGGGCGTAGGTGCGCCTGTCACTCAAGCACCGGCCAGAGGAGGGCTGAAATGTTAAAAAGTGCAGGCCGGGTTTTGCAGCCCGGAGGGGTGATGAGGACATCGTCCATCAGGACTAAATAGCAGCCTCCCGGTCTCAATAGGAGGCCAGCGCTGGGCACAATAAAAGTTGTTTTCTGAGGTATATGGGGCATGCCTGGGCACATACAGGGGTTACTAAAACCCCATTTATATAATGTGTAAGCTGGTGGGCACAGTTTAAAATGCCCAAAGGGGTGACAGTTTCCCTTCAACCCATGCAGCTGAAGATATTAGGGATGATTGATTAATTAATACATTTGATCTTAATAAAGGGGGTCATGGTGGGGTATCATGTGCTAAATTTGTCAAGCGAGTCATGTCCCTTAATGAATTTGGCGCATCTTAATGACGTGCACTTTTATGTGCTTTGCCAGAAATGCTACCACAGTCACTAACTGGAGTAACATTTCTGGAGTAAATTATACTACTAAAGTGGCACAACATTTTACGATTTAGGCAGGCGCAGCCATTATTATGCTTTTACTTAAATAGCACCATCATATTCTGGAGCACTTTATAGACATAATGATCACTGTCTCCATTGGGGCTCACGATATATATTTCTGATCAGTATGTCTTTGAACTGTGGGAGGAAACCGGAGACCCGAAATGACACCAAGACAAAATACAAACTCCTGGCACTGCAAAGCAAGAGTGCTAACCACAGAGACACCTCGATGTCCATGCCCAATCCCACTGATGCTCTGCTCATTTTTCCTTAGCTATCCGTGGCTGGCATGAAAATGCCAAGAGTCACAATAGTTTTTGCAATTTTGCAAATACTTCAATGAATCAGCCACACCATTTTTGCCTTATAATACAAAGTAGACTACTACGTATTTAAAGTTTAGGCTGTTGGGGGTTACCACCGCATATGGTTGGCATCATTGGACTGGTCTACACTATATTTAGGGACTATCCAAAATAACATACCTTTTAGATGTTTTTAATTGTGAAGTGTTTTCTATTTTGCATTTCGTACTTTGATTTTATTAAGGTGTGCACACTGGAGTATGTATTGCCTTTTCTCTCTTGCCTAATTATCTAAGAAAATAGTCATATAAAAGCACTATACAAACAATAACTGCATTTTTAAAGTCGTGACATCACAAAGGGATATATGACATCATAGTGGTGAATTATGACTTTACAATGAGGTATTATTACATCATAGTGGGGTGTTATGACATCCTAGCACACAGGGGGAGAGCAGGGCTAACTTCGGCGCCAGGGGCCAATGCGAACGCGTAACGGCCCCCATTATGCAAATCTTAATAGTATGGTCTTTCTAGCCAAATGACTCTGGCCCCCCTAGCTGCAGGCCGGTGCGATCGCAACCCTGCACCTATTGTAGTTACGCCCCTGGGAGAGAGAGAGGGAGGAGACAGCGACAAAGGGAGTGAAGGCAACGCCTCCAACCACAGAGCCTGCCCCACATGACTCACCACCCCTATCGATAGCATCAGCTCCATCTAGTTCTTTAAATGCCCATCTGCACTCTATGGCAAATAGTACACACCCTTCTCCTAAAGTAGTTACCACACATGCTCTGAACTTCTCATCCTTACCTACTTTACAGAATTGGGTCTGTCGGGGGTAAACCAGGACGCTGGATTTCATACACTTTTTTTCTGGGAAAGAAACTCTCAACATAATCTCTATAAGCAATTTTGCACACTCTGCAGTTCACGGAGTCGGCGTACGCTCATTCTCTAGCTCTTTTTTTGCTTGGAGACATAAACTCTTGACGTTTCCCAATATTTTGTCAGAACATTTTTAATAGCGCAGCAGAAGCTATTAAAAGAGCCATGCAAATAGGTGTAATCTCCACTTTCCTAAACAATCTATCAGGAGACGATGGTCTCTGAGTAATGATGCTGCTCGCTGAGATTCCCAGGAACAGATGCTCAGCGTGGTCTGATTTGTATTAACAAGGTGTACGGTGCATGTTCTGACCAATTTCAGACACAGCTTTATCATCATGGTGGAAGCTGAGTCGACCCAATTCTCAATTGTCATCTTCTTAGAACAAACTGGAACGATCTGTATTTCCACAAAGTCTCTTCCGTTCTCCATTCCAGTCACAATGTGCCGAAAGTGACAGATCTGCAAGTCTCATGCGTTTATTTCACTTAGGGTCTTTTATGAACCCTTTGGAGCTCGGAGGTGAAATCTCTTCTACTTTATGACATAGGGATGCTGAGAAATGGAACAACATATCCACCCCTATCCACCCAACCGGACAATATCTTCCAATCCTACTGCAATATTATTCTGCAAGATGGAGTAATATCACGAGAAAAACCAGAAGAGTCCACAACTACCTCATGCAATGTATAATAATGGAGTGTCTTTTTTAGAAATGGTTTTGCATCACCTCAGACACCGGGGTTGTGGTGACACTACCGCATACCTACTGTACATACCATACATCATGTGCAATCATAGACAACCCACAAAAAGGAGTTTAACTTTGATGGTCCAACCACCTGACTATCCCCCAACTGTTATTGTCAGAAAAAGATGCTATTATGCAGTTTTCTCCAAAAAATATGACGTCCATATATATTAACTTAACATTAAAAGGGTTTTCTGTATGCTGTGACTAGGAGCTGATAGAGGCTACATTATCTGGTAGTTACAGAGCAGAGTAAACTTTGCCATTGGAAGGTCCTGAATAATAAAACATCTGTCCAAAGCAAAGGTTTATGTTAACCCCCTTATTCCTCAATCTCTTTCATCCACCCATTAAGCCAAGGGTGGGGAACGGTATTCTTCAGCTCCTGGGTAGGGTCCTGGGGACCACATCTAGCGTTCAGTATTGAACACTGGCCAGCGGCAGGATGTTCTTTGTGGGTGGAGTTAATGTGCTCTACGCTCCCACCCCTCTGATTAAGACAGCAGTCGCAGTGTCATCTATGTGATACATACACACCAGCCCCAGTGTCTCATATGTTATGGATTAAGCACCAGTCCCAGTTTCTCCTATGTAATGCATATACACCAGCTTTAGTGTCTCCTATATGATGTACCTTCAGTAGTCTCAGTATATCCTATGTGATGTGTATAAACAGCAGTCTCGGTGTCTCCTATGGAATGTATATACACAGTGCTTTTTTTGTAAAAAAAATATTTCCTGGTACGCATATCCGAGGCGAGAGCGAGGGGGAGGTTGCTATCAGGCGCCATCCAACGCTCCCTCCATCCTCCATCCCCCTGCTCCTTCCATCCTCCATCGCTCTGCTCCTTCCATCCTCTATTCCCCTGCTCCTTCCATCCTTCATCCCCCTGTTCCCTCCATCCCCCTGCTCCTTTCATCCTCCATCCCACTGCTTCTTCCATCCACCATTCCCCTGCTCCTTTCATCTTTTATCCCTTGGTCTCTATCCTCATCCCCCTGGTCTCCCCATCCTCCATCCCCCTGCTCTCTCACCCACCTGATCCCTCCATCCTCCAGGTCTCTCCATCCTCCATCCACCTGATCTCTCCATCCCTCTGTGCCCTCCATCCTCAATCCCTCTGATCTCTCCATCCCCCTGTTCCCTCCATGCAACGCTCCCTCCATCCTCCATCCCCCTGCTCCTTCCATCTTCCATCCCCTTGCTCCTTCCATCCTCTATTCCCCTGCTCCTTCCATCCTCGATCCCCCTGATCTCTCCATCCTCCATCCCTCTTGTCTCAATTTCTCCATAGCCTACCTGTCCTGATCCCTATCCCCCCTGCATCCTCTCCCCCTGCACAGCCTGCCGCCCTCTGCACCCATCACAGTCACTGTCACTGACAGTCTGTCAGTGCTGTTGTCACATACCCTGCACTGCAGCCTGCATTAGTCCTCCTCCATCTTTCTCTGTGGGCAAAACTCCGCCCACCCGAGTCACATGTATGTGACATCATCGCAGGTCCTCCGGCGCTGAGGGGAACTGTACTACACACAGCCTGTGAGTGACACAGCAGGTCAATGCTGCCTGCTCTTCAGATTTTCCGGTACACCGTACCGGTATGTACTTCCGATCTTCAGATTTTCCGGTACGGCGTACTGGTATGTACCCCCACAAAAAAAGCACTGTATATACACCAGTCTTAGTGTATCATATGTGATGTATATAGCAGACTCAGTGTCTCTTATGTAATGTATATTCAACAATCTCTTTGTCTCCTATGTGATGTATATACACCAGTCCCACTGCATCCTATGTGATGTATACAGTAGTCTGAGTGTCTTCTATGTGCTGTATATACAGCAGCTTTTGTATATCTTATGTGATGTCTTTGTCTCCTATGTGATGTCTATACAGTAGTCTCAGTGTCTCCTATGTGATGTATACTGCAGACACCCACTGAGTAAGTTCTATAAATGTAACCTGAGTAGTCAAGAATTTCTCACTGTGAGGAGACATGCAATGAAATGTACATCTGTGTTCAGAGCAACTTATTTCTGTAATCAGTTCTTAACTTATTGCAAACAGTAAACTGCTCTCCACACCAAGGCAAATCTGGAAAAGACGTTACGAGTAACAGCACCCTCAATGTGACCTAACATCACACAGCTGTTGCATTGGGGGTGAGTTCATTAACTGTTTGACCAAATATCGCAGGATAAATTTCAAGCTGATCGTTTTGTACAACGTGAGGTTATAAATATCCAAATGGCCCCTAAACCATAAGTCAATAGTCTCACCACTGACTTTTCTTCATAATTTATGTGAAATTACTATAAGGAGAATGACAGCTGTGTCGCAAAGTTGGGAATTCAATTATTTTCACTGATGCGATTGTTCAACTGATCAGATGATTTAAAAAATAAGATATAACTCATTTATTTTTATGTGCATCTGATAAATTAGAAAAATAAAAAGATAATTTTTTTCAGTAATTCAATACATAAAGTGAAACGCATATATTATATAGAGTCATTACAAACAGAGTGCTCTATATCAATTGTTTATTTATGTTAATGTTGATGATTATGGCTTACAGCCAATGAAAACACAGTCATTATTTAACACAAAACACCTGCAAAGGCTTACTAAGCGTTTAAAATGGTCCCTTAGTCTGATTCAACAGGTTACACAATCATGGGGAAGACTGCTGACTTGAAAGATGTCAAGAAGGCAGTCACTGACACACTCAACAAGGAGGGTAGCTACAAAAGGTCAATGAAAATGAGGGTCCAAGAGTCTGGAGGAAAAGTGGAGAGGCCACAATCCAAGCTGCTTGAGGTCTAGCATGAAGTTTCCACAATCAGTCATGGTGTGGGGAGCTGTGGGGATGCCCAATGCCCCCATGACAGCAAAGAGCAGAAGCAGATGGTAATAGAAATACGATCTAAAAACATAAAACTTTTTTAGCAACAGATCTATGGTCATTGATAGAATTGTGAATATGCACCTACTCCTGCAACTTATGCTTTTACACCAGGGGCCACTGGAATTTACTCTCTCTGCGGTGTTCATAATAGAGGAGATGTCATGATCAGAAGCTCTAGGTGGTGCAACTCTGTCCAGCCAGAGATATAAGTGTCGCTGGCACCTGTAGTGCCATCCACTCTGGCAAATAAGGAGTTATCACCTCCCTGCTGCAGCCGATGGGACTGCACAACTCTTTACTTAAAGAGGACCTGTCACCCCCCCATACATGCTGATCTAATTGCAGCACTGAATCCAGCATGTCTGCTGCATTCAGGCAAGGGGTCCCCCATGTCTCTAGCCCCCCTGTAACCCGAGATAATTGAATAAAAAAACTTACAATGTGGAGCCAAAGAGGTGGGGTGTAGTGGCTGGATCCACTTCTCTTCACAGGGCAATTTCACGCCCCCTGTATATATTATCCTCGCTCTGCCGCTCCCTCCTGTCACTCATGGTCTCCCTCTCCTATAACTGCTGCATGAGAAGCTGGACGCAGAGCGAGTGATTGTTTTTGGAGGTGCTGGCCACTAGCCCCGCCTCCTGCGGTGATGTCAGCTCCTTTACCTGCCCTGCTCTCATGTTATCCACGGAGCAGGGCAGGGAAAAGCGGTCACGTCTTCGTTGTTCTTTCCCTTTACTTGAAGTAGTTGAAGATTTCAACCCAGTCAGGTACAATTTTCACCAGGAACGCAGCCTGGCCAGCCCAGAGATAGTTGGAGTCCACTTTGCTGATACACAGGGTATATAGCCTTCCAGCTGACTTCCCAGTTATGACACTATGCTACCACTTTCATCTCCTAATTGTCCATGCTTGCCATTCCCTGCCAGGCAGGTAGCTGTGGGTCCTGTGACGACAGCTTTGGTTCTCTGACCCTATATAGCTCCGTTAGCCTCGGCAAGGTCCACAAAAGATCCAGTGACCTCCAGCTTCACGACTAGTCATGAAGTATCCTTGATTGAGATGGGGCTTCTACCCCTCCTGCAGCCAGGTCTTCTGCCCAGCTTTAAAAGCTGGCAGCAGATTCGTCTCACCAGGTCCTCGCCTAGCACTTCACTCCATGTTCCATGTGACTCACCGTGACCGTGGTTCTGCTCGTCGCAGGCGTTCATCTTCATCTGTGGGGCCCAGTGGTACAGATCAAAAGTGTTGGCTGAACAGTTAAGAGGTTAATTGTTTCGTGACGCCACCTGTGAGTGTTCCGGTGATGTCCACCGGCGCTGCTTGGGCCTCCGGAGGATGGAATGCAGCAAGATGGAACGCTCCCCACAGGCTGAGCGGGAGTCCCCGGAGCCAGGAGCTGCACAAGATGTTGTGAGGCAGCTGCGGTTACCTTTAATATGCGGAGATAGACAGTTCTGAAGAAAGCATGGACACTGGCAGTCTCTGTAACGGGTACTTTACTGTAACCAGCAGGTGATACATGGCATACAGTTCTCGGGTAACGGACCGGGTGGACTTGGCAATGACCAGCGTTTCTCAGAGCTCCGCGTTGTTCCTCCATTCTAACTAACTTATGTTGCCGTGGTCGCCTTGGGGTGCCAGATCGGGTACAAGGAGGCTACTTCAATTTCCCTACCGGGGAATTCTGGCCGGATTTGTGGGGAGCCTTGGGTTCTTTTGGTGGGTACTCCGCTGGCTAGATGACTCTGTGTGTGTGGCGGTGGTGGGGTGCTCCTGTAAAGCGGTCCCTTCACTCCTGGTTTGCATAGCAGTGCTGAACAACTGCTAGCTTCGATACCAGTAGACCGGTGGTAGATGGGCACGGGGATGTTTTGACCGGTATATGGTTGCCCAGAGACCGGCTGTTGAGGCACCGGAGTCATGTCGCCCAACCGGTGGTGGTTGTTGTGGCCTAGGGGCTGCACGAGACTGTGCAGAGCCCCCTCTCCTACGTTCCTCCCGGCCATGCTCTGCTTCCTCCGTCTCCTACATTGCAGAAGCTTGACCCTCGAGTCTCTTTCCTGCACTAACTTCTCCACTACACACTACCTCTACACTCCGCCCACCAGGACCTTATTGGCCCTCTATGCTGATGTGCATGTAGGGTATAGAGCTCTGAGTTTTAACTGTGTCATTGCTTAGTTAGAGAATATTGCTGCTGCTGTCTTGGCTGCAATACACTCCTGTGACGCACTCGTTGCGGGGCGCCACACTCCCCCTTGGTGAAATACACTTGTCCCCAAGGGTCACGCTACCCAACGTTACAGAGAGATTTTTATATTTTCATAGCAGGTAATAAAAGAAACACTTTTATTAATAACAGGTATACACATATAGACTGGTAAGAAACAGGTTAACCTTCTGCAGACCTGGCGGGCGGTCGACTGTCCTTCACATGTGTCCAGGGCTTTTGCCGCCAGGCCGCGCTATTAGCGGTTAAACAGGGGATGAAGTCTTTGACAAAGTTCAAGCAAGTCACTTATGAAGGGAACTGTTGCGTACCCGATATAGCGAACCACACATCGTAGCACGCATTTAAATACAAAGAGAACAGAGAGTACTATGCAAAATTTAACATTTATTGGTAGACGTCATTAAAATGATTTATAAGGTGACAAACAGTGCATGTACAAAAATCCAAACAGGATAATGGGGGGCACATAAATAAAGTGGAATATCAAAGGGTATATAGCTTTTCACAACAAGATGCAGAGTTCAGCAACTACAATGATAAAGAGCAAGTTTAGTAAGGTGCAACAAGGAAAGCAAAAATACATCAAAGCATGGTCACATTTCAATAAAGTGCCAGTGCAACGTTCAACAGGGAGAATACATAAGTCCCTAGAGTGATCATACTAAGGCACTTTCCTTGGAATCAAAGTACTTGCTTATCTCATTCCAAATCATAGTTGTAGCATACCCATATTGAGTCAGGAGTAGTAAACAAGGTGCCCTCCACACTCCTGTCTGGTTAAAACCCCGACGCGGCGTTTCGCTGCATGAGCTTGGTTGCTGCAGCTTCCTCAAGGGGATGTGTTGTGCGTCCTGTGCCTATCCCCATCTAATGCCCATCTTATATGTGTCCGTAATAGCTCCCTAAAGCGCAGCACCTGTAGTCACGCGTCATCTCCAGCCGTCACGCATGGGAAGTGACGTCCCGGTATAACGTGACGGCCGGCTCTGATGCGCGCGCAGTGCCATGGGATGCGTCACCATGGCACCAACGCATGCGCACCAGGCTCGGGCGTCCCGAGAATGGCACAACGCGCGCGACGGTGGAGAGAGCGTGAATGGTGGAGTGTGTGTGATAGCGCATGACAGTGTATCAATAAGGGCCATGGGGAATACACAGAACGCCACCTAACCAGAGAAAAAAGTGCAATTTTAAAAGAACAGACAACTTATCTCCATTGAAACTCCTCAAATGAATTTGACATACTAATGATCATACAAAGCACATAGCTATAACAGAGAGAAAAGGCCAAGCACAAACATATGCAGCATTATATCAAACAGTAGGATAGGCCACACGGGGCATGGGGGCCCCCCGGCTCTGGGGGCTTAAATCCAAATCCCGCGATTTAACGCCACTGCGGTTACCTTTAATATGCGGAGATAGACAGTTCTGAAGAAAACACTCACACTTGCAGTCTCTGTAACGGGTACTTTACTGTAACCAGCAGGTGATACGTGGCATACAGTTCTCGGGTAACGGACCGGGTGGACTTAGCAATGACCAGCGTTTCTCAGAGCTCCGCGGTGTTCCTCCATTCTAGCTAGCTTGTGTTGCCGTAGTCGCCTTGGGGTGCCAGATCGGGTTCAAGGAGGCTACTTCAATTTCCCTACCGGGGAATTCTGGCCGGATTTGTGGGGAGCCTTGGGTCCTTTTGGTGGGTACTCCGCTGGCTAGACGACTCTGTGTGTGCGGCGGTGGTGGGGTGCTCCTGTAAAGCGGTCCCTTCACTCCTGGTTTGCATAGCAGTGCTGAACAACTGCTAGCTTCGGTACCAGTAGACCGGTGGTAGATGGGCACGGGGATGTTTTGACCCGTATATGGTTGCCCAGAGACCGGCTGTTGAGGCACCGGAGTCATGTCGCCCAACCGGTGGTGGTTGTTGTGGCCTAGGGGCTGCACGAGACTGTGCAGAGCCCCCTCTCCTACGTTCCTCCCGGCCATGCTCTGCTTCCTCCGTCTCCTACATTGCAGAAGCTTGACCCTCGAGTCTCTTTCCTGCACTAACTTCTCCACTACACACTACCTCTACACTCCGCCCACCAGGACCTTATTGGCCCTCTATGCTGATGTGCATGTAGGGTATAGAGCTCTGAGTTTTAACTGTGTCATTGCTTAGTCAGAGAATGTTGCTGCTGCTGTCTTGGCTGCAATACACTCCTGTGACGCACTCGTTGCGGGGCTCCACACATGCAGTCTCTCAAGCGACTTCGTACAGCTCTCCTAGTTGCTACCCACCCCTTATTTAACTCCTCCCTTCAGCCAGCAGTGGGGACTGTCCTATAGGTGGGTCTCCTCTGCCCAGCACTCCCTGGCCTGGAGATCAGATGTATTTGGGGGTTTCAGCAGTGTGTTCTCCACTTACCTCCAGCCATGATGCTACACATAAATGATATGCAGTACCATTTGTGGCAGCCGGGCCGCGTGGGTGCTACATGTAAATAGTACCAACATAACATCCATTATGGGCAGCAAGGTGGCTCAGATGTCAACACTAGAGAGACCAGACAGTGAGTCCCCACTAGGACAGAATGTTGGCAGTCTCTGAAGAGCACTGTGGAATATGTTGGTGCTATATGAAAGAGAATACATAAATAAATCCATTGATCATCTACCTACAGCCTGCACATTGCTTTCTCTTTCTGTTATTTTTATTGCATTGTTTCTTTTACATGAAGCAAAGCCCTTTTAATCAGAATCAACCTGCTTAATTGGAGGCTCTACCATCTCCTCTCCACAAGCCACATTCCGCTACAGAATATGAACTCCTATAAACTCCTTCCAGGAACACAAAGCACCTACTGTGATGCTGATAAGACACAGGACAGTCACTCGTCTCGACATATCTGTTCTGTACAAAAAAGAAACAACAAATCAATGGTGGGGAGATCTGGCACCTGAATACAGAACGACGGCTGATGTACCAAAGATTGTCTTCATTAAACTCATTAATATTCATGGAGAGTAGAAGATCTGACACCGGCGAGGACTCACTAACCTTTTCTCATATTAGATTTTTACTTCTTAACACAATTACAGTCCGGCAATGACTTAATTAATGCTGCTTTTCGTCAGCTGCTTTAAAGAGCTGTCAATTTGGTCGTGCCGAGGCTGTCATTGAAAGAGAAAGACAGTCATCCGGGCTGAGGAAGGAACAGGAAGGAATTCAAACACTTAATAAGATTCAAAGTGCCATGAAACCACATATCAGCTCACATTATCCATCCTCCCCCCCCTCACGTCCTCTTGTCTTCATACACATAATTCTGCAGGGATACAAATGTTTCCAATACTGCCAGTGTAAACTAATATTAGGTGTTTAGAGGGTTCCAAAAATGTTCCCATGAGGGATCCATTATGGAAGGTTAGACAAATTGCAATCATTTAGTTGCACATCGCAGGTCTTGACATGATCTGTAGATGAAACCTTTTTCTTAAATGGAGAGAAAGAGGCCATATCTTTGTTCCCATTCATGGCTCTGATGGCGACTTCTGTCTGAATTCAAGGAAAATAAGATTCAGATTCTTCCACGATGCAAACAGTGTTTAGATGCTCCACCCAATGCAGCTGTTCATGAGTTGATTGATGGAGTCCAACATATGAAACTTTGGCCTCCTTTTTGGGGATTTAGACTAAGTTATTGTGTCTATGAAAAAACACGGACACCGTGGGCCTCTGTGTTGGTCGCAAGGGCCAGGGTACTCAGCAGCTGGGCCAGAGTTCGGTTCACAGTAGACGTGCCCTGCAGCTGTGGTCCTATCTGCACATGTAACGGGAATAGTAGTAGGGACAAAGTTTATTCATGATGCCAGTTGGGATGGTCAGCCAGTTGCTGTTAGCACTGCAGAGGATCTCTGGGAGATAGGTGGTAGTAAGCTGCACAGATATTTAACCCTTTCTAACCACGGCTGGATCCCAGGAAGATGATGGGGGTGATGGTGGTGAGTGTAGTAAAGAATATAAACAGCAGGAGTCAGTCTTTGCTTTACTATTTTACTGCAAGTCTTTGTGGCCAGTCAAAGGTTGTACAAATACCAGACATGTTGTCTGGCCAGTCTGATGAGAACTGTAGTCCGCTCTTCTGGGTGAGTAATATGGACTTCTTGCTGACTTTCCTTGGGTTTTATGGCTTGGTTCCAGTACTGTCTCTTGGTTGCTGTGGGTTACCTTCTGCCAGGCAGGTAGTGCAGATCCTGTGGGTATCCGTGCCTATAGCAATTCCCTATGTATTACTGATGCCCTGGGGAACTACACTGAGTTGCTGGTGAGTTTGAAAACGTCCAGTTTATTGTATACATGTTAAAATACCATGTAGCATGTTACAGTGTAGCAAATACAGTGTAGCTAGAGTGTAGCTACAGGGCTAGGCTTAGGAACAGCAGTCCTATACATTTCAGCTATAGGGATCCATGACTGAAAAGCATAGGTTGCTATTCCTAAGCATAGTCCTGTAGCTGCAACATGGTACACTATATTTAAACAGTATACAATAAACTGGACATTTTAAAATTAATTTCTAGTACCCATAGTTGCTGTATGAACTCCTAACCTTCATCATTGTGTACCATTGGCTGAAGCCAAAGACACATCCGTGCGCTGGGGGAGAATCCAGGACTCAGGCGTACAACCGACAAGGCATGAGTTGAATTTTTTCTATTTTTCTTCTTACAACCATGAAGGTTATAGTGAGTTATGTACATTGACATTATTCAGAATGTAGGTATAAAATGCTAGGCATGCTGAGAGGCACTGAAATGCACTTGAGTACCATTGTGGCCATTCATTGGGCAAATGAGCCTAATCTAGCTCATCCCTATCACGCTTGAGAGGCCAGGGTAGCAAGGTCAGGGGAACCTACTCTGGCCCTGATACATAGGGTCCCTGACTCGCTCTGATCTCGGAGGTACCTCTAAAGGTAAGGCGGTCCGAGCCACCAGCCTAAGTCCATAAAGCTCCTGAGCATCCCTAGCATAAGCCCCTACCTCCACCCACGGACAACGGAACCCAGCAACTTCCACTGCAAAGAAAACCAGCAGCCTCGGATCAGTGTCTGCACTCCGCAGGTCACAGAGCAGAAGTGAACTGAATCAGCGACATCAGGTGGTTGTGAGCTAACCCATTTATGGCGAGGGGTGGGGAGCAACCAGTCCAGGCACACTCCTCAGCTCACCTAAGCATGAGTCATATCCATCACACACACCTGCAGCAACCTCACCTGCAGAGCCGCACACTGAATAGGGAAAAAAAGTTCAATTCAACAACAGCAAGAGCAGCACCCATGAGCATAATACAGCCATACGTAACAATCCCTTTCTGTTAGCCAACAATAGATGACAAAATATTTAAAGGATCATTAAATTAATTTATTTTCTACATAGGAAGGGGAAGATAGTTGAGGGGCAACACACCGTAGTAGACCCTCTAATATGTTTTTTAGGCTGCTCTAACGAGTCTTCTATTTGCTGAATGTATATGGATGATATTGCTAGTACAATAGACGCAATAGATGTAGGGTTAGTCTTCTTTTTATCTTTCCCTTGTATTTTTTATAGTTTCTTTCCTAGACACAAAAATAACAAGCGGCCGAATGTGTTTACTGGAGGAGTGGAAAAAACAAGACAGGATAAAGAGAGCTGCAGGTAAAAAAAAAGAAGAAAAAAAAGAAAGAGATGGAAACAAAGATTACACTTGGTCAAAAAGTGAGAGAGGGAGGCGGTGCGCATGGCATGAAGACGATACGTTCAGGACAATGAGCTCCTGACTGGTGAACAATAAAAAAAAGAGATTGTGACAAGTTTATAATGTGAACCCGGGAAGCGCGTGATGCCGGTGCCGCACAATTGTCATCGTCTCCAGAGCTTCTATTTTTCCATTAAAAGCAAATGTTCATCAGTCTACTAAACAAAATCAATGCGGGAAAACAGGCCTCTAGCAAACGCTAGTGTTTTATGTAGCTTGGATGGAGTTACACAATTAAAGTCAACTTGCCTCATTAAGGTGAAGGGAACAAATCCTTCTAATCTCAGCACCGCAACGGAGAGAATACATTTCACCAGCGGCCATTTTTACTTTCCTTTCAACTTTGTAAACAGCTGCAAAATATGGCCATTTATATACAGGACTTCACATGCTGCATTACTTCACCAGCCTCATGCGGTATATACACTGATATCTGATACTATAGAGCACTTAAGAGTAATCAGAAGCTTTTTGCAGCTGAGTATGGACTTCTTGGCGGCCCATTCTACCTGAATATTACTTACATAGTGCAACCATAAAACATCCATGGTATCACCATGTAAATGCTGACTGATCTTCCAATTGTTTATGGGTCCTCTACTGAGTAATTACATCAAATAGGATACAAAGTTGTCGGGGTTAGCAGGGGTGCCATACTGAAAATTTACAAGGTATAAAGTGCTGATCAGTCCAGGATTCAATGAGGAATTCTAGCGGCTGGACTATAGTGAATATATGAATATTGATGTTCGTGGATGAACAATGTTTGGCCACTCCACAATCATATTTTAAAATTGTAAAACCTTTATTTCAAGCTTCACAGCTGATCGCACCCTTTACTAGTCCATCTGTACGTAAATCCACTATTATAGGGTGTAGTTGATCCCCTGTAGCCCTGTAGCGGTCCAGTGACATTGCAACAATATTGCCGATCTGGGAGGTAAGTATATGTTCTGTTTTATTTTATGTGGGGCACTTTGGTTATTAAAGTAAACCTGTTTAGAGATTTTTCCTCTACAAACTGCAACCACCACCACTAAGCACTTATATACAGCATTCTAGAATACTGTATATTAGTCCCTAAGGCAATCTGTATAACATAAAAAAGACCTTTTATTATACTCACCTACGGGGCGGTCCGGTCAGATGGACATCATTCATATTGATCTGGCGCCTCCTCGCTGCTTGCGATTGCGTCCTCCTTCCCAGCTTTGTGTGGATGTGTCCTACATCATCCATATAGTCTCTTCCATAGCACTCCTGCACATGCACACTGCTCTCTGCCCTACTGAGAGCAAAGTACTGTAATGTGCATGTGCTGGGAAATGTCAAAGAGCGTCTGAGCATGCACACTGCAATATTTTGCTGTGCACTCGGCAGGGCAGAAAGAAGTGTGCGTGCGCAGCATTGCAATGGAGGTGTCACATCCCCAGAGTCTGCTCCTGAAACTTCTTTTTCTGTCACTAGAAGCCACTGTGTTCACTCCAGATGTGCCGCTGGTGTTGTAATAGTCTGACTTGTGGATGTGTTTGTATGACTGCCCAGCTGCAGTCATTAACTCTGACTTCAGCCAATTAGGAAGTACTAAAGTCTATTTGAATTCTCTGTTTGTTGCTATGGTGGCTGCCAGTATATTCTCTGGTTCACTTGTTATTATCCTGCTTTGTATTATTGATTTTCCGGATTGACCGGTTTATGTATTCTCCAGCCTGACGATTTTGTACTTTTCTGACCTCTTGGCTTTTACCTTGCTTGGCGACGTTTCTATTCCTGGACTGCAGCCCATCTATAGGCAGCAAAACTTCTGGACTTTCCGTAAAGCCAGATCCCTGTATAGGGGTTAAAGGGTGTCTGGATATCTCGGGTTCTGCCTAATGGTGCGGTTTGCGTTTACTTGCATTCCCCTTTTTACCTGTAATGTGGACGGATGTTATAGGAAGACTTTGTGTGGATTACAGTAGATGTGTTATCCATACGAAGCAGAGAAGGAGAATGGCGATGGCAAGAAGAGAGGATCACTGGATCATGAGCAGTGATGCCCATCGGACCTGACCGGAAGCAATACATGAGCATTTCTTCTTATATCTTTACATTATGCCATTCCTCTGTTATTCGTTCTAAACATTTAGGAAAAATGAACAACCTGGTCAGATGATTCCAGTTGTTTAAGATGTGTCTTCCCATATTAAGTAATGTGAGCACTCAGACAATGTGTGTAAGGACACATCCCCTACTAGTAACGCCCAGTTGTCAATTTATTCAGACATTTTTAGGATAAATAACAGAAGAATGTACAACAATTGGAAGAAATGCTTCAGAACAGCAATTTTATGGGGCAAGTATTTGCAAAAAATGGAGCTAGTTTCTACACTTATTTTATTCCCGTTGCTTCCCCAAGTATGCATTCTTTTTTAAATCCGCCAAATAGTTCCAGAGACATAGGCCTTTTTTAATGATAACTCTTTCCATGTGCAAGTGGCTCACCGGGTAAATATGCAGAGCAGAATAAAGGCACACCCCAGAGGATTCTTTGAACAATGCCCCCTTGTAAAGACCAATAAAATTAGCAATACATAAACAGACCCAAATCTCTGGAACCGTATGGTGAATTTAAAAATGATAAACAACAGAGAAGATAATACTCAGGGAACCAACGAAAATAAGATAAGAGCAAAATCTGGGCACTTTTGATCTGGTGACAGGTTCCCTTTAAGCATGATCAAAAGAAATGCATCCTCTACCTCACCATACCCCTCATTAAGTAGTATATGTCGAACTCTAAAGGTACCTTTACACGCCGCCACAACAGGATGGATACCAACGGCTACTTCACGTGCACGAGCACGCCCGAACGGTTACAAACGGTAAACGCACCCTCTTTACACGCCGCCACAAGGTGCGCTACGCTACGCTACATCTACAGCTAGCTACATCGCCGGGTGTCTCAAGTAGCCATCTGTAGCTCATTTACACACCGCTACAACCAGCTACTATGGGCGTACCTGGTGCAGCAGGGACAGCACATAGGCGTGCTCCAATTGTGGATTACGAGACGTCCGTACGCTGATAGGAGAAAGCAAAAATACCATGATTGGGCAGGCATCGCAGGAGGCTGATTAATACGTGACGCTCGAGCAATTGTGTAGTGTGACTCGTCAGCTCCTTAAATATGCCGCCCTGTGCGGCGACAACCAATCGCAACGCAGCATCTTCCACCAATGATCGCAGATGGGGCGCGGTAACACGGAGCTTGGGTGACGCCTTAGCTACATTGCAGCTACATCGCCGGGTTTCCACAGGTCCCTTCTGTGGGTTCTTTACACGCCGATACAGCTCGCTACAATCGGTGATGTAGCCATCTGTTTATGGGCAGTGCACGGATACAGAGGTATCTGTAGCCGGCTGTGTCGTCCCGTCTTCACACGCCGCTACTACGGGCGATATTGGCGCGACAAGCTACATTTGTAGCCTGTAGCGGGTTGTATGCATCCTGTTGTGGCGGCGTGTAAAGGTACCATAAGTTACCTGGTGACAAGCTACAAATGTAGCCGTGTGTAAAGGTACCCTAAAGGTAGCGTTACACACAGAGATATCTGTGCAGACATAGCTTGCCACTCACTGGTTGCAGTGAAATCATGGACACATTGTTCTATTTTGTTGCCGTGTACAAATGTAATAATGTGTCCATGATTTCACTGCAACCAGTGAGTTGCAAGCAATGTCTACACAGATGTCTCTGTGTGTAAT
The DNA here is from genome assembly GCA_033576535.1 of Allobates femoralis. Taxonomy (NCBI): domain Eukaryota; kingdom Metazoa; phylum Chordata; class Amphibia; order Anura; family Aromobatidae; genus Allobates; species Allobates femoralis. The sequence continues at coordinate 425,325,331 of JARQOC010000006.1, forward strand.
GGTACCTTTAGGGCTGGGAGTGCTCAGCAACTGTGCCAATGGTCTGAATCACGGTGGCTGTGCCCAGAGCTGTAGCCCTGGCTCATAATAACAAGGGAGGTAAAAAAAAGAGAGAAAAGTAAACAAAAAGGAAAAAGAAAGAATGCTAGCTGAAGTTGTTTCGGCCACTAGGTGGCCGGCACTGCATGTAAGTTCTCAAGGGTTAGGTGCTGTAGCAGTGTGGTGGAATACCCCCTCCAGCAAGGGGCAGGCCCTTGAGAAACGAGGTTGGATGATGGTAGTTTTAGTGCAGATGAGCAGTGTGAAGATGCAGAAGAAATTAATGCATGGCAGACAGTATCTTTACTAAGTTGGCCAAGCACATCTAGGACAAGAGAAGAACCAGGCATGCAGTTCAGCTTCTCCAGAAAGAACTGAAGTCCACTCTGCTGGGATGAAGTGTTATGGCCTTCCTGCTGACTTCTGTACCCAAGGTCACCAGCTCCTCTAAGGGTCCTCTAGGTCCCTCTGAGTCTGTGGATGCCTTCCTGCCAGGCATGTGGTGTGGACCCTGCGAGTTAATGCTACAGTCCTCTGGCCCTCTTTGCCACTGTGCCCCTGACGGGCCTACAAGGGTGGCTACTGGGCATGATATCCAGTAACCTCCAGGTTCTGTGTCCAAGTCTTGGAAACCTGGACACTTAGGTCCTGGCTCCAGGGGCGTAACTACAACAGGTGCAGGGGTTGCGATCGCATCCGGGCCCTGCAGCCTAGGGGGGACCTATAAGTTCCTTTGGCCAATAGAAAAAGACTAATACTATTAAAGATTTGCAATAATTGGGGGCCCGGTTGGAGCTTTTGCATCGGGGCCCCTGGGCCTGAAGTTACGCCACTGCCTGGTTCTCTTCCTTCAGCTTGTCTCTCTGCCTGGCCGCACAGCCGGCAGCAGATACCTCCTGTCGGCCACTTGGTCTAGCACTCTTGTTGCCTACCTCTCCCTCCCTATCCTAACTCCTCCCTCCAACCAGAAGTGGGGTCTGCCCTATGTGGGTCTCTTCCGACCAGCACTCTTTGGAGTTTGGAAAGTGTTGGATGTATGGGGGTTCCCAGCAGAGGGTTCTTCACTTTCTCCGGATTGCAGGGGCGCCACATTCATACTTAGCGACCCTGTCCTGCTGAGTCTTGTAGTTCTGCAGTATCTGGTTACCTCCTCGTTATCAGGACACAGCTTCTTCTTCTGTTGAAGCTGATTCTCTGCAGCCATCTAAACAAAGAACCCTGGAGATTTTTTTTTTCTCCACCAAACGCGCAGGCGGCTGCACTGAAAGGGTTAAATGACGGCGGTATGGGAGACAAAGGAACCGCCATAAGGAGAATTAGCCTCCTATAGACCACATTCATATTTATTTACCTAATAACCACAAGGAAGGAGCTGCAATTAGTAAATAAATACACTTGTCGCTGCTCTCATCAATTAATTTCCCCCATCAGTTGGGGAAGCAGTGAATTATGCTCCAGATGTTAATGAGTCCCCGCTGAGGCGATAAGTCACACTCCCGTTTTGTGGTGTGATTTTGGCTGTACACTTTTGTGTGTGTTAAACCATATTTATTAGCTGAAACCCATTATTATTTTGAACAAGGTATAATTCAGTTGTCAAGCTCCAGCAATGGAAAGACGAGATTTAATCAGCGACTGCTACTTTGCTGCTGAGCATAAAACAATGCAGGTTTCATGAACCAATCACGCCAGGGTGGAAAAAATGGGATTAATTAGTATTGTACAGGAACAGGCTGCATGCTCATTAAAACCTTGTGAGTTGCCTCTTGATAAACTGCTGCTTGATGGGGCCGCATTAATGTGACAAGCCTAAGTCTCTATGCCCGATCTCTACTCATTCTCCCCACAGCTTCATTTAGTAAGATTGACCCTCTCGGGCTTCCACATGTGCATTGGGCCATAAATGATGTGCTCTGAGGTAAGTATGCATATAGTCAGTTGCTATTTCAGGGCTATGGAGCAGGGTAATAGATATTCCAGGATCAGTCGTGGCTGATGTGTAAAGAATGGTGGAAGAGACAATTAGAAATGGTTCAGTACATGAATATTTTATAGCCTTGTTGATCTAGACGTAGACCTCTGTATAGTGTTGACCCCTACTTCATCATGCACTAGAAACTATTCTAAAAGCAGAGGTGTAACTTGGAAGCTCATGGGCCCCAATGTGAAAGCTACAACGGGGCCCCCAGTTTAATAGCATTAGTCTTTTTCTATAGGCCAAAGTGACTTTTGGGGTCCCCTAGGCTCCAGGGCCCTGGTGCAACCCGTGTACCTATTGTAGTTACACCCCTGCCTTAAAGTATGCTCACACTAAGTTTTTTGAGGAGTTTTTAGAGCAGATGCTTAGTTAACGCTCAAAAAGACTCAGAGTGCATATACCCTAAGGCAGGGGTCCCCAACCTGTGACTCAGGAGCCACATGTGCCTTGTAGACCTGTGATGCATGGCTCGTGACTGTCTTCCAGCTTAGTGCATTGGCACCAAGTCTAGTAAATACCTATGAAGAGAAGGTCCCCAGATAGTGATTTTTGTAAGTAGCCCCACACAGAAGAGCAGTTCTGGATGTGGGTAATGTAGGAATCCCTGAATCTTAGTATACTGCCTCAGTGTTATTTCTATGTAAAAGCTCTTGCTGTCATTATATCGGTAATGGGCGATCTGGGAGTCACTACTGTGAGGGGGGTGGGAGCTGGATGTGGCTCACGATCCTCCTAGATGTGGCTCGTAACAATCTCTTAGAGGTCAATGTGGCTCACAACTGCGATGACTGTCCTGGTAGAGCTGTTGGTAAGGCAGAACCCAGCAGAGTCCAGGGTGTAACTGCCTACAGAGAAGCAGAGCGGAGAAGGGAGGAAGTCAAATAGGGAAGCCAGGGGAAAAAGGCTATGATGGAAAACTGAATAGTAGGAATGTCAGAAAGCCGAGTCAAAACCAAGAGGACACCAAGGTTCAAAATCATAAGAGAAAACAGAGTCAAAGAACAAGGTAAAGGTCAAATAAATAAAGGAAAACAAGTACTATAGAGAATGGTGAACCATGAATATAACTGGCAAGTCGTAATACAGGTCCCAGTGAATATAAAGGGAATCGTAACTCCTCATTGGCAGGAGCTCATGAATCAATGACCCTATCTGGACCATCTACATACCAACACTATCAGGCTCAGCGACGGACTGGGGTGTCTGGGGCCGCCCACTAGGGAAATAGACTCCAGGGGCCCACCTACCTGGGCCCACCCACCCAGGCCCACCCATTCTTCAGCTATATGCAAATACCTGTTATCCATTATACCTATTATAGTGAAGCGTGGACTGTAAAATACAGGCGGCTCCTGCACATCACTGTGCGCTCACCATAACTGGGATGTACAATTACTGTAGTTTGCATTAAAGGGATTTTTTGGTGAAAACAAGTTATCAGCGATGCACAGGTTTGGAAGGGGATCACTTATTTATTGGTGGAATCCGCACCGTCAGAAGAATGTGGCACTTTGAGCATTTGATGAGTTTTTTACCTCAGTATTTGTAATACAATCAGAGGTAATGTTTTCTGCATTTCTCACCTTCTCCTGGTTTTGTCTTAAGGTACCGTCACACGTAGCAATATGTCTTCCATATCGCTGTAAATTTGTGTATTTCGGCAATGTGGAAACCACATCGCATGTGCGTAGTGGCGTGAGACAAGTAGATTTTACAGCGTGAAATTTCTGCGCATTATGGCGTGTGACTGGGCGATAGCGATGTAGAAAGCGAGCTCAGGCCATCTGGAAGCAATTCTAGAGGCGTGCCTGAGCATTCTGTTTGGCGCGCCCCGTCTGCCGTGATTGATGGTCGCTCCTGCGTTCCCATTGGCTGGCCATGGCTAAGGCGCCATATTTGAATCGCGATATAATAGAAAGGACACATGCGTCATGAAGTGGGCAGACTTCCTGACAAGGCTGACCAATGACAACGCAGTTGTGTTGGCCAATCGTAGTGGTAGGGGCGCGGTGTACAACACTCTGCGATGCCTGTCTCTTCAGTGCGCTCACACTCTACGCCCACATCGCTGATGCGGTGGAGGCATGTGATGCGCAGATTTGGCGGCGATGTGGTTATGTGAAATTGTTTCCGGTCTGCGGCAGGGGATTTCCGGAACGCAGGATCGCCAAATATCGCACGCGAGATGTCTATGAGTGACAGAGCGACGGCGATGTGGAAAAAAGTGCCCGGAACGTGTGCACTCACGTCAAATTGCCAGCCATATGACGGCGATATTGCTACGTGTGACGGTAGCTTTATAAATATTGAGGTGAAAATCTCACCAAATGCTCAACTTGCTTTCTCTGGTGAACCTCTGTAACTGCATCTCTGTTGTGTCACAGGACAGGGAGGGGTTAAACATCCAACTATTTAATCTCTATTGGAAATAAAGACGTTTCCACTTATTGATATCAGATAAAACAAATGCCCATCCACAATCCACTCTACCAAGACCACTATTACCAGATAGAAGTCAGAAATACCACCACACCATGACCAGATCACATATTACCACCACATAGTGCCCAAATAATGCCACATTCAAGGCACAAATACCGCCACACCATTACCAAAGCACATAATACCACCACATAGTGATCAAATGCTACCACATACAAGGTATAAATATTGCCACCTCATGAGACCACATATTAGCACTATATAGTGACCGGATAATACCACATACAAGGGACAAATACCGTCATGTCATGACCAAAGCACGTAATGCCACCACATAGTGATAAATAATACTAAATTAATAAAAATGTAAAAAAGCTCTGTATTTGGGTCAGTGCTCACCAGTGACATTATACACAGGAACTCTGTATATAGTGTCAGTCTGTGTATAGGTAATACATGTAGCTTCTTCCCCCACGTTCCATGTAGCTTCTCCTCCCCATCCATCCATGTACCTTCTTGCTCTTTCCCCCCATCCTTCCATGTACCTTCTCCCCCATCCACCAAACCATCCATGTACCTTCTCCCCCATCCATCCATGTACCTTCTTCCCCATCCATCCATCCATCCATCCATCCATCCATCCATCCATCATCCATCTTCTCCCCCCTTTTCCATAATCCATCATCCATCTTCTCCCCCCTTTTTCATGCCGCCCCCATCCATCCATCCATCCATCCATCCCGTTCTCCCACCTTTTCCATGCAGCCCCCTATCCATCACATTCTCTCCCCTTTTCCATGCCACCCCCCCATCACCCATCCATCCCAATCTTCCCCCTCTTCCAGGCCGCCCCATCCATCCATCCATTCATCCATCCCACTCTGTTCCCCTGAGGCTGCTATCTTCGGCTGTAACAGCACCTTACCTGACTTCATGCTCCTGATCCCGGCAGCTTCTTCCTCTGCAGCTCCCGGTCTCCCGCTTGCCGGCACCAGGCACCCGACACCAGGCAGCTTCTTCCTCTGCGGCTCCCAGTCTCCGGCACCAGGTACCTGGCACCAGGCACCCAGCAGCTTCTTCCTCTGCGGCTCCTGATCTCCGGCACCAGGCACCCGGCAGCTTCTTCCTCTGCGGCTCCCAGTCTCTGGCACCAGGTACCCCGTAGTTTCTTCCTCTGTGGCTCCCAGTCTCTGGCACCAGGTACCCCGCAGCTTCTTCCTCTGTGGCTCCCAGTCTCTGGCACCAGGTACCCTGTAGTTTCTTCCTCTGCAGCTTCCAGTCTCTGGCACTAGGTACCCCACAGCTTCTTCCTCTGCGGCTTCTGGTCTCCGGCACCTGGCACCAGGCAGCTTCTTCCTCTGCGGCTCCCTAATCTCCGGCACCAGGCATCCGGCAGCTTCTTCCTCTGCGGCTCCCAGTCTCTGGCACCTGTAGGCACCCGGAAGCACCTGGCATCCGGCAGCACCAGGTACCCAGGCACCCGGCAGCACCAGGCAGCACCAAACACCCAGGACCACCAAGCATCCAGTAGCACCAGGCACCTCCAGGCACCCAGGCAGCACCCGCACGACCAGGCACCCGGCAGCACCAGTCACCCAGCAGCACCAACACCCGGCAGCACCAGGAACCTGGCAGCACCAGACCCCAGTAACCCGGCACCAACAGGCACCACCAGGCTCCCGTCACCACCAGGCACCCAGCAGCACCGACACCCAGCAGCACCAGGCACCCGGCAGCGCCAGACCCCAGTAACCCGGCACCAACAGGCTCCTGTCACCACCAGGCACGCATGGGGCCCGGCAGCACCAGGCACCACCAGGAGCTCAGCCACACCAGGCACCACCAGGGGCCCAGCAGCACAGGCACCACCAGGGGCCGACAGCACCAGGCACCACCAGGGGTCCGGCAGCACCAGGCACCACCAGTGGTCCGGCAGCACTAGGGGCCCAGCACCACGAGGGGCCTGGCACCACCAGGCACCCTGGGGGGCCCCCCTGCACCCCATACTCACCACTGGCTGCAGGCAGCCACTGCCCGGGGTGGTCTGTCCTCCACAGCGCCCTGAGCGCAGGCACCCGGTGCACACACAGGGGGAAGTCTCAGGGCAATGAAGTCATCGCCCTTAGACTGACCTCCTGTGCACACGCCGGCAGGAGGTAGAGCGGCACTGCGGCGGCAGCAGGCAGAGCAGGGAAATTGCTCTCTCTGCTTTGCCGCTGCAGAGAGGGCCCAGCCATTGCTAATGATATCGGCAGTGCTGCCAATATGATTACCGATATTACTGGACTGGGGGGGGCTCAGGGGGATATGGTGGTGGGGCTTGGGGGTGTGGCCATCGCAACCCAGGGCACACCGGGGGTACTCCCGATCTTCCGGAGGGCCAGTCCGCCCCTGATCAGGCTGTGAAACACAACAAAATCCCAGCCACACTAACCCCAGAGGACGAGCAAACCCTGCGCTCTCCAGAATCCATCGCAAGGACTTTTCCCCCCAACACTAGACTAGCACCACCTGCAGTGTGAACATCACGATGTCTGGTGATAGGGCAGAAGCCGCAGGAGGAAATCCCGGCAGAGGAGCTATGTCTTTATCATCAGCGCCCTCTATAGGCCAAATATGGCAGTGCCTAGTGACTGTGACAGGAATTACAGGAGCAGGTCCAGACAAGGACGCATCACTAGTATCACCCATAGATGGCATGTGGCATAGGTCAGAAAGGCTGGGGACCTCTGCCCTAAGCTATGTGCACACTTCAATTTTTTCAGGAGGATTCCACCTGGAAACTACCTGAAAAAGAGCTACCCCCCCAACCCAACAAATAATGAGTATAATGCACAGCAATGTCAAAATGACTTGCTGTGCATATGTTTGTTCTTTTTTCACCTCAGGCTTTGAAAACCACAAAGCAGCAAAAAAAAAAGTAGCCAATCCATTCTTCTGGAAGTGTCCAGAAGAAAAATGACGTTGATGGTAAGGCCACCACAAAATAGTATTGGAAAAGAGGTCACAAAAAACATTTCTAGAAAACACTACCAGTATTTTCGCCATGAAAAACTTGGTGTCTAGTAAATTTAATGAGCACATACCTTAAAAGGAATGTGTCAGCTGATTTTTGCCATGTAATCTTAAGAGCATGATGCAGGGGCTGAGACCCTAATTCCAGGGATGTGTTAGTTACTCATCTGCATGCTGGCTGTTTTTGTAGCAGAAACTGTCCAAAATGTTCCTCTGAAACCCAAAGTGTCTATGTGCACACGTTGTCTCTTTAAGGCATAGTCGTGAAAAAGGAATAGAAAAATGTTCTCAATATTGAATATAAGCTATGCAGCAATGCCTTGCTGTGCATGTGTTCAGAGTTTTCAACATCTTGTAACCAATTTAAGTTTCTAATAACCAGTGGCGGGCTAAGCCGGGGGGCAGAGATGCATTTGCCCCCCGGGCTGGTGATAACACCAGCGGTTAAAAAAAAAATGACATCAATTGTCCAGGTGTTTTCTTCTTGGAAGATGCCCTATAATTTACAACACAAGTCAATGGGAAAGCTCAGAAGACGCCTGGAAAGGGCACAGATGTTTTTGGAACGTTTTGGCAAAGTTCTTACTTAAAAACTCTCCAGCGGTTTCTTTATAATTCAATGAAGTAAAAAAAAAAACACATCACTCTCTGTGAACAGTGGCGGCAACATTACTGGAGCACCTCTTCTACAAGGAAGCGAGTGCACCTTGGCCTCGATTCATCAAAGTGTTTATGCCAGAAAACTGTCCCAAACATTTTGAAAAGCTCAAAATTTTTGTTGTGCAAAGATTTTGCAACTTTTGATGTTTTTATGGAAGAACAAAGAATGTGTAAAGTGCACCAAAAATGCAATACTACAAAAATCATCAAGGGTTGCTGCAATGAACTATGCAAAAAAGTTAAGTCTAAGAAAAAAGTAAGAAAAAAAACTGTACTTTGATAAAAAGTGCATACCCTGATATGGTATGAAGGTGTTTTTTTTACTGATCATCAAAAGTAGTGCTGATGTCTCGCCCCTGGTGGGGACCGCGGGGTACTCGGAACCGGGCCCTCTCATCGTCATGTGGGGGCTGTGGGATGTCACAGTGGCGTTACCCGGTCCGTGATCCCCTCATCGGGCGAGCAGTAAAAAGGGGGGTTGTAAAAATGGAGGAAATAAAAATATAAATGAAACAAAAATAGTGTTGTGACGCCACTCGTGGTTTGTGGCCAGATGTAGCCACCGCTGCGTCGGGACCTCTGAAGATGATGGGAATAGCAGCGTAGGTATATCAGCTCTCTACAGGAAGAGCACTGTGTGAAAGTGTAACAGTGAAGTTCCCTGCACCCTCTGGCTCCTGCTGCTGACTCACGGCTCAAGCTTCGGCTCTCAAGTTCACAAACCAGTCTCGCACAGTTCTGAGATTTTTACTGGGTTTTTTACTTCTCCACTCGCAGTTGTTAAAGTACAGTTCGGTACGGCAGCGGCTCCTGTGTACTATCAGCAGCTGGGATGGTTCGTCTGCAGCACTCCTGTTCATGTACCTTTCGGGCCTCTGTTCTCTCTGTTCCACACACTAACCACAGTCCAGCTTTCTGTGGTCTCGCTTCCGGGTCTCCTAGCCCTAAGTCGACAGCCTTCTTTTGTTGTGGCGGAGGTTGGGGTTTGTGGTTGGGGCATGAAGCTTCCCAGCCACTTCAAAAGAGCTGGCACTCTGGTTCCGGCCGGGTCCCTCAGTGTCCCCGCTGACTCGGACACACCTTGGACCCCCTCTGTCTAGCCTCGGTTCTCAGCTTGGGACCCGGACTAGCTATACGTTGGCACAGGCCACCTGGTCCAGGTTCTTTCAGTCTGGTGGTTCTGGCTGATGGGTTTCTCTGTTGTTCTCCACAACTCAGAACTTAACTTAACTACTAACCTCTGGCTTGAACTTGGTGTTGTGTGTTCTCTTTTATTGTGTTGTTTCTCCACCCATTACTGGGTTCTGTCCTAACTCTCCACCCTCCACCTGGCTCCTCCCGCTATCCCGTGCTAGACATGAAGTAACTTAAGACTTTGTATCGGGGATGTGTTGGGTGTGTGTGTGGGTGACTGACTTTCCAGTCCCAGCTGCTGCGCCATCCTGTGGCATCCAGTTCGCAGGGGCGCCACACTGACAAACAATTAATTAAAACAATTAAAAAGGCGACATAAATGACAAAATGGGAAAGATATAAGGCTATGTGCGCACATTGAGTATTTAGCACAGAAACCTTCTACACCAAAGCTCCATCTCATTGTAGAAAACTGCACATGAAACAAAATGCATTTGTAAGCAGTTATATTGTATTTTATGGTGTATTTTTTCCAATGGTTTTAACAGTAAAAGATTCAGAGAGACAGAGAGAGAAAACAACATGTGCACAACACTTCAGAATTCTCATTGACTCTGCTGGCTTCAGTGTAGGCATGCAGATTTGTGCTAGAAACTGCACCAAAAACTGCATTAAAAAATTGCAGCGTGTGCACATAGGCTTATGATTCCCAAGTAACTCATATTTCAGTTGAGTATCATCCGGGTACAGACGGATGTTTTACATGCACCTGTAGACTTGAATGGGCGTGTCAGACATATGCTGCCATTATTCGTCATGCTGAATCCGCATAAGTAAAAGTGCACTGCTCAGCACTGCTCCCCTAGTATAATATTGGTCTGAGGGTTATCTAATAAAACACCCCTGACCCCTGACCTGTGGCTTGGGAGCCAAATGTAGCTCGGGGCCCATGATGTGGGGCTCGCTACTGTCTTCCAGTTTGGTGCTATAATGTTTGTCCAATTTACAGGAAATAAGGAAAATCCTGGACAGACTAAATGCAAACTGCACTGTCAGGCAGTAATCCCGAGATACCCCAACACCCTTTAACCTAGGGGTGAGAACTCTAGGCCTCAAGGGCCACCAATAGGTCATGTTTTCAGGATTTCCATTCATTGCACAGGGGTTGAAATCTCACCAGTGCAGGTGATTCAATTATCACCTGTGTAATACTAAAGAAATCCTGAAAATATGACCTGTTTGCGGCCCTTGAGGCCCGGAGTTCCTCACCCCTTCTTTAACCCCTACATAGGGATCAGGCTTTACTGCAAGGTCCAGGGGGTTGCTGCAGTCCAGGAATAGAAAAGTCACCAAGCAGGGTCAAAACCAAGAGGTCAGAAAAGTACAAAATTGTCAGGCTGGACAATAGTACAAAAACGGGCAGAGGTCAATCCGTAAAATCAATAATACTAAGCAGGATACAACAAATGAGCTAGAGAGTATTTCTGGCAACTAGCAGGAACAGACTGAAAATACAAAAAGGGTGTAGTACTTACTAATTGGCTGAAGCCAGGAGTTAATGACCCCAGTTGAGCAGCCATACAAACACATCCACAAAGTCAGACTTTCTATCACCAGTCCCACCTTTGGAGTGAACACAGCGGCGCCTAGTGGTAAAAGCAGAAGTCACAGGAGGAGACTCTGGGGATGTGACAGGTGCATAAACACAAGGTCTAATACACAGCTATAAAGAGCAGGTCTCCAGACTTTTGTGAGCAACCCCACATAGCAGAGATGATCTGAATGGGGGTAAGGTAGAAACCCCTGGATTTTGGTATATTGCTTTTGTGTGATTTCTGTGGAAAACCTTTGTCTGTCATTATACCGTAATGGGAGCTCTGGATGTCACTACTGTGAGGGGGGTGGGAGCTGGATGTGGCTCTCAAGTGCAGAAAGGTTGGGGACCACTGCAATAAAACATCAGATAGCCCTCACTCGTGTTATACACAGCCTTATGGAGTAACGCAATAAGCAGACAACACTAAAGGTCCAGTGGGATTTCGCGGGAGCTTCCTGCCTGTCATGGGACCGTTTAGACAGGAAACACAATACTATCTGAATTCACCCGTATTCTGTTCCCTTTTAGCAGTTATTGAAGGGTGTATTGTTCTGGACGAGAATGTAGAAAAGAAGTTAACATTGTCAGTAACTGTAACAAGTGTCGGGGCCAAGCTGTTTCCAGTCAGCCTCATATATTCTCAATAATAAAAGCTCTTTCCTTATCACTCTGCCCTTCATCTTTAAACCATGAGCGTTACATCTTGACATCTGCCGTATGATTCTCTATTATTTTGATGGTGCAAGTTAACACCGGAGCTAAGATCGTCTTTGAATGGGCCTCGGCAGTCGCTTCGGATGGCTCACTCCGGTGCAGTCATTTATGTAGAAATCAATAGCTGCAAATGAAATTACTCCAAAAGGTGGTAGATTTGCATATGTTCCCGGCAGTCGGGTGAGCAGCTTCTGATTTGACAATTGGCAGAAACATTTGAGAATGCCACTAAACACTTTCCTTCTGAGTTTGTTTACTGAATGTTTCCATATGTTTTCTATGTAGATGTGAAATTCTTGAAACGCTTTCCTACCTCTGAATATTCATTTAGGTGTGGGAATGAGGAGGTTATGCATACAGCAGAACACTATCCAATTGCTTCTTGGATGCGGATGTGGGACCCTTGGGAGACAAGTGTTGCTTGTTTCTAACAAGAGACGCGTCTTCAGCTATGATGGACGACTGCCGGGTACAGCAATGTCTAATGGCCCCAGCTGCCAATTTATAGTAGAGAGCCCTGCAACAGTCTGTAATAAGAAGACAGGAATATAGCAAACCATGGAAAACACCAAGATCCCCTTAAGGGTACCTTTACACGCAGCAACTTTTCTAGGAATTTCACTGGCAACTTACTGGTTGCAGTGAAATCATGGACACATTGTTTATCCTGTTGATGTGTACAAGTGGAACAATGTCTTCATGATTTCACTGCAACCAGTAAGTCGCCAGTGAAATTCCTAGAAAAGTTGCCAAATGTAAAGGTACCTTAAGACTTCTCCAAACTTTGTATTTGTCTAACTACCCTCAAAGGCTACATACACCTTCACATTCAATTTTTTTATGTAGTTCATTTGCTTCCTAAATGGAAATCTAAAGGGGTTATCCAGTGCCGAAAACTGATAACCGATCTATTGAATTAGTGATATTCTATTGCTCGGTGAGGGTCTGACCATTGGGACTCGCACCAATCGGCAGAACAGGGCACTTTTTCTACAATATTGTATTAGATTTTTGGAATGATTCATCAAAATCGGTGATTGTCTCGATGAGGAGGCATCCTTGAGTGGTGAAGATTTGTGGTTTAAGTAACGCCACAATTTCAGATGAAGTAGACAAGCAACGGTGTGATACCTCTGCCGAGTCTCAGCTTCATACTGAACCCCTTACCCCCCAGGGCACCATACACATTGGATGAAAACTGGCCAACCAACGGTAGTCCCTCACATCCCACAACCTCCCCTTGATGTAGGTTTATCCCTTTTGTATATAAAGCTGGTCATTTTATACGGGACCGGAGTGCTGCTGAATCTTTCCCCTTGGAAGCCCAAAACACATCTCCAACTGTATCGGCCAATATTGGATTTTTTCAGCCAATAATGCAGAAATTGCTTATCATCTTTTATACCAGGATAAAGTGCTGGAAATTTGTAGGGGTTTGTGCCTAACTTTACAATGCCACTCTGGTAGATTACCGTATATACTCGTGTATAAGCCAGTCCCCCTCGGCTTATACACGGTCAATACGGTAATCCTATGGTGGGGGCTGTGTCTGGGTGCTGGGGAGGCTGTAGCAGGCGGGGGAGGCTGCTGACTGAGCGGCGCGTCACGTGACACCGCTCATTAGATATGCATGGCTCCCCCGCCCATCACAGCGGCATATGGAGCCGTGCATACAGCCCCCCAGTGTATGCAGGCAGCCCCCCAGTGTACACAGGCAGCCCCCCTCCTGCTGGCCCCCACACTGTGAAGAGCCCCCCCGCTGCATTAACTTACATCCAGCGTCTTCATCACGCGTTGTGTTCCGATCACGTGACCCGCGATGATGTCATGCCGCAGCAGAGGCGGGTCACGTGAGACCGGGAACACAGCGCGAGGACGCACCCGAGGGTGATGAAGACGCTGGTTGGTAAGTTAATGCTGCGGGGGGCTCTGCACAGTATGGGGGGCAAGTGCCGGCAGGAGGGGGCTGCATCAGTTAGTGCACTGCATCCCACGGCTGGGGGAGCAGTGCACTATCTGATACAGCCCCCTCCTGCCGGCACTCACCTGCTGTATACTCCTGGTGGATGCTGTATACTCCTGGGGGCTGCTATATACTCCGGGCTGCTATATACTACTGGGGCTGCTGTATACTCCTGGGGGCTACTATATACTCCTGGGGGCTGCTCTATACTACTGGGGGCTGCTGTATACTCCTGGGGGATGCTGTATACTTCTGGGGGCTGCTATATACAAATGGGGGCTGCTGTATACTCCTGTGGCTGCTGTATACTCTGGGGGCTGTATACCCTGGGGCTGCTATATACTAATGGGGCTGCTGTATACTCCTGGAGGCTGCTGTATACTCCTGGGGGATGCTGTATACTCCTGGGGGATGCTGTATACTCCTGGGGATGCTGTACACTCCTGGGGGATGCTGTATACTCCTGGGGGATGCTGTATACTCCTGGGGGATGCTGTACGCTCCTGGGGAATGCTGTATACTCCTGGGGGATGCTGTATACTCCTGGGGGCTGCTGTACACTCCTGGGAGATGATGTATACCACTGGGGGCCTGCTGTATACCATACTGCTGGGACCTGTATACCACTGGGGGGGCCTGTATACCTCACTGCTGGGGGCTGTATACCACACTGCTGGGGGCTGTATACCTGTGCTGGGGTCCACCCTCGGCTTATACGTGAGTCAATAGGTTTTCCCAGTTTTTGGGGGCAAAAGTAGGGGGGTCGGCTTATACACGGGTCAGCTTATACACGAGTATATACGGTATGTTTTATCGCTAGTGAAAAATAAAGAAGATTTCATTGCTTTACCATCTTGGCTGGCATAAGGATTTACTTATGAAGTGCCTATCATTAACCCCCCCTCCCCAAAAAAATTATCATATCATTTGGTGTGTTTTAAGCAATAATGAAAATTGTCTCAATGCAGTCTCTGGTCAGATGTGACAAGCTCTGTGCAGATGTGGCAGGCTCAGTGCAGACATGGCAGGCTCTGTGCACACGTGGCAGGCTCTGTGCAAGATGTGGTAGGCTCTGTGCAACATGTGGCAGGCTCTGTTTAGATGTGGCAGGCTTTGTGCCCACATGGCGGACTCTGTGCACACATGGCGGGCTCTGTGCAGATGTGGCAGGCTCTGTGCAGATGTGGCAGGCTCTGTGCCGATGTGGCGAGCTCTGTGCACACATGGTGGGCTCTGTGCACATGTGGTGGGCTCTGTGCAGACGTGGCAGGTTCTGTGCAGATGTGGCAGGCTCTGTGCAGACGTGGCAGGCTCTGTGCAGACAATACAGGCTCTGTGCAGACATGGCAGGCTCTGTGCAGGTGTGGCAGGCTCTGTGAAGATGTTACTGGCTCTGTGTAGACGATTCAGTCTCTGTGCACACCTGGCAGGCTCTGTGGTGAGACTAGATGTCAGTGACAAGGGAGAGAGTGTGGTGCGCACCGCCTAAGCATGCTTCCAGAAACTCTGCACAGAGGACTCAGGATGTGGGAGCAGAAGGACACGGCAGAGGCATGAAGAGGAGGCGCAGGACCGCCAGCTAGATAGGAGACACAGGACAGACAAACTGAGGAGAGCCACGTGCAAGAGTGACAATCTCCCTGCCCAGTGGAGACCGGCCCTGCGGCTAAAGCAGTGGCAGACCGTGTGGAGCTGCATGCTGGGTATTGGGCTCACTGCCCAGTGGAGACCGGCCACATGGCAATGGGCATGACAAAATGTCAGTTTATTTTTCAACAGGTTTGTACAAATTATGGGTGACATGAAAAGTGGAATAAGTTCTGAAATGATTCTTCTTTGCATGACTTTTTAAATAAGAAAATCCTGCAATTATAACAGGGGTGTGTAGACTTTTTATATCCACTGCATATAACATATAGTTCTTTTTGCCCTGTGTATTATATATATTTGATCACAGGTTTTTAAACTATTGCTTACGTTAGGCCACAAGACCTCAGCTGGAGAGCATACAGTTAGGGCCAGAAATATTTGGACAGTGACACAAGTTTTGTTATTTTAGCTGTTTACAAAAACATGTTCAGAAATACAATTATATATATAATATTGGCTGAAAGTGCACACTCCCAGCTGCAATATGAGAGTTTCCACATCCAAATCGGAGAAAGGGTTTAGGAATCATAGCTCTGTAATGCATAGCCTCCTCTTTTTCAAGGGACCAAAAGTAATTGGACAATGGACTCTAAGGGCTGCAATTAACTCTGAAGGCGTCTCCCTCGTTAACCTGTAATCAATGAAGTAGTTAAAAGGTCAGGGGCGGATTCCAGGTGTGTGGTTTTGCATTTGGAAGCTGTTGCTGTGACCAGACAACATGCGGTCAAAGGAACTCTCAATTGAGGTGAAGCAGAACATCCTGAGGCTGAAAAAAAAGAAAAAATCCATCAGAGAGATAGCAGACATGCTTGGAGTAGCAAAATCAACAGTTGGGTACATTCTGAGAAAAAAGGAATTGACTGGTGAGCTTGGGAACTCTAAAAGGCCTGGGCGTCCACGGATGACAACAGTGGTGGATGATCGCCGCATACTTTATTTGGTGAAGAAGAACCCGTTCACAACATCAACTGAAGTCCAGAACACTCTCAGTGAAGTAGGTGTATCTGTCTCTAAGTCAACAGTAAAGAGAAGACTCCATGACAGTAAATACAAAGGGTTCACATCTAGATGCAAACCATTCATCAATTCCAAAAATAGACAGGCCAGAGTTAAATTTGCTGAAAAACACCTCAAGAAGCCAGCTCAGTTCTGGAAAAGTATTCTATGGACAGATGAGACAAAGATCAACCTGTACCAGAATGATGGGAAAAAAAAAGTTTGGAGAAGAAAGGGAACGGCACATGATCCAAGGCACACCACATCCTCTGTAAAACATGGTGGAGGCAACGTGATGGCATGGGCATGCATGGCTTTCAATGGCACTGGGTCACTTGTGTTTATTGATGACATAACAGCAGACAAGAGTAGCCGGATGAATTCTGAAGTGTACCGGGATATACTTTCAGCCCAGATTCAGCCAAATGCTGCAAAGTTGATTGGACGGCGCTTCATAGTACAGATGGACAATGACCCCAAGCATACAGCCAAAGCTACCCAGGAGTTCATGAGTGCAAAAAAGTGGAACATTCTGCAATGGCCAAGTCAATCACCAGATCTTAACCCAATTGAGCATGCATTTCACTTGCTCAAATCCAGACTTAAGACGGAAAGACCCACAAACAAGCAAGACCTGAAGGCTGCGGCTGTAAAGGCCTGGCAAAGCATTAAGAAGGAGGAAACCCAGCGTTTGGTGATGTCCATGGGTTCCAGACTTAAGGCAGTGATTGCCTCCAAAGGATTCGCAACAAAATATTGAAAATAAAAATATTTTGTTTGGGTTATGTTTATTTGTCCAATTACTTTTGACCTCCTAAAATGTGGAGTGTTTGTAAAGAAATGTGTACAATTCCTACATTTTCTATCAGATATTTTTGTTCAACCCTTCAAATTAAACGTTACAATCTGCACTTGAATTCTGTTGTAGAGATTTCATTTCAAATCCAATGTGGTGGCATGCAGAGCCCAACTCGCGAAAAGTGTGTCACTGTCCAAATATTTCTGGCCCTAACTGTATATCCCATGTTTCCTTCCAATGTCACCATGTTGTTCTAGATCTGTCATATGATGGATCCCAACATCACTGGAGTGTTATTTTGGTTTCCCCGCACTATTCCTACCTTCAAATCTAAGTGAACTGTTGACAGAGCCTCCAAAAAATCATTTCATAGTATTGATGGGATTATATACATCTAAGTATTCATGTACTGAGGGGTCGGAGTCATCTTTTCCCTATTTCTTCATAGGTTGTAAGCAGGGACCCCCCTCCTCTTGGTATCTGTTGAACTACATGTTACTCTATAACGCCTGTAAATGTGCCCTCTGAATTGTAATTGTGCTGTAGGATATGTTGGTGCTATATAAATATTTTTTCAAGTCTTAGACTGGTTTCACACTACCATATTTTGTAATAATGGAGAATATGGGTAGAACCTGCATTCCACCCGGATAACCCCATAATTATGGAACCTAATGCTAGTGAATGCTCCTTCACCAGTTATTACACAGATCCGTCGTAATCAAGTTGCATGAGGTTGTGTACGATTGTTTGACGGATCTGGTAACAAATAACACATCCCCTAGTGGGAGTGTCATATGAAACTGGCTTCTGGGCATGCTCAGTCTGGAAACTGGATCCGTGCACCAGGATACACATGGATCTGTGTTCCCCTGGATCCGGGTTTCATAGAGCACCATGTTGAAGTCCAACTGATAGCCACGGATCCGTGTGCTTCCGTGTTTTACACGAGCAACAAAAACGCTACAAGTTGTGTTTATTGTACCAGCCGAAAACGGAGAGAAACGGATCAGAGTGGAAATGAATACAACCGGATGCAACCGCAAGTTCATTCATCCCCATGGAAAGTCAATGGGGGATAAAACGGATCCAGTTGGATCCAGTTTTACACGAAAACCCACATTTTTTTAAAAAAATGATGGTGTGAAACCAGCCTTAGATAGACCAATCTTTCATGATTCACCTATGACACTATTCTTTTTAAGGGTATATTCACACAGTGTCTCTTCATGTCACTTTCTGGGCTGCTCAAAGCATAAAAAGTGCTGATAAATTGCAAGCAAAATGATAAGAAGGCTAATCTATTAATTTTTATGGGAAAAGGATTGTATGTTCATAAATTTAGGCTTTTAAGGATGGCAAAAGTATAACAAGAAACAAAAAACAAAAAAAGTCATACATTTTTCTGGAGTTTTCCTCTCGGAAAGTCTATATATAAAGCATAGTGTATGTGTGTGTGTATGTATTATATATGTCCACTAAAGGAATCCGCACCGTTGCATCTACAATCACCACATTTTTTACACACACCCCCTTTGACTCAGGGAACGTCCATGACTGTGTTTTGAGGGAAAAGTTTAATCCCACGTTTTACAGTCAGTCATTAAAAATAAGGCCTATTTATCAGTATGTGTGTCTACTATACATCCATATATGGTATTAGTGGACAGCCCTCGGTATACAGCAGGAAACCGCACACCAACCCCAGTATACAGCATGAGATCGCACACAGCCCCCAGTATACAGCAGGAGACCACACACTGACCCATTATACAGCAGGAGGTTGTATACACCAAAAGGCTGCACACCACTCTCAGTATACAGCATGAGGCCTAGTTACTTTGTGACTTATGTGCAAAATATTTTTTGTTAAACCATTCCATTTTGTTATAGCTAATAAAAGTTAATTACTATCCCGGGCACCTTATGTGACTAAGGGAACGTCCTAGACTATGTTTTGAGGGGAAATGTTAACCCTGCACTTTGCAGTCAGTCACCAAAAAAAAGCCTATCCACTGTTTCTATGTGTGAGGTTATAGATACTGTTTTGACAGCCTGCATATTTATCAGTTGATCTATAACTTAACATATATGGAAGAGAACAAAACAGTGATGTCACAATAGAATAGATAAAACGTAAATCCACAAGTAGAACTGTAGGTAAGTGTGCACTCAGGAGACACAATGATCAGGCAGTGACATGACACGGAATGTTATAGGCTAACATTCTATTGTGACATCACTGTTCTGTTCTCTTCCTTATGTGGTAAGTTACACAGTAAGTCACCTGACAAATACTGTTTCCTTGTGACTTTTATGTGCAAAATAATCATTCTATTTTATTATAATTAAGAACAGTTAGATCCTATGCCCAGGCAAAGCCAGGCTCTACAGCTAGTACTCAATAAAATACAAGTCAACGGGAAGGATTAAAAGACTCCTGGGCGTCTTTTTGAGCATTTTGTCAGCATTTTTGCTTTAAAACACAATTGTTTTCTTCACTGTTTAATGGATTCTGGAAAACACCAGTAAAAAGAGATAAAAAAAAAGCAGCTAATACATACTGGAGAGAAAAATGTGCTTACAAAAACACCAAAATTGAAATAAAGAAAAAGATTCTTCAAGTTTACAAAACTCCGGAGTTAAGAAGTGATTCTTGAAACATCTTCTACTTCAAAAATATACATTTTTCAAATCAGACAAATCATAAACTGCCAAACAAAGCATGTACTGTATACTCTCTAGCCAATCGTAGACTGTGAGCCCTTGCGGACAGGATCTTCTCCCCTCTTGTATCTGTACGACCAAATTGTCCACATTTATTGTACTTGTCCTTGTCTGTACTTTTAGCATGTAAAGCGCCATGGACTTTAATGGCGCAATATAAATAAATAATAATAATAACTTATTACTGACTCTAATGCAAACATGGCTTTAGATAATTAGCGAACATGGCTTTACATAATTCATTTCTGACTCCAAATTTTATGTGAAAACTAATGAGCCCATAATTCCTACAAAAAAATTTGTCTGGTTGGGGACACTAAAAATATTTGTGGCGATGAATGAGTTGATTGTACATAGCGCTTCGATGGGCAGCGCGCTCTCCTGGGTATGGTGGCAATAAGGAATCTTCTAGGTTGCATGGTCTTAAAAGTAGTAGAAATTCAGAATCTGTTCATAACCGGAGCCCAAATGGAAGGGATGCTACACAGCGGCTGTTACATGTTCTCCGACGGGATGATAAATCGCCGGCAATGAAAATCTCCTGCTGTGACTTTCTGGCGGATAACCTCCTGTACTCGGCTCTATATTGATTGCCACAAAAGCACTCAAGGGCAGAAAAATATTAGTGCGATAAATACTTTTCTATCCAGATGTAATGTCAGTTGTAATGCCGCAGATCCACCCCCCATGTTCTCTGCGACAAGGGAAATGGAGGCTCCGTCCGCTAGCTTCCTGACACTTCACAATATTGCTGGAATTTCAATAGTTCAATTTCAGAGTGACACGACAGTAAATAAGCTCGGCGCAGGTCTGTGCTCATCACCGTCCTGGAGTTATATGTCGATATCAGGAATTCGTGGTTTATACGTTATTCCTGTGCCGATCCCAGAGTGCTATTTTTTAAAGGAGCAGAATACACTCATCGTAGACTTGTAAGGTGTACTGAACCTATTCCTGTGAGACAGAAATATACTGTATATCAAATAAACTGTTTTCTGTAAAGTGACAGTCAATATGGCCGCTCACAAGGGTTGTCACTGAGCCTACCGTGACAATTCTGCCTGGTTTACATCATTTTGTGGTGTCAGAATACACCCACTCTATGGCTATTTGCCACCTGATACAGATAATCAGTAACCGACTCAATGCAGGAAGAGGAGCTATGTGTGAATGGCCACACAGTTACTATGGTAGGAGACAGGCCCGGCGTCAGCACCCGGCGCACCTGGGCAAGTGCCGGGGCCCGACTGCTTGGAGGGGGCCCACCGAGCCCCTGGGGGCTAGGGTCACACTTGCATTGTGACCCTAGCCTGACGCAAGTATTGTCTGCTGCAGCGCAGAGCATTTAATGCTATGCGCTGCCAGCAACAGAGCCCATAGAAACCCGATATTTACATTGCCAACCAGTAGTTGGCAAGGTAAACACCGGGTTTCTATGGGCTCCAGCGCATAGCATTAAACGCTATGCTGCGGCCGAAAATACTTGCATCAGGCTAGGGTCACAATGCACGTGTGAGCACTGCCCCCACAGCCAGGGCCATATCCAGGGATCAAGGGGCAGCTGGGGGGTCATTTTCAGCTTCATACAGCACCGGAGGTCTCCCTCCTCCCCCCTCCATGGGAGCAGACAGAGCCGCACACTCTGGGCTGACAGGACCTGTGATGATGTCAATGGAGGGTGGAGTCAGGGGTCACATGATCAGATCCTCTATGTATACAGGACTCTGCTGTGCTGCCCATCATGAGGCTCAATTAGGTGAAGTTTGTGTGGGGTCAAGAGGCATTTACAGTGTGAATGTAGCAGAGGCGAGTGTGTACTAGGTGTATGGCAATTAGGTGAAGTTTGTGTGAGGTCAGGAGGGATTTACAGAGTGAATGGAGCAGAGGCGAGTGTGTACTAGGTGTATGGCAATTAGGTGAACTTTATGTGTGGGGTCAGGAGGGATTTACAGTGTGAATGTAGCAGAGGCGAGTGTGTACTAGGTGTATGGCAATTAGGTGAAGTTTATGTGTGGGGTCAGGAGGGATTTACAGTGTGAATGTAGCAGAGGCGAGTGTGTACTAGGTGTATGGAACGGAGCCGCGTGCGTACAAGGTGTATGGAGCAGAGCTGTGTGCGTACGAGGTGTATGGAGCAGAGCCGTGTGCGTACGAGGTGTATGGAGCAGAGCCGCATGTGTACGAGGTGTTCGGAGCAGAGCCGCGTGCGTACGAGGTGTATGGAGCAGAGCCGCATGTGTACGAGGTGTATGGAGCAGAGACGCATGTGTACGAGGTGTATGGAGCAGAGCCGCATGTGTACGAGGTGTATGGAGCAGAGCCGCATGTGTACGAGGTGTTCGGAGCAGAGCCGCGTGCGTACGAGGTGTTCGGAGCAGAGCCGCATGCGTACGAGGTGTTCGGAGAAGAGTCGCGTGCGTACGAGGTATTCGGAGCAGAGCCGCGTGCGTACGAGGTGTTCGGAGCAGAGCCGCATGTGTACGAGGTGTTCGGAGCAGAGCCGCATGCGTACAAGGTGTACGGAGCAGAGCCGTGTGCGTACGAGGTGTACAGAGCGGAGCCGCGTGCGTATGAGGTGTATGGAGCGGAGCCGCGTGCGTATGAGGTGTACGGAGCAGAGCCGCATGTCACGCGGCGTATGTACGAGGTGTTAGGAGCAGAGCCGCGTGTGTACAAGGTGTATGGAGCAGAACCGCATGCGTACGATGTGTACGGAGCAGAGCTGCGTGTGTATGAGGTATGTGTCTCTGACAAAACTAGGATTGCCATTGATTTGCATTGGACTCGTTACTGTGCGAAAATCGCTGGGAAACTCGCAGAGTACCGAGTCCTGCGAGTCCCTTACTACTCGCCAAGTAACGAGTCCTAGCGAGTAGATTCGCCCATCCCTAGGAAAAAGCAAATGCCCCCTTAGAATTGACAATAGGCATCGGAGATGAGCAGATCTATTAAACACATTAGCCTTCCCAACTCACAGCGAATAACACAGTTCTGACCTTATCTGGGCGGTTTTATTTTTTCCCCGCTTACGCTTACTTTTTATGATTGGGCAACATCATACAGGGAAAAAGATAACACTCCCAATGAAGAATCTCTGCAAATGTCTTAGTTGAAGGGGAAATTAGCACACCAAGTGATGGGTGTGTACATATGACGCCCGCTAGCTGTACTGGCACATTGCGCAGTACCGCCAGTGGTGCCGCAGTCGCCACAACCACAGCCAGGAACCATCGCCGCACATCACCGCTTGCAGCTGTCGCCCCACCTCACCACCGCATCCATTGCCACCTGGGTGTCAAAGGTGGCAATGGCCTGAGTAACTACCTGAATGCGCCAGGTATGCGCATGCGCAGTTACTCATGCCACCGCCATCTTTGGACACTTGGGTATACTAAGATGGTGGTGGCATGACGCACAGGGGGCAGAGAGCATACAGGGGGTAAAGAGAGTATACAGGGGGGAACAGAGAGCACACAGGGCGCTAGAGACAGATCACAAGGGCAGAGAGAGCATGCAGGGGGCAGGCAGGGTACACAGTGGGGTAGAGACAGTTCACTGGGGGGAGAGAGAGAGTGCAATGGAAGGCAGAGAGAGCACACTGGGGACAGAAAGACTGCACTAGGGGCAGGAAGAGTGCACTGGGGGCAGAGAAAGCGCACAGGGGCAGAGAGAAAGCACAAGGGGTAGAGAGACAGTACTCAGGAAGAGAGAGCGCACAGGGAAACAGCTCAATGCGAGAGCACATGAGGGGATAAAATAGCACCGGGGGAGAAGAGAGCGCACAGATGAGACACTGGTCAAAGGAGAGAGCACAGAGAGGAGAAGACAGCACAGGGGAAGATAGCACACAAGGGGGAGAGCACACAGGTGGGGAAAGACAGACTTTGCCCCATTACCACACCGCCCACCCCATCATGACATCACTGCCCTCCCGATGCAATAGCATTGGGCCCCCATTTAGTATATATATTGTTTGCAATGTTTCATTGACGTAATCACCAAAAACTAGATATAGTAGATCCCATCAAAGCGCTACTTATAGGTGTACAGCAGAGTAGACACCATAGCCCCTCCTCATCATGGATGCTTCTCAACCTCTTTGGAGTAATTTGCTCTATTATTGGCTTTATTATTTGCACCTTATTCTCTTCATGGTTTGAGACACTTAAGTTTTTGTAAGTCTTTTTTTTATTTCTCATAGACAACTTTGCTTAAACAGATGTTTTTAGACAAATTCATGAAATGTGACTTTTACCAAGTTTCACTTTTTTGCCACATCTCATTCAGTTTTCCCCTGGAGTAAGGTTTATGGAGTAATTTTACAATTTGACACAATGTTATGACATTTTAAAGGATTTGTGACTTTTGGTGCTGAAAAGGTTAAAGATGAAAAAAGAACAGTTTTTGATTTTGGGTCAAATTCATGAGCAGCCTGCGCCTGGTAAATGTGGGGCAAAAAAAGTCAGCAAATATTATGAGACAAGAAGAGATCATTAATATTTCTAGTGTCACTTGGATGTGAAGTTGAGTCGATAGAAATCATCCTCAGCTGTTGTCCAGTTCAGTTCTTCATGACGTCGTCCTAATTAATATCTGCTTCATGGATCCATTGGCCACACAGACAATAATCTCATCTCCTGAAAAAATGACCCATTGGGGCCAAAGAGCCTGAGAACTGATTGCTCTTAATTCTCTACACTATGGAGTATTCCCAGGGATCCCGGTCATTTTGATGCAGGTTTATGAGCTCCAAGGTAATCTGGAAACCTATTGAAATCTCTTAGTAAATGGGGCCGTGTTTGCTTTATTGATTTGCTATCTAGGTGAGGCCTCTAATGTCTGAATACAGATGATGTTGCTACATAGAGGCCAATAACAGTCACACAGCGTGTACAGTACGCGGCCATAAAGAAGAACAATCTGCAGAAATTGGAGGAAGGCACAGCACACAATGCAAATAAAAGTGTTTATATGGTAATCTTCATGGTTCCTTCTCTCTGAATTATAGATGTAGCACACAAATGGCAGAAAGCGAACATCCGACACCGACAGGCCTGAGTTAAAAATATAATAAAACAAGACATTGGTTACCAGCCACACAGGTGTCATTGCACCAGCTGGAAGCTGAGACACAAGTTCTAGAATACTGTATATAAGTCCCCAGACCCATCTGTATAACATAACAAAGATCTTTTATTATACTTACATTTAGGAAGGTCTGGTCTGATGGGTGTCACTGTTCTTGATTCAACGTCTCCTCTTTGCTTGTGATTGCTGTCCTCCTTCCTTGTTTCATGTTGATGACCTTGTCCTACGTCATCCATTGCGCTCCTGCACACGCTCACTTGTCTCTGCCCTTCTCTGCTGTGGGCAGTGCAAAGCACTGTAATGCACAGGCGTGGGGAAATGTCAAAGAATGCCTGCGCATGCGTATTACAATACTTGTGTACTGCTCCCTGCCAATGGCAAAGCAATCAGGGAGACAGCCATGTCCTACGTCATGCACACTAAGCAGGGAAGAAGGAAGGCAATTTTACAATCGTAAGCAGCGAGGAAGCGCTGGATCAAGACCAGCAATGCCCGTTGGACTGAACCGCCCCCCAGTTGAGTATAATAAAAGATATTTTTTTACATTACACAGATCAACCTGGGGACTTATATGTAGTGATGAACAAGTAGCGAAATATTGGCACTCATTATACTTGTAACAAGCAGTTTTTGATACTTGTATATTCGTCCAAATAGCGAGTCTAATGTTAGTCAATTAGTGATTGGCTCCACCCACACACATCTGGCATAAAACAAGTCTTTCCGGGACAGGGCGGGAGGGTGGGCATAAAACACCTTGCTGTGCCCCCTGGAAAGACCCTAACATTAAATCTACTCCCACTGAGGATCCAGTTCCCATTGTTTACTGTCAGATCGATAACAATGGACACATCACTTACGAGCACCTGCGATACTCACCGAGTAAAGAGTATCACGAATACTGTACTACTTGTGCGAGTAGCGAGTTACACTTGCTCAACCCTACTTATATGCTGCATTCTAAAATACTGTGTATAAGGGTAAGGGCTTACCGGTAGTGGCCGTATTTATATGGGAAATACTTGGTGAAAGGTTCAAAGTCCGAAACTCATCATACTGTGTAAATACAAGAGGGGTGGGGGACAAGAGGCGCAATAGTGCCCTATCACTAGAGACACTAAAGTATGAAGGTGGTGCTATGGATCCACTCACCTGGTTCAGTTGTGGTACCCACAACTGGTTTGAAGGGCATCAACAAGCAAGCTGCTGCAGGACCTCCACCGACCACTCGCACGTGGAAACGTCCAGAGAAAAGTTGGGATTGAAGAGGTGTGTCACAGTCCATGCTGCTATACCCAAAGATAACACTCACATGGAAGGCAGGATTTCAAAGCAGTTTCTTTCCTTTATACCAACGCATTTCGGTGCACAACCCGGCACCGACATCCCTGAGAAAGGTGCCGGGTTGTGCACCGAATTGCGTTGGGATAAAGGAAAGAAACTGCTTTGAAATCCTGCTTTCCATGTGAGTGTTTTCTTTGGGTATAGCAGCACGGACCGTGACACACCTCTTCAATCCCAACTTTTCTCTGAAACTCATCATAAGCACAGATCAAAAATGTGCATGTTCCACTCAAATATAGCAAAATTGAAAACGTGCATAGAAACATTCCAGGGAACTTAAGTAGATTTGTACAAAACTTCAGTTACTTTTCAAAAAGCTTCAAATGATGAATAAGGCTGGTTTCACACTGGCCTTTTTTGCCATCCGTGTGAATGCGGCTGACACTGGAGCAACCGCATCCATTTTTGGCCCCATTTACTTTCAATGGGACTGGTAGAACTTGCGGGTGCATCCAGTTTTGCACTTTTTTCCCTGATCCAGGTGGTCACTGTTTTTTTCTAGACCAAAACCGCAACTTGGTGCATTTTTGATCTCCATGTTAAAAACGGTGATCACCCAGATCTGGGGCAATGCATGATAACTTAAAATCGGGCTCTATGCAATGTGGATCCATTGGACTCCGGATCCCGTTAGATCTGGACCCTCGATCCGGGTTTTGGAACTGAGCATGCCCAGAACGCACCCACTAGGGGGCATGTTATTTATCCCCAGATCTAGCAGAAACAGGTACACAGCCGGAAGCAACTGTCTGCTCCCGCACCAGTATTACAGCTGATCCGTGAGCGTGGATCAGTGATAATACCAGTGTGGGTGCATCCAATTGCATTATTGTGGGGGACCCCAGGGCAATACGGGGAGGGGAGAGAGCAGGATTTTCCTGCATCCCCTGGATTCACAACGATAGTGTGAACCTAGCCTTAGCTGAAAACATTTGTAATCTGCAAACCCTTCCAACAATGGCGAACATAAAAAAAGGAAAGGCAAACTCGTATAAAATATACCGTACTATGAAAAAAGCGCAAATTCAAAGATCATGGTGCATATAAAAAATCATTACAAAAAACTAGTAAAAAAGTGAAAATAAAACAATGTGTCCTCAATGTTGTGCAAATGGGACTTATGTAAAAAAAGTCATTCAACACCATCAAGGGCTCCTTAAAGAGGACAATGTGCAGTATCCATTCAGCGCCAATTAATAAATATGGCGCAATTGATGGAACTTTATTATAAGTTTTTAGCATTATCCTGTAATCTGTTACGATTTTAATAAATATCCTCCATTGTTGGTTAATCCGGATCATATCATGGCTGGAGGATTCACTAAAACGTGACCATTTTGTTTTCATAAACCAGAGAAGAACAAGCTGCAGCCTCCCGGCGTGGACTCAGAAGTGATAGAACAAGTTGATCTCTTCATTCCGCCTACAACAGATCTTCTATTTCTCTTCCCTGTAATTCTATTTTGTTTGCTCTTTGTAAAAATTATATTTAGCTGCTGACAAATTACAGGCATTTTCGTGCACCAAAAACACAGCACACACAATATACACCCTGAAATATCAGTAAGGCAACACTTTACTTGTAACAACACCATCATCTTTTCAAAGACTTTTCCTGAGGCATGTAATTGCTGTTTTCTGCTTCTTACAATAATGTTCCGCGGCTCCCAAGGGTGATATTGTATATACCAACCTGCGGCACGTACGTTATATACATCTCATGAATACAGAGCACAGGAAATTGTTCTATTATGCCTCCTTTTGAAAAGGAAAAAAAAAAAAACATAATAAAAGAGAGAAAACTTTCAGTGAAGTGTATGTGACAGGATGCGGTAGGTGATAGGAGGACGTGATATGAGGGATTGATGTCTGCCGGGATTGTAATCCTACAATCCTGTCTCGTTCTGTTTGGGTTGCACTTACCAATGACAAACATAACCCTACAAGTAAGAGCTCCACAGATATCTTCTGCCATATGAATATCTGCTAGAATAGCAAATAGCAGAGTGACTGATATCATTACGACCTGCAGGATTGGCCTATACAGAATTTGCCACCAAGAACGCTAAAGACTAAGACCCGTAAACATGAAATCATTGACTATTGCAAAACTTGCACCATTTTAATGTATTACAGCAATTTAATGGGAATCTTTACCTAATCTGAATAGCACAATGTAGAAATAGAGACCCTGATTCCAGCGCTTACTGGGCTGCTTGCTGTAGTTTTGATAAAAAACACTGCTTTGTCAGCAGGAGATTATCATTGGGGTATGCTCACATCTGCATATCTTTTCTTGCTGCGGATCTCGGCGATAAAAGTAACAGAGTATCATGTGTTTTGACACCTGTACAACATGCAGATGTCATGCGTATGACATGCCTGTGAGCGGTTTTCTCTCACCTAGCATCCGTACATCATGCGCATGTCATAAGTATGATATGCATATGACATGCTTTTTTAACTTGGACGTTCCCACTGTAAACTTAGAATAGATAGACAGATAGATACACAGATAGATACATAGATAGAGTTTACCAGTGTCCCGAAACTTGCCTCTGGGGTCGCCTATTAAGCCATTGTTATTGGGCCCCCCACATTATAGAATAGCAGCCCGCAGCCACCCCTTAACATGGCATATTCTTTCGTAACGCCACTTTCAGGTGCTTTACCTGTCTCCTCCAGCGGCCCTGGTGGCGGTGGCACACTGAGTAATAAGGGGTTAATGTCAGCTTTGTATTGCCAGCTGGCATTAAGCCCAAGATTCTTAATGTCGGGTCATTAAGAATCTAAAGTAAACCAGTAAAGAAGACACAACACTCATAGAAAAAACATTTCATTTAAAAAAAAAACACAAACACATATCTAGACTCCATTTTTATTACTCCATCTACCCATCCTCGATTTCCTGGGACTTCATCTCTCGTCTGGCCACGTTGCAATCTGAGCTCTGTTTCACTGGAGGCCGCAGTGAAAAACAAAGCGCCCTGTCACAGTGGCATTCTGTGTTTAGAGTGGCCTCCAAACACTAAATGAAAGCCCGGAGAGCTGCACCAGGTAAGCAGTGACTCACTGAGGTCAACGGAGGACACAAGTGTCATAGTAACCGCTATGTTCGCTTTGATCTTCACTACAGACTCCGATAAAGCAGAGCTCAGATTGTGATGTGGTATGAGGGAGTAATAAAGATCGAGTCCAGATATGTATTTGTGTTGTTTTTTTTCTGTGTATATTGTGTTTTCTTTACTATTTATTTGAGATTATTAATGGCTAGGCCCAACATTAAGAATCTTGGACTTAATGTCATCTACATAGGCAGAGTCAGTGAGCACACTGATTGGCTACAGCGCTTTTGATGTGACATCAATATTGTAGACAATTATAGACTTCCATAGCAGTGGCAGAGACTCAGCACCAGACCTGGGAAGGGTATATAAAGCACACATTGTTTTAATTTAAAAGAAACTGCAGCTGGCGGACAGGGGCTTTCTAAAACAGAAAATCCCTTTACAGTAATGACGTTTAGCCTGCACGAATTGCACTGACTTCGTTATGCAGAGGGTAAATTGTAGCTTCGGGGCCCCGATACAAAATCTATATCAGGGTCTGCCAACTACCATGTGCCATTTATCTTCTTATTCAACAGAGGGACCTTAGGGCCCCTCAAGGACAGGTACAGCCGCTATCACCTAAGTGGGACATAAGAGGAAGGGATTGGAGCAGTAAGTATATTAGACTGACTATACAATGCCTATAACTCGCACTCACCCCGTGGACGTGACTAGGTGTGAGTCCATCATGGTAGGAGTCAGCTTTACGTGGCACTGGCTATGATGCCGGGGGGAAGAGGGGGGGGTGCGTCCGCCTGCAGCTTTGTTTCTCCTGTTTTTTTCCTTCTCTCCATCTTCATATTACAGAGCCAGGCCGGAATAAATTAAATCTATTTTTTTCCCTGATTGCTTTGTCTATTTTTATTTTTTTCCCTTCTCTTCGCGCTTTGTATTCCTTTCTGTTCAATACTTTTCAAAGTACTGAGACTTTAAAGAGGTACAATAAATCCCAGATCAGTTTTAATGACCATGGTAAGCCTGCTTGTAATATGTCAGTAAGCTGAGCCTATAAGCCAATAGGGAATAGACCATTTCTGCCTTAGTAATTGCCTACACCGAAAGATTTATAATGTCATTATCTGAATCTCCGAGAAATAACTCAGAGAAGAAAGACCCTAAAAACACAGATCTTACGAGGCTCGTACGGCCCTGTCACTCACAAATGTTACACAACGTCCCACCAAGCTTTATATATTAAAAATGGAAAACAGCTGAATGTCAATGTATTTTTATGGACGGAGGGGAATCACACAAATCCTTTTCAATGTAGAAATAGATAATCGAGCCAATGCTGAGCACAGGAGATATACAGGTGAAATCCTTAACCGAGTGTGACCTCATGAGTCACTCACACCTAGTGTCTGGCCTTCTCATAATCGCTACGCAAATTATACCAATGAAATAATGGGCTGGACTGATGACGCACACACTGATAAACTCATAGAACCTTCCCTTCCATTCTTAGTCTTAGGCTAGGGTCACACTTGGCATGCGTTTTTGCTATTGGGGCATGCGTTTTTTGCATGGGGGCCTATGGATGCGTTTTTGCATGCGTTTTCACAAAACACAAGTCTCAAAAACGCATGTAAAATCTGCAAGTGTGACCCTAGCCTTAGGAAGAAGGTCTATATTGACATTGGGCGGTCATCCCACAGGGGTAAATGGTGTCACAAGTCTGCATTCTTAATGGACATGAAAAAATCACCTGAGTCATAATACTACTGCAGCCTGTAATTGGCTGCAGAAGTCAGGCGACTAGAAGAGCAGGTCATAGGATATCTCTGTGGCACCCCTCCGGGTAAACTGCCACCACAGGTACTGCACTTCTGTGGTTAGGAATTGTAGTGCCCCTGTTCTCCAGGTGTCGGGATGGTATCGTTGAGCCCAAAACACAACACACACATGCAGTGACAGGCCCCTGGGACAATGGGTGGACCCTGAGAGAGGACCCAGGCCACAAGATGGGGACGGGACAGTATTAGACACATTAGTTCAGAAGTAGGAGATGGAGAAGTAGGAGAACTGACGGAGGTGTGGTAGTCGGGAGTGCAGAGGTGGTGTGGTGCCGACTTCCGTGGGTTGGAGCAATGCCACCCCACTCGCCCACAGGAGGGAAAGCCTGACTGACAGAGAGAAGAGCGCTAGGGGTGCGGATGATACATCGATTCACCGTACGCCTGAATTTGACAAGACAGAGGGGTTGGTGGAGGACACAGGGACCGGCCGTGGAGAAACCGGTAACCTCAGACTTCTATCGAGAGCTGTGGCTGAACATCTGACACATCATGGGGAAGGTGGTTAAACTACGGAGCAGTGCCTGGGAGGGATCCTAATGGTGTCCAGGACACACAGAAGCACCCGTGGCTACCAGTACCTGAGCTCTGTGCTGCGGAGGGCGTTGAGAACCCGGGGGGCAGAGCGATGACCCGCTCACCTCAGATGAAAGTTACCCCTTATAATGCAGAAAGAAGAGACTCATCAGAGACTGTGACACGTAGAAGGGAGAGTAAGGGCGCCAACCATGGCTAGACTGTACTGACCCGGCTCTGGAGAAAGAGCAAAGTACCGAAGACTGGCAAAGAGTGTACCCGCGGCCATGTTTGACACCTAAGTAAAAGTAACGGAACTGCTACTATGGTGTGAGAGACTTTTATTTGCGGCGACCATCTGTCGCAGAGGCCGCCTATGACACCGGAAGTACTGCTCACCAAGTGACCAACTGCCGAGGTACGAGCCGGGGAAAACCACTCCACTGCCCTGAGGACTGCGCTCCGCCTACGGGTGCGGGACTACCTAAGGGCCCTTTCACATCAGCGTTTTTTTCAAATCGCGTCAGATGCGGTGAAAAAACCGCATCTGCCGCGATTACCGCATACCGGTTGCACTTGCGGCACGGTTGCGGCGCGGATGCGGTAAACGCCATACAATGTATAGGCGGACTTGCGGCAGGTGCGGTTTTGGCACTTGCGGCAGGTGTGGCCGCGAAAAAAAATGCTGTCAGCCGCGGTTTTTCTTGCGGCCGCACCTGCCGCAAGTGCCAAAACCGCACTTGCCGCACCTGCCGCAAGTCCGCCTATACATTGTATGGTGTTTACCGCATCCGCGACGCAACCGTGCCGCAAGTGCAGCCGGTATGCGGTAATCGCGGCAGATGAGTTTTTTTCACCGCATCTGCCGCAATTTGAAAAAAACGCTGATGTGAAAGGGCCCTAAGCTGCCAGACATCATCCCCAGAGGTTCTGCAGTAGCTACCGCAGGTGGCGTCATGAATACCACTTATTCCCTTAGACTTTCCCTAACATCACCCTTTTATTAAAACGACACCGCCAGGATCACGGGATCGAGTCTTGGCCCCCCGTCTGTCCCATAGAAAAGAACCGAGAAGTGAAGAAATGAGATCAGCTAGTAACTGCCCGATATCGGATTTTTCCCGGACCTGGAGTGGGCGTGTCATCTCTCTGATAAGGCAGTCTTCTATTCAACTGACCAATCACAGGATGCAGTGGTATTTCCGAACAGATCAGACACCTCTTCAGAAGTCAGCGCTGTCCTGCCCATTCAGGCTCAGTAAGAGAAAGCACCTCTAGTTGACTTATTCCAACCTGTGAGATATTACATGTTATCTTGTTATAATGTTTAAATATGTTTATATCTGGTAAAATTCCTACATATCTAGGTCTCTTCTCCTTTAAGAACAGTGTTTTGTGGGACCACCCTCTGTTTCTCTGGGAGATCAGCAGCCATTTTTAGATCAGTACCAGCCAGGATTTCATGCAGGCACCTATATGTTCTCTTGCTCCGGTCTGCTTTTCTTTTCTGTGAACCTCCAACATTCTTGTCAAGCTAATCAGTTTTACCACACCACACACTTGATTAATGGACAATCACACATTGAATCATTGCATCATTACTCTCTGTTGAACAATAAACAATAGACTACAGAACCAAAAGTCTGTTAATTTGGTAAGCAGAGAAGGTTTAGCTGTATGCTGGAACTTGTACTGCATTAAACGCGAATGAAGGCAGAACAAGCAGAGTAGCCTGTGCTGGATCTATGGACAGCTAGAAGTGGAGTATGCCTCTTTTTATTATTTTTCACAACTCATGCCTAAAATAAATATGTATTTACTTTTGGACAATCGCTTTCATAAAAGCTTAGTTTTCCAAGTTGGGAACTGCAATCAATGTATCCAAATAAAATCAGATGCAAAACGGATGATCCTGTATGGTGTCAGGTTTTTTTTTGAGCTCATACACCTGAATAAGCAAGTTTTATCTGAAATATAGAAGAGACTAATGCCTGCTGAGATTTTTTTTAAATGGAGAAATTCAGCTTGGGCGAAAACATTGGCTCAAACGATGCCCAAGGGCAGTCAGTATTTTTCATGGATGGCATTAGGATTGAAAATATGGTTATATGAATGAACCCTTAGGTCACGTGCACACGTTGAGTATTTGGGGAGTTTTTTACCTCAGCATTTGTAGCCAAAACCAGGAGTGGAACAATCAGAGGAAAAGTATAATAGAAACACATCATCATTTCTGTATTTATCACCAACTCCTGCTTTTGGCTACAAATTCTGAGGTTAAAAACTCAACAAATACTCAACGTGTGCACGTGACCTTAGGTACATTAAGTTACTTGTGTTTTCTTCATTGCATTTTTGAGTGTATTTTTAATGTGTCCTTGATGCTACAAATTTTGTCTCTTTTTGCTATGGCATGTTTAAATAAAGCCGCTTTGTTTATGATACTTGCTGATAGGTTGTGATCACATGTTTAGTAGTTGGTCATTATTTTACCTCAGTACTTGTAAGCCAAAACCAGGAGTGGGTAAAAAAGCAGAAATCGTGCACATGTTCCACTCCTGATTTTGGCTTACAAATACTGAGGTAAAAAATTCTCCAAATGCTCAACATGTACAAGGGGCCATAAGTTCACAGTGTTAAAAAAAAACCTAAGGCTTGGTTGTGATAGGGCGGTTTCACACTTGTGTTTTTTGCATGACTAAACGTTAAGATTTATAACGGGAGTCTATGGAAAACTGATCCGTTTCAACATGGATCCGTGACTTGGACTGAGCATGCTGAGCCTTATCTGTGCAGAGGAACAATCAGGGCCACTTTTAGACAGAGTTCCTTTGTAGTGAACGCCCTGATGACCGATTCACCTGAGTCTATGTAGACGTCTGCAACAACGACATCGTTAGAGAACAGAACAGTCACTTCTGGGGCGACCCACACTGAGCAGGGGTTGAGTACCAACGCAGGGGACATGGTACACGATACACTATAAAGGAAAGAGAATGCAAATAGGGTCTTATCTCAATAAAATATGAAGCTTCCAATTGTTAATTGCTCACCTGGGAGGGTTGTGTAGCACACAACCAGCATACGTGTAAAAGATGGCTGCTGCAGGGTCCACACATTGACGATAAACCGTAATGTAGAGTAATGATATGGACTGTGTTCTACAGACCTGCGCTGCTTCACAAAGGAGACGGTCAGAAGATGTACATCACAAATAGCTTCTTTATTTTCTGACGCATTTCGGAGTCAGACATGACTCCTTCTTCAGGGAGCCAACAGGTCCTTATAGCACAGTCCATATCATCACTTTAGAGCGCAGGGGATAGTCCCACTTCTACATATCCTGGCCTTACTTCCCAATTCTTGTACTCACAATCTCAGGGTGACCCAGAGGATCCGGTCGAATTGTATCCTGGGCTACTCCCTACTATGCTTCCCGCAGGTGCAGCACTTGTCTTACCACTTAACACTTTGGAGCTCTACTGCCTGCACACACATGCAGACTTGATTTGTTACTTATACCCCACCTAGTCCCTAGTGGGTGGACTCATTAGCTAACTCCTGTTAACTCTAGCTAGCCTGAAGTACCAGGGAGCAATCTTAACCTTGGCCACAGAGTTGCCGCATACACAGAACTATACACACATAAATCTGTAATATGCCAACATATATACACACAGGTCCATAATATATGAATAAGAGCGCAGCATTCTCACGGTGAGGGTGATAGAGCCTTGGTCCCCATTACTGTATTCTTAGGGGAAAGAGCACAGAGACATATAGCACTGAAAGAATGCACTGAATGAATTTGGCACACCGTAGTCCGCAAACCCTTAAATAAGAGTGGGGTCCAGGAGGTAAACTGCAAGCCCAGTAGACGAGATTGAGGAGGAAAGCTATCCAAATGGATGATATGCTTGTTTTCTATGCAATAAGGTGAGTGCATAAAAATGTACCTAAATCTACACACGTTTTAATACTACGCTTGTATCTATACAAACATCTTCTTCCAGATCTTGGTGCCCTCACCCAAATTATGTTTATTTCCGACTCATTGGACACAATAAAGAAAAAATATAAGCTAGGCACATGATCAAATCTACTCTCCCAAGATGTTAGACCTTTGATCTTAGTTCAATACTGGGAATGATACAGTTAAGGCAGAATTAAGTAGCGTTGCATTAGCAGAAGAGAAAGAAAATAAACCTGACTCGCTCTTTGTTTAAATCTAATTTTATGTTTCCAAAAATAAAAAGCGTTTGCATATTAAGACTCAGTATTACCCAGTGCCAAAGGAAGCTCCTTCAATTTGTGATGCTGTGATAATTACAGTTCCAGAGTCTCCTGATGAGAATCCTCGAGACGCAGCAACCTTCCACAAAGAACTAATAAAAATACAATTAGTGGCTGCTGCATTTCACCGATGCTGACGTGAGACGGAGGAAGTGCGTTGGTGGCAGTGAGCGCTCAAATCACAAAGTTCATGCTGCTGGGCACATACACTAAGCAGTGTTCATCAAATGGACACCTCTCCGGGCACAGTACACCAAGCAGTGTTCATCAAATGGACACTTCTCCGGGCACAGTACACCAAGCAGTGTTCATCAAATGGACACTCTCTCCGGGCACAGTACACAAGCAGTGTTCATCGAATGCACACCTCTCCGGGCACATACACCAAGCAGTGTTCATCCAAGGGACACCTCTCCGGGCACATACACCAAGCAATGTTCATCCAATGGACACCACTCCGGGCACATACACCAAGCAATGTTCATCCAATGGACATCTCTCCGGGCACAGTACACCAAGCATGTTCATTGAATGGACACCTCTCGGCACATACTGTATACCAAGCAGTGTTCATCCAAGGGACACCTCTCCGGGCACATACACCAAGGCAATGTTCATTGCAAGGACACCTCTCCGGGCACATACTGTACACCAAGCAGTGTTCATCCAAGGGACACCTCTCCGGGCACATACACCAAGCAATGTTCATCCAATGGACACCTCTCCGGGCACATACACCAAGCAATGTTCATCCAATGGACACCCTCCGGGCACATACACCAAGCAATGTTCATCCAATGGACATCTCTCCGGGCACAGTACACCAAGCAATGTTCATGAAAGGACACCTCTCCGGGCACATACTGTACACCAAGCAGTGTTCATCCAATGGACACTTCTCCAGGCAAATACACCAAGCAGTGTTCATCGAAAGCACACCTCTCCGGGCACATATGTACACCAAGCAGTGTTCATCCAAGGGACACCTCTCCGGACACATACACCAAGCAGTGTTCATCCAATGGACACTTCTCCAGGCACAGTACACAAGGAGTGTTCATCCAATGACACACCTGTCCGGGCACATACTGTACAGCAAGCAGTGTTCATTCCAATGGACACCTCTCCGGGCACATACACCAAGCAGTGTTCATCCAATGGACACCTGTCCGGGCACATACTGTACAGAAGCAGTGTTCATCCAATGGACACCTCTCCGGGCACATACACCAAGCAGGTGTTCATCCAATGGACACCTCTCCGGCACATACACAAGCATGTTCATCCAATGGACACTCTCCGGGCACATCACCAGCAATGTTCATCCAATGGACACTCTCCGGGCAATACACAAGCAATGTTCATCAATGGACACCTCTCCGGGCACATACACCAAGCAATGTTTATCCAATGGACATCTCTCCGGGCACATACTGTACACCAAGCAATGTTCATCCAATGGACATCTCTCCGGGCACAGTACACCAAGCAGTGTTCATCCAATGGACATCTCTCCGGGCACATACACCAAGCAATGTTTATCCAATGGACATCTCTCCGGGCACATACACCAAGCAGTGTTCAATGAATGGACAGCTCTCCGGGTACATACACTAAGCAGTGTTCATCCAATGGACACCTCTACGGGCACATACACTAAGAAGTGTTCATCCAATGAACACCTCTCCGGTCACATACACTATGCAGTGCTCCTCCAATGGACACCTCTCCGGGCACATACACTAAGAAGTGTTCATCCAATGGACATCTCTCCGGGCACATACACTAAGCAGGGCTCATCCAATGGACATCTCTCCGGGCACATACACTAAGCAGTGCTAATCCAATGGACACCTCTTCGTAGGCTACCTCTCACTGGTGTAGTATAACTGGGATTATTATGTTTTAATGGTAGAACAGAAGCCTTTTCTATTTCTTAATATTATTTTATAATCAGTTGTCATGTGGATAATTGATCAAAATCTCTATGCTGAGCACAATACTATATATATATTTATACTTATATTGCACTTTGCGCTACTTATGTGGCATTGATTTTTCAAGAGCTAGTTTACACTTCTGTTCATTATTATTATTATTATTATTATTATTGTTATTATTTATTTATAGAGCACCATTGATTCCATGGTGCTGTACATGAGAAAGGGATAAATACAAACAAGTTAAAACACAATGAACAAACTAACAGTGACAGACTGATACAGAGGGGAGAGAGGACCCTGCCCTTGCGGGTTTACATTCTACAGGGCAGTGGGGAGAGAGACAGTAGGTTAGGTCTGCTCTGGTGGTGGTGGAGCGTCGGGTCCAGTGGTGGTGGACCACGAAGTCCATTGGTGGTGCAGCTTTGGGTCCAGTGGTGGTTAGGCGGCACTGTGGTCATTGTAGGCTGTTCTGAAGAGATGGGTTTTCAGATTCTGCTTGAAGATTCCGAGAGTAGGGGACAGTCAGACGTTTTGGGGTGCAGAATTCCAGGGAATGGGGGATGCTCGGCCGAAGTCTTGCAGGTGGTTAGATCAGGAACGTGCAAGCGTGGAGGAAAGGAGGAGGTCTTGAGAGGATCGAAGATTACGAGTTGGATGATATCGGGAGATTAGTTCAGAGGTATATGGGGGGGACAGATTATGGACGGCTTTGTAAGTCATTATAGCTAGAAACAATCAGCAAGTTTGTAGACAGTCTTCTCTCTAACAAGTTAGTTAATTTAATGTAGGGAAAACTAACCAGCCCTCCAGTAGTGAAATCTAATTAGTGACTACGCCATAGAGCATAATACAGGATGTAACTCAGGATCAGTACAGGATAAGTATTCTAATGTACAGTATGTACACAGTGACTCCACCAGCAGAATAGTGAGTGCAGCTCTGGAGTATAATACAGGATATAACTCAGGATCAGTACAGGATAAGTAATGTAATGTATGTTCACAGTGACTCCACCAGCAGAATAGTGAGTGCAGCTCTGGGGTATAATACAGGATGTAACTCAGGATCAGTACAGGATAAGTAATGTAATGTATGTACACTGACTGCACCAGCAGAATAGTGAGTGCAGCTCTGGGGTATAATACAAGATGTAACTCAGGATCAGTACAGGATAAGCAATGTAATGTATGTACACAGTGACTGCACCAGCAGAATAGTGAGTGCAGCCCTGGAGTATAATACAAGATGTAACTCAGGATCAATACAGGATAAGTAATATAATGTATGTACACAGTGACTCCACCAGCAGAATAGTGAGTGCAGCTCTGGAGTATAATACAGGATGTAACTCAGGATCAGTACAGGATAAGTAATGTAATGTATGTACACAGTGACTCCACCAGCAGAATAGTGAGTGCAGCTCTGGGGTATAATACAAGATGTAACTTAGGATCAGTACAGGATAAGTAATGTAATGTATGTACACAGTGACTCCACCAGCAGAATAGTGAGTGCAGCTCTGGAGTATAATACATGATGTAACTCAGCATCAGTACAGGATAAGTAATGTAATGTATGTACACAGTGACTCCACCAGCAGAATAGTGAGTGCAGCTCTGGAGTATAATACAGGGTATAACTCAGGATCAGTACAGGATAAGTAATATAATGTATGTACACAGTGACTCCACCAGCAGAATAGTGAATACAGCTCTGGGGTATAATACAAGATGTAACTTAGGATAAATAATGTAATGTATGTACACAAGTGACTTCACCAGCAGCTCTGGAGTATGATACAGGATGTAACT
Source organism: Allobates femoralis (assembly GCA_033576535.1). NCBI lineage: Eukaryota > Metazoa > Chordata > Amphibia > Anura > Aromobatidae > Allobates > Allobates femoralis. The sequence continues at coordinate 425,364,943 of JARQOC010000006.1, forward strand.
CAGCATCATAAGAGGGTAAGTAATGTAATGTATGTATATGTCGCAGTTATACAGGTTACTCGGTAGTCGGGCAGGCAGTCTGTTGGGGTATCATGGTGGCAATTGCCCAGCTCCGTGGCCCTGACCGGACAAGTTAAAAGGGGAAATATTTACAGGGATTATAAAGTCTATAGATCCTGTTCGAGACACCACTTTGCCACGGTCGTGCGGGCCGGGGTACTCGACCATTTGGGGTTAGTCAGGGATTTAAAGGTGAATTGTTTGTCGTGATGCCATCTGAGGTTTCTGTTCAGGGAGGACCAGCACTGCGTGTGGTAGTTCCCAGGAGATAGGTGGTGTGGCAACTAGTTGGAACACTCCCCTCAGACGGAGCGGGCTCCTAGGGTGTACTACTGGTGATGATGATGGTAGTTGTAGTAGCTGAAGGTTCAGGGGTACAGAGAGGAGCAGGAAAGAGTAGACAGACACAAAGTTCTTGCAGTTCTTACAGGTCACCTTTACTGTAGTTCAGTGCAGACACCACCCAGAGTATTGTATTCACCAAGATTACAGCCTGGCCAGCACATAGATAGTCAGAGTCCACCTTGCTATGATACAGGGAATATGGACTTCCTTGCTGCCCTTTGCTCTCTTCTGACACTTGCTACCCCTGTTTCCACTTAGTGTCCTGTGGTTAGTAGTCCCAGTAGGCAGGCAACTGCCTTGCTAGTCCTCTTGATCCTACATGGTTCCATTGCCTTGGGAGAGTCCACAATGGTAGTCACTGTACATGTAGCCCAGTGACCTCCAGTTTCTTGGCTGGTCTTGAAGATATCCAGACTGAATTAGGGCTGGTACCCCTGCTGCAGCTAGTTCCTCTGCCCGGCCGTAAATTAATCCTAAAAGAAGAAGATCAGGATTTGGACATTACTACATTGAGCAAATGAGAATAAAGCTGATCCCTCTACAGTGTGACAGCCCTTGAGATATTTGTAGACATCTATTAAGTCTCTTCTCAGTCTTCTGTTTTGCAAGCTAAACATTACCAAATCCTATACCCGTTCCTCATAGGACATGGTTTGCTGACCGGTCACCATTCTGGTTGCTTTTCTCTAAACTTGCGCCAGTTTGTTTATGTTTTTTTTATATAATGTAGTGCCCAGAACTGGACACAGCATTCCAGATGAGGCCTGACCATAGAGGAGTAGAGGGCGATAATGACTTCATGTGATCTAGACTGTATGCTTCTTTTAATATGTCTGGGGCCACAAAGGACTGGGTACTCAGGTCTCGGGTGGTCGAGTTCAGGGATGTCACGGGTGGTCCGTGCCCGAGCCTGTGCCCTTGGGTGACAATGAAAAAGGGAATATTTACAGGGATTAAAGTTATTGTCGGTTGTGATGCCACCTGTTGTTCGGGTGATGGCACCGACGCTGCTGGAACCTCCGGTGTGATAGGTGGCAGCAAGGGTGTTGTGGCTCTCTACAGGAAGAGCGGGTTCCCCCGGGGCTGTAAGGTATGATGGTGGAATAGAGCAGCGTAGTTGTTGTGGTGTGGGACAGGTTGAAGAAGGGACACGCACACAATCAAGTATTTTTCTGTACCTTTTACTGATTTTCTTGCAGGTACACTCTCCGGGTTGAAGGCTACACCTCAGGATTTTCACACCAAGCGGGGTATAGGCCTCCTTGTCCTCTTCTTTGTCCCGAAGCCTGGCTGGCATGAAACCAGGCCTGACCTCCTGTTTCTCCACATCCGTATTGCTGCACTGAGGGCTCTCTCTTGGGCTACCGCTATCTCTCCTGCGATCACTGGCTCTCAAACGTGGGTGCTGCAGGCGTCCGGGAAGCTAAGCCTCCGCGGTGTTCTGGATTCCCTGCTGGGCTAACTTCTCTCCCTTGCAGATTCGGACTCCAGTGTCCGGTGTTCTCCTGAGGTGAGCCAGGATGGCTCCTCTGCCCCCCTCTGTAGTGTTCCTCGCCTCTGCCTTCGGCCCTCGCTCTCTGGACCCTCACACTGGCTCTGGCGGTGCATTGGTGGCGATCAGCGGTGTTTATTTTGTGGCCGCAACTGCCGAAACTGCACTTGCCGCGTCTGCCACACACTTACCGCAAGCCCCATAGACAATGCATGGGGCTTGCCGCAAGTGTGCCGCAAGTGCAGCCGTTAGGCGGACAATGCGGCAGATGCGTTTTTTTGACCGGACATGCCGCATTCTTTCTAACACCCCAGTGTGAAAGGGGCCTAATACAGGTTAAAATATGAAAAAAGCAGTCCTAACGGTGCTAGTCCATCCGCCGCAGGCTGTAAAAGAAAAGAAAAGAGTTGTTTTGCCACCACCAGTCCTGTGGCTATGGTCCATTGTTAAACAGGGGAAATCCAGGGAAAAAGGGTAAAGTCCGTACAGTAAAGACTCTGCAGGCTTAAACATTTAACGGGTTAACACAGTTTACACACAATTTCCCTACAGGTGTCTCTGCTTAGGAGGCCGTGTCTTACCTTCTTTCTACCCCAGGCACTTTATGTTCTCAACCTAATGTACATGGGGCTATTCCCAGTTCCTCCACCCTTCTATACACTACTATTTACTGTCTATTTACATTTAAATACACAAGTTACTATTTATCCTGCTGCTTCACATTTTTACACTTTATACCCATTCTCCATATCTATATGGGGCCTGATTTTGGGTGCTGCGACATGACCTGTGACATCATGTGACTGTGACATCACGGCAGTTCCTAGAGGCAGGATGTGCTGGAAATGCCGGAGGACTTGTGGACAGGTGAGAATAGATGGTTTATTATTTTTAACCCCTGCCTTGCTTAATTTTACTTCCACAATGTATGTATATACATTGTGGAAGTAATATTAGATGGTTAGGAGCAGTTTTAGTGTACTGAGCATGCTCAGTACACTAAAATCGGGTCCGAGGAGACATCAGATGTTTCCTCGGACCCTGCTCCATAGGGCCCCATGTTAAAGTAATCGGATCGGATCCGATTTGGCATAATTGCCATCCGATCTGTCAGATCCGATTTTTTCCAATTTTTGATTCGAATGCAAAAATCGGAGCAGTCTCCGATTTTTGCACCGGAAAGAAATCGGACAAAATCGGATCGGACGCGATTCGGATGCCATTTAGTGCACATCCGAATCGGTCCGATTCCCATAGGGTTATATGGGGGCAAATTTGGATCCGATGCTGTCCGATTTCTATCGGACAGCATCAGATTTAAAAAAAATCGTAGTGTGAAACCAGCCTTAGCCCTATTCATTCTATTCTGAATATGATTAGTTCATTTTTCTTACTCAGATGTGGGACTTTTAACAGAGATTTTTCCCTGTTAAAAAACATTCGGTTAGTTGCTCCAATTGTTCCAGTTCGTTTAGATCTTTTTGAATCCTATCTCTCTCTTCTGTAGTATTAGCTATCCCTTCTAGCTTTGTGTCATCAGCAGATTTAATCAGTTTACCCTAATAATGATGTTGATCAATACAGGGCCTAGAACAGAGCCCTGTGGTACCTCACTTATTTCTATGGGGCCATCTCAATAGGGTCAGGAGACGTGTGACCAGTCCGTGTATTGCAATCCAAAATCTGCCTGTGTGAAAGAACCCTAACTCTTTAAGGGTGCCTTCACATTTGCGTATGTGAACGCAGCGTATGCTGCGTTCCCATACGCAGTCAAACGCATGCGCACTGCATTCCTATGTTTAACATAGGAACGCATAGTGCCTGCATTTGCTGCGTTCGGGTGCGGATGCGGACGATATCTGCTCCCTCCAGGGTCCCCCGTCCGCATCCGGGACGCAGCATGTTGCATTTTTTGTGCGCTCAGGGACCTTGGAAAATCAGCAAGCTTCCCCAAGCGCACAAAAAAAGCATTGGCGTCAATGGGTCCGCAGTGTTCTGCGCTTGACAGCGCAGGAGAACGCTGCAGATCCATTGAAAAATCTCCCGGTGGCCGCCGGTGATGTCACAGGAGATCACCGACGGCCACCGGGAGATCAGCTGAGCCTCTGATGACCTCCTCCTCCCCGCCGCCGGTAATCTGCTAGCGGTGTCGGCGGGCAGAAACAGCTGATTTGACAGCTGTTTGAATCTTCCCGCGCCGACATCTCCTCTCGGTGTCAGCGCGGGAGATTCAAACAGCTGTCAGATTAGCTGTTTCTCCCCGCCGACACGTCCCGGAGCTTACCGGCGGCGGGGAGGAGGAGATCTCCGCCGCTGATCTCCACCTCCGGCCCACCCCCGGACACCTCCGATTGGCTGGCCGGGCTGCACAGTGATGTGTCCGCAGGCGGACATGCTCCGCTGCGGACACATCAAAATGACATGCTTTTGACTGCGTTTGTGTCTGCATGCCATCAGCATGCAGACACAAACGCAAATGTGAAGGTAGCCTAAGCACCAATAACTAAGGCCGGCTTCACACCACAGTTTTCAGCTGTCAGCTGTTTGAATCTGATCTGGTTTTTCATCCATGTTTCTCTATTGTGCTGGAGTGGTCCTATTTGGCCATCTGGTTTTGTGGTTTTTGTCCCTGATACAATTCTGTCCGTTTTTTCACCGGGCACAAAATTGGAGCCTGCATCATTTTTTGGCTCCGATGCAAAAATCGGACAAAATCGGACAGTCCCAGATCTGGGGCGATCCAGTGCTCATACCATGGGAGTCTATGGGTGCCGGATCTGTGAAAAAATTGGATTGTTTCCCGGATCCGATGTACACCACAGAGCAGGCTGTGAAATGCTGCCATGCTCATTCAGCACCAAGGACAGCAGCATTACAGAGAGACGGATGAACGTACAGGACCATCAAGAGCAGCACTGCACACATGGCTGTGAATTCAGCACCATGGAGAACAGCACTGCACACACAGGCTGAGAGTTCAGCACCATGGAAAGCAGCACTGCACACACAGGCTGAGAGTTAAGCACCATGGAGAGCAGCAATACACACACAGGCTGAGAGTTCAGCACCATGGAGAGCAGCACTGCACACACAGGCTGAGAGCTCAGCACCATGGAGAGCAGCACTACACACACAGGCTGAGAGTTCAGCACCCTGGAGAGCAGCACTGCACACATGGCTGTAAATTCAGCACTATAGAGATCAGCACTGCACACACAGGCTGAGAGTTCAGCACCATGGAGAGCAGCACTGCACACACAAGCTGAGAGCTCAGCACCATGGAGAGCAGCACTACACACACAGGCTGAGAGCTCAGCACCATGGAGAGCATAACTGCACACACAGCTGAGAGTTCAGCACCATGGAAGGCAACACTGCACACACAGGCTGAGAGTTCAGCATCCTGGAGAGCAGCACTGCACACATGGCTGTGAATTCAGCACTATGGAGAGCAGCACTGCACACACAGGCTGAGAGCTCAGCACCATGGAGAGCAGCACTACACACACAGGCTGAGAGCTCAGCACCATTGAGAGCAGCACTGCACACACAGCTGAGAGTTCAGCACCATGGAATGCAGCACTGCACACACAGGCTGAGAGTTCAGCACCCTGAAGAGCAGCACTGCACACACAGGCTGAGAGTTCAGCACCATGAAGAGCAGCAATGCACACACAGGCTAAGAGTTCAGCACCATGGAGAGCAGCACTGCACACACGGCTGAGAGCTCAGCACCATGGAGAGCAGCACTGCACACATGGCTGTGAATTCAGCACCATGGAGAGCAGCACTGCACACCCAGGCTGAGAGTTCAGCACCATGGAGAGCAGCACTGCACACACAGCTGAGAGTTCAGCACCATGGAGTGCAGCACAGCACACACAGGCTGAGAGTTCAGCACCCTGGAGAGCAGCACTGCACACACAGGCTGAGAGTTCAGCACCATGGAGAGCAGTACTGAACACACGGCTGTGAATTCAGCACCATGGAGAGCAGCACTGCACACACAGGCTGAGAGTTCAGCACCATGGAGAGCAGCACTGCACACACAGGCTGAAAGTTCAGCACCATGGAGAGCAGCACTGCACACACGGCTGAGAGTTCAGCACCATGGAGAGCAGTACTGAACACACGGCTGTGAATTCAGCACCAAGGAGAGCAGCACTGCACACACAGGCTGAGAGTTCAGCACCATAGAGAGCAGCAGTGAACACACGGCTGTGAATTCAGCACCATGGAGAGCAGCACTGCACACACAGATGAGAGTTCAGCACCATGGAGAGCAGCACTGCACACACAGGCTGAGAGTTCAGCACCATTGAGAGCAGCACTGCACACACAGGCTGAGAGTTCAGCAAAATGGAGAGCAGCACTGAACACACGGCTGTTAATTCAGCACCATGGAGAACAGCACTGCACATATAGCTGAGAGGTCAGCACCATGGAGTGCAGCACTGCACACACAGGCTGAGAGTTCAGCACCATGGAGAGCAGCACTGCACACACAGGCTGAGAGTTCAGCACCATTTAGAGCAGCACTGCACACACAGGCTGAGAGTTCAGCACCATGGAGAGCAGCACTGCACACACGGCTGAGAGTTCAGCACCATGGAGAGCAGCACTGTACACAGGCTAAGAGCTCAGCACCATGGAGAGCAGCACTGCACACACGGCTGAGAGTTCAGCACCCTGGAGAGCAGCACTGCACACATGGCTGTGAATTCAGCACTATGGAGAGCAGCATTGCACACACAGGCTGAGAGTTCAACCCCATGGAGAGCAGCACTGCACACACGGCTGAGAGTTCAGCACCCTGGAGAGCAGCACTGCACACATGGCTGTGAATTCAGCACTATGGAGAACAGCACTGCACACACAGGCTAAGAGCTCGGCACCATGGAGAGCAGCACTGCACACACAGGCTGAGAGCTCAGCACCATGGAGAGCAGCACTACACACACAGGCTGAGAGCTCAGCACCAAGGAGAGCAGCACTGCACACACAGCTGAAAGTTCAGCACCATGGAATGCAGCACTGCACACACAGGCTGAGAGTTCAGCACCCTGGAGAGCAGCACTGCACACATGGCTGTGAATTCAGCACTATGGAGAGCAGCACTGCACACACAGGCTGAGAGTTCAGCACCATGGAGAGCAGCACTGCACACACAGGCTGAGAGCTCAGCACCATGGAGAACATCACTACACACACAGGCTGAGAGCTCAGCACCATGGAGAGCAGCACTGCACACACAGCTGAGAGTTCAGCACCATGGAATGCAGCACTGCACACACAGGCTGAGAGTTCAGCACCCTGGAGAGCAGCACTGCACACACAGGCTGAGAGCTCAGCACCATGGAATGCAGCACTGTACACACAGGCTGAGAGTTCAGCACCCTGGAGAGCAGCACTGCACACAGGCTGTGAATTCAGCACTATGGAGAGCAGCACTGCACACACAGGCTGAGAGTTCAGCATCATGGAGAGCAGCACTGCACACACAGGCTGAGAGTTCAGCACCATGGAGAGCAGCACTGCACACACAGGCTGAGAGCTCAGCACCATGGAGAGCAGCACTACACACACAGGCTTAGAGCTCAGCACCATGGAGAGCAGCACTGCACACACAGCTGAGAGTTCAGCACCATGGAATGCAGCACTGCACACACAGGCTGAGCGTTCAGCACCATGGAGAGCAGCACTGCACACACAGGCTGAGAGTTCAGCACCATGGAGAGCAGCACTGCACACACGGCTGAGAGCTCAGCACCATGGAGAGCAGCACTGCACACACAGCTGAGAGTTCAGCACCATGGAGTGCAGCACAGCACACACAGGCTGAGAGTTCATCACCATGGAGTGCAACACAGCACACACAGGCTGAGAGCTCAGCACCATGGAGAGCAGCACTGCACACACAGGCTGAGAGTTCAGCACCATGGAGAGCAGCACTGCACACATGGCTGTGAATTCAGCACCATGGAGAGCAGCACTGCACACACAGGCTGAGAGTTCAGCACCATGGAGAGCAGCACTGCACACACAGGCTGACAGATCAGCACCATGGAGAGCAGCACTGCACACACAGGCTGAGAGTTCAGCACCATGGAGAGCAGCACTGCACACACAGGCTGACAGATCAGCACCATGGACAGCAGCAGAAAAACGAATTCTGCAAAATACAGAATCGGAGGGCATATTTGGCCACACTTTCTGCTCATTTTGTGCTGTCAGGTTCTGTCCGGTGGATCCTACAAAAAACAGGATCCCGCCTGACAGCTGAAAACCGTGATGTGAAGCCGGCCTTATTAATCTTTATCAGTGTACAAAATCTGTATATTCCCCTGCACTCACAGCCTCCTCTGTGGCCCCACTTGTACAGGATATCTCTATCCTCTGTGTCCCTAATATACAATTCTCTGCTCCTGCAGAAGCTGATGTGTCTTACTAGAATGTGCACAATGGCTTGGTTCTTGTAAATAAGCTTAATTCTACGGTAAAACTTTATGATGGCACCAGATAACGGAGCCGGCGGTGTCTCTAATTACCAGGTAGGCTGCAGGCTGATACGTATGCAGATTTCTTCATTATATCTTTTCATTATTTACAGAAATATTTCATAAAACAAAATTGCAGAAATCATTGACAATAGTAATTATGTCAGTTCTGCTGACAGGTTGAGTCGTGAACACACACACACAGCTACACACAGGATCTGCAGAGACATTCAGGTGCTTTCTAAAGAACACAAAATACTCTCTGAAAACAATTGTCTCTGATGAATGCCTTCTCTGCTGCAAGCCGAGATTCAAGAGGCAAACACTTCCAAAATGCGCTCGGCTCCATTACAAAAGGCAGAATAAAAAAGTCTAGCGGCAATCAATGACAATGGTGACAAAAAGCTATCTGGTTGCTATGGGCACGACAACCTTTATATCTGTCATATCTATTATGATAAATGTCCAGTCTTGTAATAAAACAAATTCTCAGTTTTAGGGCAGGGGCAGACGGCTGTATTTTCAGTCTGAGTGCAATTCGTCAAGTCATCGGCTTGTGCTTGGACCAATCTTAATGTATGGGGCCGCACGTATGTCAGACTATGCACGTATGAGTGTGAGACGATATTCGGATTGTACTGAGTCATTCAAGTCAATGAGTGAGTGGAAATCATCAGACTGCACTCAGATGACAGCTGAGTGCAGTGCAATTTCCAGGGACTCACAAAATGGATTGACTTAGGTCACTGTACACACACAGCTGTCCCACCCTTCCAACAGGCTCTGTTAATTACATGCACATTTATTTGGGTCTGCTCCACCATCATTCATGGTTTGTTGGTCTGGCAGTGTGGAGGGCAGATCTGATAATGTCTGGGCATCTGTAGCATTTTCTGCTCATGTTCAGATCTGGTCTGCCTTTATCCGCATTTGTCCTTCCAGTACCATGGAAGCGGTCCTGAGATGTTTGCATATGTGTTACATTGATGTGGTTCTGCTTTTAATGTATTTAGGATGTTGTATGGCCAAATGTAAATCAAAAATGTAGAGTACGACTGCTCTATTGTGATTGCCGTGATGCTGGCAGGGTGGCTCAAAGAACTGTTCAATTGTGTGCTAAAAAATCTCATTTTTTTAAAGAGCACTTAGGAACTAATATGTGCAGTTAAACTTTTTGTATTGCATGCTGACCATAGGCAGTGCTAGCTTCCCCACTCTTTGATATATTCAGATTGCATTCAGCCATTCAAGTGAGTGAGTGGAAATCATCGGACTGAACTCTGCGACGCCCTCCAGGGACAGGGGGTACTCGGTAACCTGGACGATCGGTGTTTGGGAGGTCCCGGTGGCTGTGACCCAGCTCCATAGCCCTGGGTAAAGGTGAATATTTACTGAAGAAAGTTTGTGACGCCACCTGTGGTACTCGGCTAGGGGTGGCCAATGCTGCAGAATGTGACTGCTGGGGCAGATAGTAGTGCAGACAGGATGGTATAACTCCCCACAGGTGGATCAAGGCCCCAGGGATGGTTAGAACAGTCTATAGCAGGGACGGGGCTCTGGCGGTGTAGAAGGCTGCAGGGCACAAAAGGAGCAGACACACATACTTCGTAAAGTTCTTTATCTTTCACTTGCTGATTGGGCAAGGTCACCCAAAGTGTAGCCAGGCTAGTTATCAGGAGATCAGGAACACTCTGCTGAGACACCATTCGTGGTCTTCTGGGGTTGCCCTTTCCCTGCGCTGGATTCTCACCTCGCCTGCCCTACGCCTTTGTGAACTGGGACCCAGGCTGATAGCTGGGGGCCTTGTCGGATGACTGCAGCGGCATGCCCCCTGACTCTAGTTCTTGCCACCGTCCTGCGGATTATTCATGGGTAGTGGTTTTCCTATTCGGCACTTGGAGTACCCACACCAGATCAGGGCCAGTCCCCTCTGGCAACCAGTCTCTCCATCTCACTCTGGCTGGGACTGGATTCAGGGCAAACGAGTGGATCCCCTATTCCCGTGTCCCCAGGACTCTCTCTGTCCTGTGTCCGTTCCAGACGCCTTCCTCCTCTCAACTCTTCTCTCTTCTCTCTCCTAAACTTCTGCTAACTCCTCCTCCTGGCCAGAAGATGGGGCCCTCCCTAATCAGGGTCCCCTAGCCGGGATTTGGGATTGTGTTGTGTGCAAACTATGTGTCTCGGGTTTACAGTCTTCCCCTGGAAACTGTTACACCACACTTGTGGAGTAGGTGCAGCATCATTGTGGCGACCAGTCCGCAGGGGCGCCACAACTGGAAGGACAACTGAGTGCAGTGCAATTTCTGGGAACTCGGAGATGTAGAAATTGCATTCTCTATCTTCCCCTCACAGTGTGCCCCAATGCTCACATCTGAAATTTAAAGATCACACTATGCTGACACTTTAATCAGCGCTTGATCAGAGTGTCAGTTGCATATGACGTACCCCAGGGCCGTGCTATACTGTCTCCGCGGAGTCACAGGGGTTCAGCTGTAAAGGGGAGTTTTCTGGCTTGGTAGGGAAAAGGGGATGGTGAATAGGGAGATAGTTTGTGATGCCACCCATGGCATGTAGCTGCTGTAGAACCCCCGGGGACGGTGGATGTCAGCTGGGATGGAATGGCTGTCACGGGCAGAGCAGTTCCCCAGGGCAGAGAAGGCAGTTTTGATGTAGGGTGCAGGACGACGGGCTCGAAGGAATAAACAGACTCACTGTTTGTTGGTCAATAGCTGAATTCAGGCAGTTGTCCGCGGAGTCCTTGCCGAGAGCAACTCAGGGTTCCTTCTTACCCGGCCGGGTCTTTGGCTCCCTTACATAGTAACATAGTAACATAGTAACATAGTTTTTAAGGTTGAAGGAAGACTTTAAGTCCATCTAGTTCAACCCATAGCCTAACATGTTGATCCAGAGGAAGGCAAAAAAAAACCCATGTGGCAACACTAAGCTCCACATTGGGGGAAAAAATTCCTTCCTGACTCCACATACGGCAATCAGACTAGTTCCCTGGATCAATGCCCTATCAAAGAATCTAGTATGTATAACTGGTAATATTATAGTTTTCAAGAAAGGCATCCAGGCCCCTCTTAAATGTTAGTAGTGAGTCACTCATTACAACAGCATGTGGCAGAGAGTTCCATAGTTTCACTGCTCTTACAGTAAAGAATCCGCGTCTGTGATTATGATTAAACCTTCTTTCCTCCAGACGTAGAGGATGCCCCCTTGTCCCAGTCTCAGGCCTAAGAGTAAAGAGATCATTAGAAAGTTCTCTGTACTGTCCCCTCATATATTTATACATTATTATAAGATCACCCTAAGCCTTCGTTTTTCCAAGCTAAATGTGCTCTGTGTATTGGCTCCTGCTGCTGCATCAGCTAAGCCGCTGGCCCTGTCTCTTCTTGCGAGGTGCCGGTATGATAGGCAGCTGGAGTCCTTTCTAACCCTCGTCTCGGGTGTCAGTTCCTGAACTCACTCGGTTGCTGTGTCTCCGTGTGGCTAAGGAACCTGGAATTCCCCACCTTCCGATATTGACTGCCAGGACATTAGACCCTGCAGTCTCGGACTCTGGTATCTGTTCTCTGCGCTTTCCTCTGGGGTAAGCTCGGTGTTCCCAAGACTCTCCTCAGACCCTAGCCTTAGGCCTGGCACCGAGTCAGTGATCCTGGGATGAGCTCTACAGCCTCAGCGGCCAGGATGTCTTCCTCAGTCCTCCTAGGAACTGAACTACCTAGCTCTGCCCCAGACCAGAATTTATAGGGGATCTCACCCTGAACTCGGGCTTGGTCTCCCCCTTCTGGCCTGGAGGCAGAAGGTGTTGTGTGTGGTTTTCCTGATTAGAAGACCCTTTTTTGCTCTCAGCATGACACCACCACCCGGAGCCAGTGATGACACAGTAGCACTAAGACCCTGGGGTGCCACACATAATTGCCCTCATTCTTTTGTATGAGGGTATCTAGAAACATCTGCCCCTACCCTTAGGATGTTTAGAGTCTGAGTGGCTGAAAAATTCTAAAATCAATTAGTTCATGTTAGTTTTACTATAATGGCTGTGTGATGTATGTCCTAACTGGTAATGTTGTAAATGGCTGGTATGTGTTGCAGAGGTGGTGGCCTGCTGCAGTGTAAATTCAGATTGAATTTATAGTTTCACGAGTCTCATTTAGTGTTTTAAGGGCTGGATTTACAGGTTGGTCAGCAGTGAAGGGAGGGACTGACCATCCACATACCTCCCATTGGTGTCTCTCAGCAGATATCAGGTGACTGGTTTTGGGTCATGTGGTCAGTCTCCCAGGTCCTGCAAGTGTGTTGGATATACTGAGATGGCCATGTGTGTTTGGAGCTGGCATTGAGTCCCCGACAAAGAGAGGGACCTGAAATCTCTATGTAATGTCTGACCAAGGTCAGTGGATACTCTCTATGGACATTGTTTATGTTGCTTTAGAGCCTGAAGAAAGGTTCAAGCTTGTTTATCCTGTGCGGTTTATGGGGGATGAATAAACCAAATGAACTTTTAAATGGAAAATGTTTTCTTTTCACAGGATGGGGCTATATCTAAAGGGGCTGACATGTGCGATATACTGTAGGATTGGGCTATATATAGAGAGCTGAGAATAGTGATGTACTGCAGGATGGGGCTATATGTAGAGCAGCTAAGAGCAGTAATATACTGCAGGATTGGGCTGTATCTAAAGGGGCTGAGATGTGCGATATACTGTAGGATTGGGCTATATATAGGGAGCTGAGAATAGTGATGTACTGCAGGATGGGGCTTCATACAAACAAATTGAGAGGAATGATGCATTTCAGGATCGGGCTGTATCTAGAAGGGCTGAGAGGTGTGATATACTGTAGAATTGGGCTATATATAGGGAGCTGAGAATAGTGATGTACTGCAGGATGGGGCTATATGTAGAGCAGCTAAGAGCAGTAATTACTGCAGGATTGGGCTGTATCTAAAGGGGCTGAGATGTGCGATATACTGTAGGATTGGGCTATATATAGGGAGCTGAGAATAGTGATGTACTGCAGGATGGGGCTATATGTAGAGCAGCTAAGAGCAGTAATATACTGCAGGATGGGGCTGTATCTTGAGGGGCTGAGATGTGCAATATACTGTAGGATTGGGCTATATATAGGGAGCTGAGAATAGTGATGTACTGCAGGATGGGGCTTCATACAAACAAATTGAGAGGAATGATGCATTTCAGGATCGGGCTGTATCTAGAGGGGCTGAGAGGTGTGATATACTGTAGAATTGGGCTATATATAGGGAGCTGAGAATAGTGATGTACTGCAGGATGGGGCTATATGTAGGGCAGCTAAGAGCAGTAATATACTGCAGGATGGGGCTGTATCTAAAGGGGCTGAGATGTGCAATATACTGTAGGATTGGGCTATATATAGGGAGCTGAGAATAGTGATGTACTGCAGGATGGGGCTATATGTAGAGCAGCTAAGAGCAGTAATATACTGCAGGATTGGGCTGTATATAGAGGGGCTGAGATGTGCAATATACTGTAGAATTGGGCTATATATAGGGAGCTGATAGTAGTTATGTACTGCATGATGAGCTGTATATAGAGGGGCTCAGAGCAATATACAGCAGATAATATTGTCCACACAGGGTATGACTGCACAGAGGCATAAAGTGAATTCTACACTTAATTAGCTTTATAAAAACTCAAATATGTGGGGCGTCAGGAGCACCACACAGGAGAGGCAAAGGGGTCTGCGATACTGAAGGGATGCAAGTGTTGGGAAATGTAGTTTCAGAAGATAGGAATAGGCTCACCTATTTAGCTATGTAAAGTGAATGCACAGAGAGGCAGATAAAGACGAAAAAAGACACAAAGGTACAAGAAATAAACTTTATGTTGGGTTTAGCCTGTATATTATATTATACCATCACTCCAGTGGTTCTTTTATTTCATCGCTGGAGTGCTGCTTTAAATCTACGTTCCCTGCCCTTTCATCTACTGACCTTCTGGTCTGTTTTCACCGATGCGCCCATCTGTGTCGAGATGTTTGTTACCAGCTGGCAGCTCCAGTGTTTCATGGCGCACACCAGAGGTCCAAATCAATACAAGTATATGAGAACCTTGTGATGTCTCTCATAGACTTGCATTGAGAACTTGTGACATAACTTCTGACCTTCAGCCAGTCGGATGTTGCAGACACAAGATGGCGCTGCAGGAACGTAGCAATGCTGAAAATAGATGAAAAAGCTGTGAGGGTAAGCATGACTGTGGGAGGGGTTTAAAGCAGCAGCCCAGTGGTGAAAAAAAATACTGGAGTGGTGCTTTAACAATAAATATGCATTTACTGTGCTTTGTGAAAAATAATGTTATTGTAGGAATAACTCTTAAAGTAGCGTCACACGCGGCAATTTTGCTAGCAATTTCACTGTCAATTTGCTGGTTGCAGTGAAATCATGGACACATTGTTACATTTGTACACGGCAACAAAATAGAACAATATGTCCATGATTTCACTGCAACCAGCAAATTGCTAGCAAAATTGCCGCGTGTGATGATACCTTCAGGGTACCCGTTACACGTCGCAACCTTGCATGCAATTTCACTTGCAATTTGCCATGTTACATGTGGAGATGTGTACACATCGCCCCAGAGTGCTCGCCTGGTTTCAGAGCAGTGCTGCAAAACCAGGCGACCACCAGGCGACCACTCAGAGGCGTTATTTAGCGCCGACATCGCCCCTTTGCATTAGGTGACGCAGCGGCGCTGTCGCCGGCGATAGGTCACGCCCCTTCGTCGCCTATGTAATCGGCGGCGATATGGCCTCGTGTGACGGTACCCACAGACTATCCACCATGCACGGTCTTGCATAACACACATAACCTAGCTGACTGTTATTAGCTCTGCAAGACTCACACTGGACTATGGGGGCAGTGTTTCCCAGCCAGGTTCTTCTGGTTGCTCCAAAATTACATACCGAAAATCCAATCAGATTAAAACCATTGCAGGCACCTAGTGTTACCAGTACGGACTCCCTGGGATGGTTCCAAGTACCCCACGGCCCTGGAGGGAGGGAGGGGGGGGGGCGTGTCACATGCTTGAAGCAAAGTTGTTTTTAAATAATCTCGGAAAGGTGCCAACAATTTTTCTAGCCCATATTTGGGGTTTTGCATGAAACTATGTCCAGTTTGTCTTTTTTTTCTCTAATTTCTTTTTCTGTTCCAATGCACACAAGGGAAATAAACATGTATAGCTATCATTTTCTGTGAGAAATAGAACCATTTTCTGGAACAATTCAAGGGTACCATCATTGTCGACCATGACTTTATTATTTTATAGGATAGACGAGTGCTCTGGCCTCACCGACATAACAGAGGCCCCTCCCAAAACAAGTACCATAACTTTTTGATGCTGTGTAATAATGTCCTCTAGTTATGGAGGGGTGTAGCTGTGACTGCATGGATGTAATTTATTTTTCCTACAGACCCAAATGTTTAGTCTTGATAGAATTGTTTGCCTTAAACTATTTTATTAACATATTGAAAGTAGGCCCATAGTAACAGAAAAAGTCTTATATAACATGGTGGCTCAGTGGTTAGCACTGTATGATGGCTCAGTGGTTAGCACTGTATGGTGGCTCAGTAGTTAGCACTGTATGTGCCATGCTTGGGAGGTAAGGGAATCAGGTAACAGGTTGGTGAATTCGGCAAAAGGGGGTCAGGAGAGCCTAATCTGACCCTGATGCTGGGGTCCCTGGTCTCGGAGGTACCTCTGATGGTGAGGATTTCCGAGCCGCCACCCTGTACCCTAAAACTGCTAATTAGCCCTAGGCTGAGGGCCCCTACCTCCACCCATGGGTCAGGAATCACAGCTTCTCCCAAGGAAAGACTTTAGCCCAGCAGCTAAGCATCAGCACAGCACCAATACCTAGTGCACATAGCTATCAGCAGCACCTGAAAGAGGAGAGGGAAGGCTATTTAAAGCCAGGGGGAGGAGATTACAGGTGAGTCACACATTAACTCCTGAACCAACAATTGAAAAAATAGTGACTGTAGTTCTGGAGCACACCACAGGAGGCAAGGACCTTCACAACCATCAACCATGCAGCTCTTAAAGACAAACACATAGACCAGTTTCACACATCCGTGCAGACACATGCCGGAGGCACGGACACATGTTCCCCTATGGGCAAATTCACTCTTCCGTTTTTCGGCACGGATCGTGTCTCCGTGTGGAGCACATGCGTGTCTGTGTGCTCCACACGGCGACAAGTCCATTTTTTGTGGACACAGAGACCGCTTTCGCCTTGAAACGTCCATGCACATGGATGTCATCCGTGTGGCATCCATGTGCACGGACCACGGACGAAAGTGACAACCCTAAAAATAAAGAATATCATCATACTTACCTCGCTCCAGCGCTGACAGCTCCTCTCACTTCCGATGCTGCTCATTAGGGCTCATGAATATTCACTTCACTGAGCCCAAGAGTGCACTGGAAGAGAGAGGTTCAGCGGCGCTGGAGCGAGGTGAGTATGAGGTGATAGGCTGATAGGCAGATAGCACACGGACAGCACCCATCGTGTCACATGGCCGTGACACATGAGACTATGCCCCGCCCCCAAACGGTCTTGTTCCACACGTCCGTGGTGACACGGATGTGTGAAACCAGCCATACACAGCAGCATCCAGCAATGTCAGCGCCATCTAAGCGCGTGACAGTATGGTGGCTCAGTGGTTAGCACTGCAGCCTTCCAGCACTGGGGCCTGGGCTCATATCCCACCAGGGACAACATCTGCTAGGAGTTTCTATGTTCTTCCTGCATTTGTGTGGGTTTTCACTGGATTCTCCGGTTTCCTCCCACACTCCAAAGGCATATGGATAGATATTTAGATTGTGAGTCTAAATGGGGACAGTGATGATAATGTATGTAAAGTGCTATGGAATTTATAGCGCTATATAAATTAATAGATATTATTATATGACTGCACCTCCAAAATCTGCTTGTTTACTGTGAGGCGACCTCCTTTATGTGACCGCATGTGCAAGACATGCAATATGCAGGGTGGCTAATGTTTGCTCCTGGGCCAGGAGAAGTGATTTATTAATTTCTGTGGAGTGAAATAATGCACAAATTCAAGTACTAGAATTATTTGTAACAATTTTTGGTTAACCCGGTCCCCGGTTAGTAGTATGGTAGAGAGTGTGTCGTAGAGTCTATCCAGAAAACAAGCCAAGCTGTTCAACATCTCTAAACTTTGAAGGCCCCCAAGTCTGTCATCATCTCTGAGGACTGTGTAATAAAAGGGCCCCCTTCTCCCTCATTACTCCCGCCTTGTGGGTAAGGGGGTCCGAGTCATCTAAAAGTAGAGGCCTCTGGTTCATGAAGGGTTATAGAGCTGTCGTTCACCAGAGAGGAGGAATTTTATATTGTTTACAGCTGGGGAAACTTTGATGATGTGTGAAGAGGTCAGGATAAATCTTGGTTTGCCATCAGCTCGCTCCAGGGTGGAAATAGAAAACTGAGAGGAAGGTTTGGCAGAGGGGAATAGCGCGGGGCGAAGTGGATGATGTTATCTGATGAGTTTAGCACATGGACACTTTCGGTTCTTGGAGCTGAGAATATCCATCAGTTATTGCAGTTAACTCACCCAAGGGTCCGAAATCTGAACCCTCTGATTACACCTTTCTTCCAAATGATGGACTTTACGTGGTGACAGGCCAGATGGACCGCCACTCTGCGTAATGGAAGTCGTGGTGCAGCAAAATTTAGTGCCTGACAGTGCAGGTGAGAAGTCATGCTATTACACTATAGGGCAAGAGTTTATCCTGTTTGAGGGACACCCCTATTAAAAATAATCCTAATATCACAAGAAGCCAAATTATTGCCACAAAGAACATTTTCTAAACTGTGGCCATTTCCTGTAAATTTGTAGTACTTTTCCTCATCTTCCATTCACTGAGCTTTACCAGTTAGTAGTAGCCACTCTGCCAACTGCAAATTGGGCATCAAGGGTGGACATACTGTATGTGCCATCAGTGCATTTGCTAAAAGGACTAATAGATTAATTCACCATTAAAGGGAACCAACCAGCAGGATTTATGATATAAAGTGAAGCCAGTGCCTTATAGACACTGTGATACTGAATGCAATCATACTTCAATAATTTCATATTTGATTGCAGAGAAAAGTGTCATAAAATTCCTGGTAAACAGGGCAGCAGATGATTGATGTGTGCAGCAATGCAGCACTGTTTTGGATTGGGTTTTTTTTTACTCCCCTGTGGGCATGCCTTTTGGCTTTAAGCTAAACACTCCCCCATCTATATTTTCAGTTTTGTCCGGCGCCCTGTGGCTGGAGTATAGTGACAGTGCGCAAGAGCCAGAAACTGAAAGTAGAAATGAGAGTGAAGGGTGAGGGTTCGGCTTACAGCCAGAAGGCATGCCCACAGGAAAGAGAAAAAACAAATCCAAATAGTGACGCAGTGCTGCACACATCAATCATCTGCTGACATGTTTTCTAGGAGTTTTATGACACTTTTTTCTGCAATCAAACATGAGATCACTCAAGTAAAGGTATGATTGCATTCAGCATTCCAGTGCCTGTAAGGAACTGGATTCACTTTATTGCCCTAAATCCTGCTGGTTGGTTACCTTTAAAGTAACTTCCTACTGTTTGTTATCTTGCATATAAAAGGTTTATGCTAAGTATAGAAGTTATCCTATATCGAAAGGTTAGCCGATAACTTCCCGATTGCTGGAAGACCAACCACTGGGACCCCCAACTATTCCAACAAAGGAGCTCTGCAGAGCCCCATCTGAACAGAATGAAATGTTTAGCATAAGCACTAATGCTCCATCCCTTCTCTATGAGACTCCCGATAAAAAACAAGCATACAGCTTAGTATTGGGTATACTAATAGGTCACAGACCAAACATGAGTCAGCAATGTGATGCTGCAGCAAGAAAGACAAACATAATTCTGGGATGTATTAACTGAAGCAGGGGTGGACCGTCACCCCTGGGGGCCCTGGTGCAGGAGCGGGGGGGTGTTACGGGGGGGGGGTGTTGTGCTACTGGCCGTCGGCACGGCCCGGGGGGGGTGCTGCTGGGAGCCGCAGGCGCAGTGCTCTCCTACCTGGTGAGCCGCGCCGGATATTTGTAGCTGTCCTAGGAGCCGGAGGGCAGAGGAGAGGAGGGGCGGGATCAGGCAAGGGAAGCAGGAAGCTCTCTGCTTCCCTTGCCTGACCCTCCTCTCCTCTGACGGCGGCTTGTGGGGGTCGGCTGGGGGCCCCCCTCCAGGCTTGAAGGGGCCCCCTAGCCGGTCGGGGCCCAGGTGCAGCTGCACCATCTGCACCACGGTAGTTCCGCCCCTGAACTGAAGTACACAATCTAGATCACGTGAAGTCATTATCGCCCTCTACTCTTCTTTGGTCAGACCTCATCTGAAATACTGTGTCCAGTTCTGGGCACCACATTTGAAAAAAGATATCAACAAACTGGAGCAAGTTTGAAGTGCAACCAGAATACTGACAGGTCTGCAAACCATGTCCTATGAGGAACGGTTAAAGAATTTGGGAATGTTTAGCTTGCAAAAAAGACTGAGAGAAGACTTAATAGCTGTCTACAAATATCTCAAGGGCTGTCACACTGTAGAGGGATCAGCTTTATTCTCATTTGCAAAAGGAAAGACTAGAAGTAAAGAGATGAAACTGAATGGGAGGAGACACAGATTAGCTATTAGAAAAAGCTTTTTGGCAGTAAGGGTGATCAATGAGTGGAACAGACGGCCACAAAGCCACAAGAGATGGTGAGTTCTCCTTCAATTGCATTCTTCAAATAGAGGCTGGACAGACATCTGTCTGGGATGATTTAGTGAATTCTGCTTTGAGCAGGGGCTTAGATCAGATGACCCAGGAGGTCCCTTTTTACTCTACCAGTCTATGATTCTTTTATTAATGCAACATCCAGCATAATAGATGGGAGTCTAAGAAGTGGCCCTGAGGATATGCCAAGAATCTTTTTTTCCAGAAGTGGAATTTGTAAAACCCTGATTTAGGCTAAGGTCACATGCGTTATCACATGTGTTTTTGCATGCGTTTTTTAAGGCTGCTCCAGACCTATCAGCAAAAACGCAGCCCAAAAACGCAGGCTGGAAAAAGCAACCTTAAAAAACGCATGCAAGTGTGACCCTAGACTTATATTGTTTGTATACCCTGGCCTAAAATGTTATAAAAACTCTAAGGCCGGCTTCACACCACAGTAGAATCAGGTCCGGGGCTGTCTGGTGTAAACTTGACAGCCCTGAACCCGATTTTGCTGTTATGCTGCCCTATGGGGCCAGATGGAACCGGATAGCAGCTATGTGCTAGGATCCGGGTGTATTTGGATTTTCCTCCCGGACACAAAAATGTTGCTTGCATCGTTTTTGTGTCTGGGGCGAAAAATCTGCCCAAATTGGATTCGTCGCTCCCTAACATGGGAGTCTATTTGATTGCCCAGATCCGGGAGGATCCAGAAGGATCAGGGAACCGGACACTGGCGGCTGAAGTTTAGCAGCGAGCGCTGCTAAACATCAGCACCACCAGCTGTCCCCGCTGTGATTTCAGGACCCCGCTAGCCGCGATCTTGAAATTTCAGCAGCTG
This sequence comes from Allobates femoralis, assembly GCA_033576535.1. Lineage (NCBI taxonomy): Eukaryota > Metazoa > Chordata > Amphibia > Anura > Aromobatidae > Allobates > Allobates femoralis. The sequence continues at coordinate 425,385,954 of JARQOC010000006.1, forward strand.
TGGCTGCTATCAGCGGCATCCGGCTGCAAACTGGACCGGAGGGCATAATTACCCTCCGATTCTGTTTGCAAATCGGGTCCAGACCTGTCCGAATCACATTAGACAGCCCCGGACCTGATCACACCGTGATGTGAAGCTGGCCTAAAAAGAGAAGCCACCCTATGATACAATTCCTGGGGTATTTACACACAGCATAGCACCTGAAAAAGCATCTCCATCTTAAAGATGAGGAGTTTCGTTTAGGCAGCTTTGGAGCAGAATCTGAGCAAAAACTCTCCAATTCCTCTTAAAAACTCAAAACTCTTGGAGTTTCCGCTCAGTGCCAATGTGAAATCTTTTACTGTAAGTTTTGAGTTTTTGAGGAGGATTTTCAGCTTCTGCTCCAAAAACTCTTTGTGCACATAACTACTGGCTATGTGCGCTCAGAGACTTTTCACTAATTTTTATTTTTCCTAGAGGAAACTGAGTAGAGCCGCCATGTTTTAAGTTTTGCATCTTTGAAGATGATTTGAAGAGTTTTCTTTAAGTTTCTGCCATAAAAACCCCTAGAAACAGTTGGTGTGCACATCTTTTTGCTGTGTTTTTGGAGCAGAAACGGAGAGAAACTAAAAAGAAACTTTTCAAATCCTCCATTGAACTACAAAACTCGTCAAAAACTTTCTTTTCAGTTTTGCCTTTGAAAACTGTAAGAAGACTCCTTGTGCACTTAGCCAATTTCTGACTTAAAAACTCAGCAAAAAGAACTGCAAATGAACCCTTAGGGTACCTTTACATGTCGCAACATTGCATGCAATTTCACTTGCAACTTACTGGTTGCAGTGAAATCATGGACACATTGTTAAATTTGTACACTGCAATAAAATGGAACAATGTGTCCATGATTTCACTGCAACCAGTAATGTTGCGACGTGTAAAGGTACCCTTGGGGTTGGATGTATTCACATGGCATTCTTGTTGTGTTTTCTACACATCATATTTGGTGCGTAAAATACACAGGGTTTTACGGTACATGCATGATCTAATATATAAAGCTGAGTGTATGTATATGTACCGTATATACTCGTATATAAGCCAAGTTTTTCAGCACAAAAATTGTGCTGAAAAGTGCCCCCCTCGGCTTATACACGAGTCAGTATACAGCAGCCCGTCCCCCTGTTCTATATACAGGCCCCCCTGTGGTATAATACAGCAGCCTCCCCCTGTGCTATATACAGGCCCCCCGTTGCGGCCGCCGCACACCTGTAAAAGAAGAGCTTTCATACTTACCCTCCTGTGACCGCGCGCGCATCCCCCGCTCTCCTTCCTGCTTCTATCCGGCATCCATCCACGTGACCGCGCGCCGGTAATGACGTCAGTATGAAAGCTCTTCTTTCACAGGTGTGCGGCGGCAGCAAAGGGGGGCCTGTATATAGCACGGGGGGGGGGGGGGGGCTGCTGTATTATACCACAGGGGGGGCCTGTATATACCACAGGGGGAGACTGCTGTATACTACCACAGGGGGAGACTGCTGTATACTACCACAGGGGGCCTGTATATACCACAGGGGGGAGGGCTGCTGTATACTACCACAGGGGGCCTGTATATACCACAGGGGGAGGGCTGCTGTATACTACCACAGGGGGCCTGTATATACCACAGGGGGGAGGGCTGCTGTATACTACCGCAGGGGGCCTGTATATACCACAGGGGGGAGGGCTGCTGTATACTACCACAGGGGGAGACTGCTGTATACTACCACAGGGGGAGACTGCTGTATACTACCACTGGGGAGACTGCTGTATACTACCACTGGGGAGACTGCTGTATACTACCACTGGGGAGACTGCTGTATACTATCACTGCGGAGGCTGCTGTATACTACCAATGGGGAGGCCTGTATACCTGTGCTGGGGTCCACCCTCGGCTTATACACGAGTCAATAGGTTTTCCCAGGTTTTGGGGGCAAAAGTAGGGTGGTCGGCTTATACACGGGTCGGCTTATACACGAGTATATACGGTATGTATGTCCACACATAGCCCCACCCCCTCATAGCTCCACTCCTGCACATAGCCCCAACTTCTTCATAGCTCTGCCTCATTTATAGCTCTGCCCCTTTGTATACACCCCTTATACTCCCCTTCTTATTGTGATGTCACAATAGAATGTTGAAGAAATCCAAACAGGATTTAGTGCTTGTATGATCTGCGCTGCCGTCAGGATAAAAGACACGGGAGACAAGGCTCCTTCAAAGATGCTACTTTATTTCCGACGCATTTCGGTGCTATCCCAGCACCTTCCTCAGGGATACAATCCTATAAATAAGAAATAAAGGAGCATCTTTGAAAGAGCCTTGTCTCTCGTGTCTTTCAACCTGACGGCAGCGCGGATCATACAAGCACTAAACCCTGTTTGGATTTCTGGATTCGACACCACTTTGCACGTGGAAGTGAAGATCCAGCAGCAGCTGTCCATGTGAGCATACTGGTTGTGGGTCATCACAACCGAATCAGGTGAGCACATAAACTCACGGATTCATTATCTTATCTAAATAATAGGACCCATTTGCGCCTTTGTGTCTCCTTTTAATCCAGACAATAGAATGTTAGCCTATGTGCACACAGAGGCCTGCCCCCTTCATAGCCCCCTTCATAGCCCGTACCTTCATGGATGCATATGGCTCTGCTCCCTCCAAGAAATGTTTTTATGTGCAAAATAATCATTCTATTTTGTTATAACTAAGAACAGTTATTTACTACCCCGGGCATCGCTGGCTTCTAGAGCGTCTATTACTTACCATATACGGAAGAGACCAAAACAGTGATGTTAAATAGAATGGATCAAACGCAAATCCACAAGTAGAATTCAGGAGACACAAATACACAAACACAGTGACATGACACGGAATGTTATAGGCTAACATTCTATTGTGACATCACTGTTCTGTTCTCTTCCATATACGGCAAATTATAAGTCACCTGGTAAATATGCAGGCTAACTGTCAAAACAGCATCTATTATCTCACACATACAAACAGTCAATAGGCAATATACTAGCTGTATTTTCTGTCAATTTACCTATTTACTTTGTGTCTTTTATGTGCAAAATAATCATTCTCTATTGTTATAACTAAGAACAGTTAGTTACTATGCCCGGTCAACACCGGACTCTACAACTAGTACATGATATTTCTGAAAGCTCCTGCACATGCTGTTTTTTCAAATTGTACCTTGAACGACGCTTCATTTTTATCAAAACACAGCACGTCAATTGTAACAGCTTTTTAGCATCACTTTCAACTCATTGAAATGAATGGGTGAAAAATAAAACGCGGCAAAAACATGCATAATGTACACAGCATTTTTCATCCCACCACTTTGTTTTTTGAAACACAAAAAAAGCTACAAATGTGCTATGTGTGAACATACACTTACTGGTATATTCTAGTTATTTGGGTACAGCTTGCAGTGTAAAGCATGGAGATATTCATTGCCTTATACACTGTGTTCCAAATTATTATGCAAATTGGTTTTAAGTGCCATAAGGTTTTATTTTTTATTTTTTTTCAATGAAACCTATTGATGGTATTGTGTCTCAGGGTTCTTTGGATCATTGAAATCAATCTCAGATATCTGTGATAATTAGTTTGGCAGGTGAGCCCAATAAAATGAAAAGTGGGTGTTCCATAATATTACGCAGGCCACAGTTTTCAAGTAACATGGGAAAGAAAAAGGATGCCTCTGCTGCCGAAAAGCAACAAATAGTGCAATGCCTTGGACAAGGGATGAAAACATTAGATATTGCACGAAAACGTAAGCGTGATCATCGTATTGTGAAGAGATTTGTGGCTGATTCTAAGCACAGATGTGTTCGTGCAGATAAAGGCAGAATGAGGAAGGTTTCTGCCAGACAAGTTCATCAGATTAAGAGAGCAGCTGCTAAATAGGCCTTACAAAACAACAAACAGATATTTGAAGCTGTTGGTGCCTCTGGAGTCCTCGAACCTCAAGGTGTAGGATCCTTCAAAGGCTTGCTGTGGTGCATAAACCTACTATTCGGCCACCCCTAAACAGTGCTCACAAGCAGAAACATTTGCAGTGGGTCCAGATATACATGAAGACTAATTTTCAAACAGTCTTGTTTACTGATGAGTGCCGAGCAACCTGGATGGTCCAGATGAATAGAGTAGATAGATGGTTGGTGGATGCCACCATGTCCCAACAAGGCTGCGACATCAGCAAGGAGGTGGAGGAGTCCTGTTTTGGGCTGAAATCATTGGGAAACAGCTGGTAGGCTCCTTTAAGGTTCCTGAAGGTGTGAAAATTACCTCTGCAACGTATATAGAGTTTCCAACTGAGAGCTTTCTTCCATGGTACAAAAAGCAAAAACGTGCCTTTAGAAGCAAAATCATCCTCATGCATGTCAATGCACCATCTCATGCTACAAAGAATACCTCTGTGTCACTGGCTGCTATGGGCATAAAAGGAGATAAAACTCATGGTGTGGCCACCATCTTCCTCTGACCTTAACCCTATAGAGAACCTTAGGAGTATAATCAAGCAAAAGATCTATGAGGGTGGGAGGCAGTTCACATCAAAACAGCAGCTCTGGGAGGCTATTCTGACATCATCCAAAGAAATACAAGCAGAAACTCTCCAGAAACTCACAATATCAATGGATGCTAGAATTGTGAAGGTGATATCAAAGAAGGGTTCCTATGTTAACATGTAACTTGGCCTGTTAGGATGTTTTGGAGTGAAATAGCTTTTTATTTCAGTGAATGTGACCTGTTAATGCTGCAAATATAACAAATGAGCATTTTCAGTTCTTTCAAACATATCAAAAGTTTACAAACTCTACTGTGCGTAATAATTTGGAACAGTGCTTTTAGAGTTTTTTTAATTTTGAAAATTATACTGTTATCTATAGGGAGATTTCTTCAATAAAATTTGATGTATAGTCTAACGGGTGATGACTTTTATTACACTGACTGTCATTTGCACCAACCATTTAGAAAAATCAGAGAAAAGAAAATTTGCATAATAATTTGGAACACAGTGTAAAAGAAGATTCTTTAGACTGCAATATAAATTGAGAAATAGGAAAAGATAGGTTACTATTGTAAGGTGACTTTTTCTTAGTTCGTAAATGAGCAGATTTATCTATAAAAACCTTTAGAGCCTCATTAAGGTTTCATCAGACTGAATTTTCTGACCTCGGTGAGATGTTCAGCCGTCATTTTAAAGGGAAAGGAGCTTTTGTAGCTGAGTAGATTAACCTGGTTTGATCCAAGGTCAGAAGCGATCCAATCAATAAGCAAACTGTAAAGAAAATTACAGCAAATGATCAGCGCGGGCGAGAGGATAGAGATAAGTGGCCTGTGGCTACCCGGCGTCCACAATATTCACAGACTGGCGGTGTTCCCTGACACTACGAGCCTGAGGCTGCGAGGACACAAAGTGCAGATTATAGGGCACATGGGGCATAGAAGGAAAGTTGAAATAGTCAAATCACAGAGATCCAGATGCAGAATACATAGATTGATGTATAATTTTGTAGGGATAGACGCGTCACTCACCAAATGAGCCCCTGAATCAACCAATAATGAAGAACAGAAACCCAATATTCATACAAGTAACACATCATTGTAAGTTCTGCAACTGTTGGGTAGTTTGTGTGTCCTCGGCAGGATCCAGGGGCAACTGGTGCAGGGGTTGCAGTCGCACCTGGGCCCTGGAGCCTAGGGGGGGTCCCAAAAGTCCCTTTGGCCTATAGAAAAAGACTAATGCTATTAAAGATATCCAATAATTGGGGCCCCATTGGAGCTTTTGCATCAGGGCCCATGAGCTTCAAGTTACGTCACTGGCAGGATCTCTGCTTGTTGTCAGGAAATCAGAACACTTTTATCTACAAACAGAAGCTAAACACCTGTCCTGCCATAATTGTTATCCCAGCTGAGGGTTTGGTTTAATTGTTTCCAACTATACAATCCTCTATGGGCTCAATACATCAAACCCATCTCCGGTCCAGATACAATGTATCAATCTGAAGTCTTAGATCTGAGCAGAGTTTAAGCTCTGCCACCTGGTTCCCCGCAACCGGCTTCTGTTCTTCCTGGTTTACCGGCTGCCTATTGGCAGTACGCGGACGTCTTCAACAAGACAAAGGCAGAAGTCCTCCCACCTCATCGGCCATATGATTGCCCTATAGATCTGGTTCCCGGTGCTATACGACCCAGGGGACGAATCTACCCGTTCGTCCCCAGCCGAGTCGCAAGCCATGTTGAGTATATCACGAACAATTTGGCTAGGGGCTTGCATTCGAAAGTCCACGTCCCTCTGGTGCAGGTTTTTTTCTTTGTGAGAAGAAGATTAATTACATGGCTTGAATGCGATCACCGTCAAGAACAAATACCCACTGCCGCTGATTCCAGAACTCTTTGAAAGGCTCCAAGGGGCTTGCATCTTCTCGAAATTAGACCTCCGAGGAGCCTACAACCTGGTTCACACTCAGTTATGGAAGACGGCTTTCAACACCAGGGACAGCCGTTATGAGTATTTGGTCATGCCATATGGGTTGTGTAACCCCCCAAGAGTGTTCCAAGGTTCGTCAATGACATCTTCCGTGACCTGTTGTACACGTGTGTAGTGGTGTATTTGGATGACATCATCATCTTCTCCCTAGATTTATCCTCTCATAGATGGCACGTACGGCAAGTCCTCCTGCGACTGAGGAAGAATCGGTTGTATGCCAAGAGAGAGAAATGCGTCTTTGAGCAGACCTCTTTGCCCTTTCTCAGGTACATCATCTCGGATTCCGGACAACGATGGACCTGAGAAGCTCTCCCCGTTCTGAAGTGGCCCCGTCCTGTGGGGACTAAGGCTATCAAGCAGTTCCTTGCCTTTGCAAATTATTACAGGCAATTTATTCCCCATTTCTCTTCCTTGATCAAACCCATCACGGCTCTCATCTGTAAGGAAGCAAAGTCCGCAACTGGACCCCGGAGGCCAAAGAAGCCTTCACCACCTTAAAGAGCTCCTTCTCCGAGGCTCCTACCTTGCATCGACCAGAGGTAAACAGACAGTTCATTGTAGAGGTAGACGCCTCCTCTGTAGGAGAAGGGGCTGTCCTCTCCCAGAAATCCTCTTTGGGTCGGTTAGTCACCTGCAGGTTTTTCTCCAAAACATTTACCACATCGGAGTGCAACTATTCTAATCGGGATCGTGAATTGCTGGCCATCAAATTGGTATTAGAGGAGTGGCTGACACCTCCTCGAGGATGCCGTTCATCCATTCATTATCTTGACCGACCATAAGAACCTAGCTTATCTCCAGTCCGCCCAGAGGCTCAACCCCCAAGCAGTTCGGTGGTCCCTGTTCTTTGCTCATTTTAATTTTGAACTGCACTTTCGGTCTGGCAGCAAACATCCAGCCTGTCGGATGAGGAGGAGGAGTCCTTCCATATCTTGACCCCACCAAAATAATCACTGTGGCTCCCTTATGTATAGCTGGACTTCCGCTGGGTAAGACCTTCGTGGCACAGGATAAGGAAGATGGTCCTGTATGGGGACACTCGTCGAGAATTGCTGGCATGTTGGAGTTAAAAAGTCTCTCTCTTTAATCTCTCGTCACTATTGGTGGCTACTATTCATCAAGACGTCCACGATTTTGTTGCTTCATGTCCGTCTTGTGCTAGAAATAAGGTGTCCAGGAAGTTGCCGGCTGGATGTCTACTGCCTCTCCCAGTTTCCGTGGCAACACATAGCTGTGGATTTCATTACGGATCTTCCCTGCTCCTCCGGCTGTACTGTCATATGGGTAGTTGTGGATTGATTCTCTAAAATGGCCCACTTGATTCCTTTACCTGGTCTACCATCCGCTCCTGAGTTGGCCAAGATATTCATCGAACACATCTTCCGGCTCCATGGATTTCCTCGTCATATCATGTCCGATAGGGGAGTCCAGTTCACTTTCCGGTTCTGGAGCGCGCTGTGCAAGCAAATGGACATCACGTTGGACTTCTCCTCTACCTATCATCCTCAGTCAAACGGGCAGGTGGAGCGCACTAATCAAGTCCTCACTACCTATCTTCGGCACTTCGCCAATGCTCATCATGATAACTGGACCTGTCTCCTCCTTTGGGCAGAATTCGCTTACAACAATCACTCTAGTGAGTCGTCAGCTAAATCTTCTTTTGTCGTGGTATTCGGCCAACATCCTGGTTTGCCTCTTCCGATCTCCTCAGTGTCCGGCAACCCGGCGGCTGATGCATTGTCCGTGGACTTCTCCAAGATCTGGAGAGAGACCAGAGATGCTCGTACACAAGCCTCCTGAAGGATGAAGAGACTTGCTGATAAGAGACATCTGGATTCGCCATCTTTCCTCCCAGGCGATAAAGTGCGGCTTTCTTCCAGATATGTCAGGCTGAAGGTGCCATCCTAAAAGTTAGGGCCTCGTTATATCGGTCCCTTCGAAGTCTTGGGACGCATCAACGACGTTGCCTACAAGCTGAGACTGCCTGCCTCGCTTCACATCCCTAACTCCTTTCATGTCTCGTTGTTGAAACCAGTGGTGCTTAATCGCTTTCATCTGTCCTCCGACACTGAGTCACGGCCGCTCAGCTCCGAGAATGTCTATGAAGTCAGGGACATCCTTGCCATGAAGAAAAGTAGAGGCAAAACCCTCTTCCTAATTGACTGGGTTGGCTTCGGTCCTTGGGAGAGATCCTGGGAGCCAAAGGAGAACATTGATGCGCCATGCATTCAGGTGAGGTTCTTAGGGAGGGGGCGTGAGGGAGTGGGTACTGTTAGATCCCCTGGCACCTCTCCCCAGCTCACCTCTCCTGGGTCTGTATCCTCTGCTTCTCTACCGATCGGGCATCCGGTGTCCAGGCGTGCTGAGTCTCAGAGCTGAGTTTCAGAGCCATCGCCGGGTCCCCTTCCTGTCTGCTGACCACTGGGCTCACACATCAGCACACTTCAATGGTCGGAGTCATGAATCTAATCAGCGGTGCACTAGGTGCGGCTGCACTCCTCCCCCGTGAATTTAGGGGCCAGCACGGCTCAACCTGACACTCCCCTTGACCAATAGCTGTCCGTCCTCTGGTATATCTGGCCACCTCCACTGCTGGGAGGGGCCTGATTATTGTGTTACTATGGTTCTGATTCTCTGACTGGTAGTTATTCCCACCTTGTGCTCTCCTCTGGTAGAACCAGTTCCAGTTCTCCTGACCGCGGGCTCTGGTGCCTCCTTCCCTGTTTGGCCTTACTGTAGTATAGGCTTACCCTACGAGCCGCCCCCCTGGTACTAGCAGCTGAGGTATTTAGACCCCTGGGCTTGCCCCTGACAATCCCTGTATAGGGGTTGGCTAAACTAGGACTAGCTCACCCAGGGGAGTTCGGCACCATGGCCCAGTGGGTCCACTCTAGGATGCTTTCCCCCGGTAGCGTGACAGATGGCTTCACAAAAGTCTTTACTTCCCCTGTAAATATCCCTTTTTCATGCTTGGTCAGGGCCATGACCTTTGGGGTTGCCACCATGACTACTAAACAGACTGATACCCGCAGAATGTTCAAGTATCCCAGCCCTTACAAACATTGCAATGGTGTCCCTATAGATTGTATAAGTGTCACGCTTGGAAGGAGCCCGGTAGCAGCTCCGAAACACGTCGGAAATAAAGTAAATATTTTATCCCAGATATTTCGACTGTCTGGTATTCTTTAGCAGAAACGCAGGCGAGTGGCACTTCGTCCCCTTTGGTGTTGACGCTTGGAAGGTAGGGAATCAGGTAACAGGTAGGTGAATTGGGCAAAAGGGGGTCAGGAGAGCCTGATATGACCCTGATGCTGGGGTCCCTGGCTCGCCCTGATTTCGGAGGAACCTCTGATGGTGAGGAGTTCCGAGCTGCCACCCTGTACCCTAAAACTCCTGATTAGTCCTAGGCTGAGGGCCCCTACCTCCACCCATGGGTCAGGAATCACAGCTTCTCCCAAGGAAAGACTTTAGCCCAGCAGCTAAGCATCAGCACAGCACCAAGACCTAGAGCACATAGCTATCAGCAGCACCTGACAGAGGAGAGGGAAGGCTATTTAAAGCCAGGGGGAGGGGATTCCAGCTGAGTCACACATTAACTCCTGAACCAGCAATTGAATATAATAGTGACTGCAGCTCTGGAGCACACCACAGGAGGCAAGGACCTTCACAACCATCAACCATGCAGCTCTTAAAGACAAACAACATACACAGTAGCATCCAACAATGTCAGCGCCATCTACGCATGTGACAATAAGCTGCAGCAGCTCAGCATACAGTATCAAACATGAATGACTTAGATACAGCTGGTGAGCAGACAATGTCACCTATAAGAGGATACAGTAGATCACTGATAGTATTGCACATACTATAGTAGGCTATGGTAGATACATTTTCTCTACAGACAGAATAACACATGACGAGCCTAAGAACAGCAGTCCAGGGGATCATAGGAGCTCAACATATCGCATTACACATGATAGACCTAGGCTGGTTTAACACTGCTGTTTTTTGACATCCATGTGTATCCAGCTTAAACTGGATGAACCCACATCCGTTTTTGACCCCAATGACTTTCAATGGAGCCACATGCACTTACGGGTGCATCCAGTTCTTCCTGTTTCCCCCTTGATCTAGGTGTCATAGTTTTTTTTCACTGAGACCAAAAATGCATTTTGGTGCATTTTTGGCCTGCGTGACAAAACCTGTAAGCACCCAGATCTGGGGCGCAAAAGTTGATTTAAAATAGGATTCAATGTAACCCGGATCCACCAGTCTCTGGATCCTGCTGGATCTGGACGGCGTATCCGAGTTTTTGAACTGCACATGCCCAGAACGCAGTTCTAAATGACAAACCCACTAGGAGGCTTCATTTACAACCTGGATCTGTGGAAAAAGGTGGGCAGTGGGATGCTCCCGCATTGGTATTATCACTGATTCGTGAGCCCGGATGTGATAACATGGAAGCAGGAGCATCAGTTTTTACAATTCCAGGTGGGTCAGAGGGAATCTGGAGGAATGAAGGTAAAGCTTGCATCCACCCGGAGTTAAAAAAAAAACGGTAGTGGAAACCAGCCTTAGATATAAGGTCTTATACATATAATAGTTCTGTAGACAGTATCACATAGCTTAGGTACAGCAGCTCTGCAGACAGTATCACACATTGGAGTCTTAGGGTGCTTTCACATAATGTTTTTTTTCCTGTCCGTGGGATCCTACTTTTTGTAGGACCCCACGGACAGGAAAGGACACCACAGGGGGTGACATATTCTGTGTCCGGATCCGTGATTATAACGGATCCGGACACAGCGGAGCACTATACATTGCAGAAGTGAAATATAGTAAAAAGAAAGACTTAAAAATAAAAAATCACTATGCTCACCTATCCTCGATCCACCGCTGCCTACCAGCAAGGTCCGGGTGCTTACAGGACCTGTGGTGACATCACAAGCCGACCAGTTGATCGGGTCACATGACTGCAGTTACCGCGGTAACTGCGATCATGTGACCCAATGACGCTCCGGGTTGTGACATCATCACAGGTCCTGTAAGCACCCGGACCTTGCGAGGAAGCAGTGGTGGATCGAGGATAGGTGAACATAGTGATTTTTTATTTGTAACTCTTTCTTTTACTTAATTACACTTCTGCAATGTATATTATATATTGCAGAAGTGTACGGTAATTAGAAGGGTTGGTGCAATTTTAGTGTGCTGAGCATGCTCAGTACACTAATATTGGGTCCGAGAAACGATCAGTTGTTTCCTCGGACCTGCGCTCATTGGCCCCCATGTTAAAGGCCATGGATCGGATCGGATTTGGCCTAATTGCCATCCGATTTTGGGCACAGCAAAAAATCAGACACAAATCGGATCCCACAAAATTGGATGGCAATTAGGCCAAATCCGATCCGACCCCCATAGGATATGGGGGCCAAATCGGATCCGTGGCTGTCCGTTTTACAACGCACAGCCAGGGATCCAACAAAATCGTGATGTGAAAGCACCCCTAGCTATAATAGTTCTGTAGACAGTATCACATATCAGAGGCTTAGCTATAGATTGGGCTCATACTATAACATATTCCTTTTAGCAGTGGCACCAAACTGTTAAATTGCACAGACAATAATTAGTGATTCATTGGAGAACCTGTTGGCGGTGTAGGCCGCCCGGCACATGTGCTGACCTTTCCAGTGTACGCGAGTTGTTACTGTGAGAGGTTTATAATAAGTATGTGTGTTTCCATCTAATCTGAAGGAACAGAAGTAACACAATCCATTCTCTTACAAGCGGTTCTGTTCTTTTGTTCCATCACTGTGCAGCCCAATAATTAGTGCCAAATATAAAGATGTTTTCAGCGGAAGACGAAAATAAAGCAGAGTCGCTGAACCCGGCGCGCGGACGGCTGGAGAACCATCTGCGCCTCTCACTATTATATAAGCTGGTTAACAATATATATATCAAGAATAAATGTTCATTTTCAGTCTTTGCTTTATTCTGTGCACAAAGGGTTATACTGTGTAACGCGCAGGTGATGATCACAATCTTATCGCTGACGCATTTTACGTTTTCGATGTCCAACTACGCGGAAGCTTTGTACACAGATTAATAATGAGGATGTAAATATATATAAGTGGATGGAAGTTTCCAACTGCACAATTATAGAGAATAGCGGGGTCAGTTAAAGAATGACAGGGATGTCATCATTTTCTGGGCTCTGATAGATGAAGTGGAGTCAAAGGGTCAAGAAGTATCAACCAGGGTCCTGGGTGAGAAGGTGGCAGCTGCTGAGGAGAAGACTGACAACCACTTTATGTCTTCATCACCCTATTGTCTGTTGCATGTTTCATTTGCTTAAAGGGGTTTTCCACTTTTAGGAAAGTGCACGCCAAACTCTAAAATATCAAACGGAGCAGGTACTCACCCTCCCTGGGTCCAGCACCAGCTCCCTGCAGCAGCTCGAGTCTCCGTATTGTGATGATGGCGCAGATCACCGCTTCAACCAATTGCTTACCTCAGAGGCCATGCAGAGGTAGACTACTACATGAGCTGAGATTGCCTACAGCATGCAGTTAACATGATGATACTGCTATAGCCAAAACACTAAAACCCAAGCTGCTGCAGGAATTTAGGCAGGGTGAGTACCTGCTCTGTTTGATATTTTAGAGCAATGGTCCCCAACCTGTGGCTCAGAAGCCACAAGTGGCTAAGGAGACCATGATGTGTGGCTTGTGGCTGTCTTACGGTTTGTTATATAGGCACCAGGTCTAGCAAACAGCTTTGAAGAGCAGGTCTCTAATAGTGACTTTGTGAGTAGTAAAACATAGAACAGTTCTGAGTGGGGGTAAGGTAGGAACCCCTGGATCTCAGTGTACTGTCTTGGTTTAATTTCTGTGGGGAAAAAAGCTTTGTCTGTCATTGTACCATTAAAGGGAATCTTTCAGGTCAATAATCCATATGTAACAGCTATCATTTTCTAATTCCTTTCTCTAAGCTCTCTCTATTCATTATTTCTATTATTTATACTTCTCTCCTATCCTCTGTAAACTTCAAAATAAAATATTAATTCCATTTGTCAATCACAATGAGCTCTCTGCTGCCCACTCCCAAAGAATGAATATTCATGCATCATTACACTTCCCTGCCTTCTCCTCTGATCTGTCTGTTGTGTGACTCATTCACTGCAGACAGAGAAAGGAGGGAGGAGGAGATATATATTCTTACTCTTATCTGCAGCGCTGCATGTCATTATGTGTATTTGAGACAAGTGTGTAGTGTGTGCAGTCTGAGATATTTCTATGTAAGAACATTTGATCATTTGCTCAGCAGATATACACATTAGATGTCTGCAGGAAAACCAATGTTCTTATAATAGAAATCTTTTACACAGTGCAACACAAAACACCTCCCTCTCCCAGCACAAAGCACAGAGGGGAGGAATAGAACACCAGCTTGGGTGGGTGTTGATATTTAAATAAAACTTAGACAGCCGGACTATTCGGCTGAGAATATAATGGAGAGGACTAATGTACCAGCTCCATGCAGGGTATGAAAGTGCTTATAACAAAGAAACTACAAATGGTACAATTACCCTGGCAGTATTCAAGGGAAATATTAGTGTCATGCTGAAAAAAGTCCTGGCAGAGTCCCTTTAATGGGGGCTCTGGGGGTCACTACTGTGAGGAGGCAGGAGCTGGATGTGACTCACAACCCTCTCTTATTGCTGGATGTGGCTCACGACCTTCTCTCAGAGCTGGATGTGGCTCACTATCTTTCTCAAGGCTGGATATGGCTCGTGACCCACTCTCAAAGCTGGATGCAGCTCACTAAACTCTCTCTGAGCTGGATGTGCTTGTGACCCTCCCTCATAGTTGGATGTGGCTCACAACTCTCTCTCAGAGCTGGATATGGCTTACAACCCTCTGTCAGAGCTGGATGTGGCTTTTGACCCTCTCTGGATATGTTTCGTAACCCGTTCTCAGAGGTGGATGCAACTCACTAAACATTCTCTGAGCTGGATGTGGCTCAAGACCCTCCCTCATAGTTGGATGTGGCACACGACTCTCTCTCAGAGCTGGATATGGCTCACGACCCCCTCTCAGAGCTGAATGTGGCTCATAACCCTCTCTCAGAATTGGATGTGGCTTTCAACCCTCTATCAGAGCTTGATGTGGCTTATGACCCTCTCTCAGAACTGGATGTGGTTCGCGACCCTATCTTAGAGATGGATGTGGCTCATGACATTTTCTCAGATCTGGATATGACTAGTGGACCTCTCAGAGATGGATGTGGCTCATGATCCTTTCTCAGAGCTGGATATGGCTCATGACTCACTCTCAGAGCTGGACATGGCTCTTGACCATGTCTCAGAGATGGATGTAGCTCACTAAACTCTCTCTGAGCTGGATGTGGCTCGTGACCCTTTCTTAGAGCTGAATGTGACTCATGACCCTCTTTCAGAGCTGGATGTGGTTTGCAACCCTCTCTCAGCACTGAATGTGGCTCTCAAAGTCAGAAAGCTTGGGGACCTCTGCTTTAGAGTGTTTGGGGTCTACTTTCCACAAAGTGTAAAAACTCTTTAATTTTAAGATATTATTTGGATGAGATTATGGGATTATTGTTGTTTACATCCAGAAACATAGAACTCATCTTGGCCTAGTGCTGTTCTGAAAAATGATGGGGTTTATAATGGTAGAAAATACCACAAAATCCAAGGCACTGAAACTCCTTAGCTATAAAATAATTATTTTTATTGGTTTCAGCATATGATGTGCCCTGTGAGGGCCATGGGGTACTCGGAGCCAGCCCTCCCCCTCTCTGGCAATGTTGTCTGGGGAACCGGGATGACATGGTGGAGTGACCCGGCCCGTGTCCCCAGAGTGGTCAGTAAAAAAGGGGAAGAGTTTGTTGGAAAGGGGGTACCGGGTTTTAGGGATTGGTTTGTCGTGACACTACCCGTGGTATGTGGCTATTGGTAGCCGCTGCTGCAGTCAGGGACCTCTGGGGATGATGGAATGGCAGCTATGCTGGTTGCGCTCCCCAGGGGAAGAGCGGTTGCCCAGGGCATCTGCAGTTCACATGCAGGGCCCTGCGTCCTGCGCGGGTTATCAGTCTACCGCTCCTCAGGCGGAAAATGAAAAGTCTCACACACAGATCTGAGTTCCAAATCCATTTTACTTAGCTTTTCTCTGCGGGCACTACAAGATACAGTTCTGGTACAATCATGGTCACGATAGTCCTCAACAACCAGTATAGCTCGTCCAAGACGCCCCTTTTATGTTCCTTCCTCTGGTTGCTACCTTCCTTAGCGCTGCCTCCTCGCCTAACTCTTGCTCGTGCCTCCGCACACAGTGCCCCGATCCAGCAGCCACTGGCCGTGTCGGGCGACCGGCCATATCCTCTTACCCTAGAACGGCTGCCTTTTCAGCGAATGTACCGGGAGTGGGCCACAGCTTCTCTGGACCTCGTGGCCTCCTGTTGGAGTATGGATTCTCCTCGCCACGTTCAGGGATGGTCCCCTGGTCTGCAACCTGCCCCTCTGCTGTCACTTCAGATTCGGGTGCACGGGTGGATCGCTCACTTCCTGCGTCCCTAGAGCTCCCTCTTTCTCTCTGCAGCCTGTTGTTCTGGGACCCGGCACAAGCCACATCCCCACTCAAGTCCTCCAGGTCCTTTTCTCCTGCTCACTCCACCAGCTTTCTCTCATACTGACATCCCACTTCCTGTGGTTCTTTCCTTTTGTCTCTTCCCCTACTTCCTGACTGCTTCCTTGCTAACTTCGCACCCTCCACCTTTGGTCCCACTGTCCCGCTCACTGCCTAGGGTCTCCCCCTGCAGGGTCTTCCGTCCCCGGGACTGGGTGTGTTGGGTGCTTTTGTTGGTATCCGGACTTACCATACCGTTTACAGAGGACAGGAATACTACACCCGTGGATTGGGTGCAGTACCCCTTTGTAGCAACCAGACCACTTTTACATACAGTAAAATGCAAAAACATGCAACGTTTTGGCCATTGTAGGGCCTTTATCAAGCCATTAAAAAGTGTACATGATTAATGACTTGATAAAGGCCCTGCATTAGCCGAAATGTTGCATGTTTTTATTTTACTTCAGTGTATGCTGCATCCAATAAAGATATTTTTTTTTATATAGAGAAGGAGTTGGCTTGGTATTTTCTACTATTTTGCAACTAGATGGAGGGTTGTACCAAATAGCACAAACAATGGAGCAGGGTATGGAATACGGCTGTATGTATGGGGTTTACAATGGTATCTAATATACTTAATCCTCTGTGATCAAAGCCCAACAGCCCAACAGCAGCACAAAGCTCACCACTATCGGACTCTACACCGATTTCAATGGATAGAACTCATTACCTGAGATGTGTTATTTCAGGAGAGGTTTCTGCCACTGGATGTGAGCTATAAATGTTCTTCCCTAGCCTGGCAAAAAAAAAAAATATCCTATTACACGAGTAACAGAAAAGGAGTGATGCTATATTGATAGAGCCTATCGTCACATTGCCTGGCCTCACTCACATCAGTGCACTTGGACCCAGGGCTGGCGTTAGGGGGGGGGCAGACTGGGCAGTTGCCTAGGGCCCCCACTCTCTTAGGGGCCCCCAAAGGAGCTGAACTGAAAATAGCAATAAAACAGTGAAAAAAATGTAAAAATACACATATTTGGTATCGCTGCATTCGTAAGAATCTAAGCTATCAATATATGAAGTAAATTAATCCAATTGGTAAATGGCGTAATGGGAAAAAAATAAAAACGCCAGAATTATGTTTTTTAGGCCACCACGTTGTTACAATAAAATGCAATAAAAGGCGATCAAAATGTTGTATCTGACTCAAAATGGTATCAGTAAAAATGTCAGCTCAGGGCACATAAAGTAAGCCCTCACATATCTATGTATCTTCAAAAATTAAAACATCATGGGTCTCGGAAAATAAAAAAAAAAATATTTTTTTTTTTACAAATGTCTGGTTTTTTTTTTTATGATTGAAATAAAAATGATGTTCAGTATGTTCTTATTCTGACCTAGATAATCAACTTATGAAGTCACTCTTACCATATAACTACGGCCTGTTCCACATCTAAGGTTGGTGTGCGTTTTGCTAAAATTGCCTTTCTAGCCGTTTTTACCGCTAAAAACGCTAGCGTTTTTTCCCCCATTGATTTCAATGGGAACGCATGTAAAAACGCATCCAAAACGCATGTGCGTTTTCAAAAACGCAAAACGCATGCATTTTTTCGAACACAGCACAAAACGTCTTCCCCGATGTTTTGGGCAGCGTTGGCAAAAACGCATGCGTTTTCTGTTTTTGAAAACGCACATGCGTTTTTACATGCGTTTTTGCATGTGTTTCCATTAAAATCAATGGGAACAAAAACACATGCGTTTTGATGCGTTTTTGCGGTAAAAACGCATGGAAATGCAAATTGAGCAAAATGCAGCAAAGCATTAGATGTGAAAGTGGCCTGAGCATTTAGGGCCCCCTTTAACCTTTTGCCTAGGGCCCCACTTTGCCTAAAACCGGCCCTGCTTGGACCAATGTTATTCACTGAAGCAGAGCAAATCTGTAATTTTTTTCTCACCTTAGCAAAAATGCAGCACAAACAATGCATTATCACCCCACAGTGCATTCCACCACAGTACCCTCCACACACACAGTATCCTACTGTACCCTCCCGAACTATCCCAGCAAAGTATGGTGACCCCAACATAGTATGATCCCCAACTGTGACCCCCACACAGCCCTTCATGCAGCATAATAGGCCTACATACAGTATCATGACCTCAATTGACACCACAAACATACAGCCCTCCTCAAAGTATGATGGACCCCACACAAACCTTCACTCTGTATAATTGCTTGTGTACAGTATGATGGCCCTCAAATAGCCTTCCATAAAGTATAAAGGCTGCCTCATAGCCCTCCAAATAGTATAATAGCCCCCATATAGACTTTCATATAGTATAATGAGCCCCACATTGCCTTCCATATAGTATAATGCATCCCCTATAGCCCTCCATAAAATATAATGGGCCTCACATTGTCCTCCATATAGTATAATGCACTCTCCATAGTCCTTCATATAGTACAGTGCAGTCCCATAGTCCTCTATAATGTATAATAGGCTCCACATTGCCTTCCATACAGTATAATGGGCCCCATATTGCCTTCCATATAGTATTATGGACTCCGTATTGTCTTCTATATAGTGTAATAAGCCCCACATAGTCCTCCATATAGTATAATTCATCCCCATTGTCCTCCATATATTGTAATGCACCTCTCATAGTCCTCCATATAGTATAATGCACTCTCCATAGTACTCCAAATAGTGTAATGCAACTCTCATAGTACTTCACATATTAAAATACACTGTGTGCAGAATTATTAGGCAAATTTGTATTTTGATCACATGATACTTTTTATACATATCCTACTCCAAGCTGTATAGACTTGAGAGCCAGCTACCAATTAAGTAAATCAGCTGATGTTTATCTCTGTAATGAGCAGGGTGTGGTGTAATGACATCAACACCCTATATAAGGTGTGCTTAATTATTAGGCAAATGCTTTTCCTTTTGTAAAATGGGGCAGAAGAGAGATTTGACGGGCTCTGAAAAGTCCAAAATTGTGAGATGTCTTGCAGAGGGATGCAGCAGTCTTGGAATTGCCAAACTTTTGAAGCATAATCACTGAACAATCAAGCGTTTCATGGCAAATAGCCAACAGGGTCACAAAATAACTGCCCATGAATTCAGGTAAATCAAGCCTGAAGCTGAGCTGCAACGTTACTGGTGTATCAAAAAGCACAAGGTGTGCTGTACTCAGGGACATGGCCAATGTAAGGAAGGCTGAAAAACGACCACCTTTGAACAAGAAACATAAGGTAAAACGTCAAGTCTAGGCCAAGAAATATCTTAAGACTGATTATATTCAAAGGTTTTATGGACTGATGAAATGAGAGTGACTCTTGATGGGCCAGATAGATGGGCCAGAGGCTGGAACAGTAAAGGGCAGAGAGCTCCACTCCGACTCAGACGCCAGCAAGGTGGAGGTGGGGTACTGGTATGGGCTGGTATCATCAAAAATGAACTTGTGGGACCCTTTCGGGTTGAGGATGGAGTGAAGCTCAACTCCCGGACCTACTGCCAGTTTTTGGACGACAACTTCTTCAAGCAGTGGTACAGGAAGAAGTTGGTATCGTTCAAGAAAAACATTATTTTCATGCAGGACAATGCTCCAACATATGCATCCAACTACTCCACAGCGCGGCTGGCCAGTAAAGGTCTTAAAGAAGAAAAAATTATGACATGGCCCCCTTGTTCACCTGATCTGAACCCCATAGAGAACCTGTGGTCCCTCCTAAAATGTGAGATGTACAGGGAGGGAAAACAGTACACCTCTGGGAACAATGTCTGGGAGGCTGTGGTGGCTGCTGCACGCAATGTTGATCGTAAACAGATCAAGCAACTGACAGAATCTATAGATGGAAGGCTGCTGAGTGTCATCATAAAGAAAGGTGGCTATATTGGTCACTCATTTTTTGTGTTTTGTTTTTGCATGTCAGAAATTTTTTTTTCTAATTTTTGTGCAGTGATATTAGTTTACCTGGTGAAAATAAACAAGTGAGATGGGAATATATTTGGGTTTTATTAAGTTGCCTAATAATTCTGCACAGTAATAGTTACCTGCACAAACAGATATCCTCCTAAGATAGCCAAATCTCAAAAAAACCCACTCCAACTTCCAAAAACGTTAAGCTTTGATATTTATGAGTCTTTTTGGGTTGATTGAGAACATAGTTGTTGATCAATAATAAAAATAATCCTCTAAAATACAACTTGCCTAATCATTCTGCACAGTGAACACTCCCCATCAGTGGGATAACCAGAGTCTGGTGGGCCCTGGTGCGAAATTTAGACCTGGACCCCCCCTCTCCCCTCCCCCTCCCACGCACACATTGGTCAGATGAATGGGCCTCATGTAACATTTTAAATCCTCTAAAGACTCACAAATTGACCCCTCTCCCCCTTAATTATGCATTAATGTCCCTCATCATGTTATATATGGTCCTCCTCCTGGAATATGGCCCTTATCCTGGTATATATGTCCCCCATCCTGGTTTATATGGTCCTTCCCTCTTGACACCATAGTCGTCCAAGTATTATCATGCATCCCCATATTTCTCCATATATTACAATGTACCCCCATAGTCCTCTATGTATTATAATGCATCCCATAGTCCTCCATTCATAAGTTAGCCCCCATAGTCAGTTAATTATTATAATAAACCCCAATTATCCTCCATATTATATAATGCAGCCTCACATCCCTCCATATAGCATAATGCAGCTTCATAGCCCTCCATAGAGCATAATACATCCTCATATCCTCTCCATATGGTATAATACAGCCTCATAGCCTCTCCAGATGGTATAATACAGCCTCATAGCCTCTCCATATAGTATAATACAGCCTCATAGCCTCTTCATATAGTATAATACAGCCTCATAGCCCTCCATTTGGCGTAATACAGCCTCATAGCCTCTCCATATAGTATAATACAGCCTCATAGCCTCTCCATATACTGTAGTATAATACAGCCTCATAGCTTTCCATATAGCATAATACAGCTTCATAGCCCTCCATACAGCATAATACCGCCTCATAGCTCTCCATATAGTATAATACAGCCTCATAACCTCTGCATATAGTGTAATACAGCTTCATATTCTCTCCATACAGTGTATTACAGCCTCATATCCTCTCCATATAGTATAATGCAGCCTCATAGCCTCTCCATATAGTATAATGCAGCCTCATAGCCTTTCCATATAGTATAATACATCCTCATAGCCTCTCCTTATAGCATAATGCAGCCTCATATTCTCTCCAT
Organism: Allobates femoralis; assembly: GCA_033576535.1. Classification (NCBI taxonomy): domain Eukaryota; kingdom Metazoa; phylum Chordata; class Amphibia; order Anura; family Aromobatidae; genus Allobates; species Allobates femoralis. The sequence continues at coordinate 425,407,372 of JARQOC010000006.1, forward strand.
ATAGTATAATACAGCCTCATAGCTTTCCATATAGCATAATACAGCCTCATAGCCCTCCATACAGCATAATACCGCCTCATAGCCTCTCCATATAGTATAATACAGCCTCATAACCTCTGCATATAGTGTAATACAGCTTCATATTCTCTCCATACAGTGTATTACAGCCTCATATCCTCTCCATATAGTATAATGCAGCCTCATAGCCTCTCCATATAGTATAATGCAGCCTCATAGCCTCTCCATATAGTATAATACATCCTCGTAGCCTCTCCTTATAGCATAATGCAGCCTCATATTCTCTCCATATAGTATAATACAGCCTCATTGCCTCTCCATATAGTATACTACAGCATCATAGCCTCTCCATATAGTATAATACAGCCTCATATCCTGTCCATATGGCATAATACAGCCTCATAGCCTCTCCGTATAGTGCAGTATTATATATGCAGCTTCATATATGAAACACCCACGCCCCCTCTCACCTGCTGTGTCCCAGGCCCCCTTCTCATCTGCTGTCTCCGGGGTCTGCCTCTCACCTGCTGTGTCCCAAGCCCCCCCCTCTCACTTGCTGTGTCCCAGGCCCCCCTCTCACCTGCTGTATCCCAGGCCCCCCTCTCACCTGTTATGTCCCAGGCCACCCATTTCACCTGCTGTGTCCCAGGCCCCCCTTTCACCTGCTGTGTCCCAGCCCCCCCTCTCACCTGCTGTATTCCAGGCCCCCCTCTCACCTGCTGTGTCCCAGGCCCCCCTCTTTATCCTATGCCCATGGAGGAGGTGCCGCCTGCTGTATTCGCTCCCTGGTGGAGCACACAGCGCAGGGCAGGAAGCCATCAGATCAGAGGAGAGGAGGGGCAGGAACAGCAGCAGGAAGCAGGAGGCTTCCCTCCCTTCACCTCCTCTCCTCTGACACACGGAGTGTCGGAGCCGCGCTGTTACATGGATGTGTGTCCTAAGGGACGCACATCCATGTAAAGCAGGAGCTGCGATGCGGTCGCGGGGGGGGCGGCTGGAGGCGCGGGCCCCTCTACAGGTCCTGGCCCGATCTCAGCCGAGACTGCTGCGACCGCGATCGTTATGCCACTGCTCCCCATTGTACTCCATATAGTATAATGCGCTCTCCATAGTTCTCCATATAACTTAATGCACTCTCCATAGTCCTACATATAGTATAATGCATCCTCCATATAATATAATGTACTCTCCATAATGCTCCATATTTTATAATGCACTCACCATAATACATCACATAGTATAATGCACTCTGCATAGTACTCCAAATAGTATAATGCACTTCTCATAGTCCTTCATATAGTATAATACACTCCCTATTGTACTCTATATGGTATAATGCACTCTCCATAGTCCTCCATATAGTATAATGCATCCCTCATTGTCCTCCATATAATATAATGCACTCTTCATAGTCCTCCATTTAGTATAATGCATCCCTCATTGTCCTCCATATAATATAATGCATTGTCCATAGTCCTCCATATATTATAATGCACTCACCATAGTCCTCCATATAGTACAGTTAGGGCCAGAAATATTTGGACAGTGACACAAGTTTTGTTATTTTAGCTGTTTACAAAAACATGTTCAGAAATACAATTATATATATAATATGGGCTGAAAGTGCACACTCCCAGCTGCAATATGAGAGTTTCCACATCCAAATTGGAGAAAGGGTTTAGGAATCATAGCTCTGTAATGCATAGCCTCCTCTTTTTCAAGGGACCAAAAGTAATTGGACAATGGACTCTAAGGGCTGCAATTAACTCTGAAGGCGTCTCCCTCGTTAACCTGTAATCAATGAAGTAGTTAAAAGGTCAGGGGTGGATTCCAGGTGTGTGGTTTTGCATTTGGAAGCTGTTGCTGTGACCAGACAACATGCGGTCAAAGGAACTCTCAATTGAGGTGAAGCAGAACATCCTGAGGCTGAAAAAAAAGAAAAAATCCATCAGAGAGATAGCAGACATGCTTGGAATAGCAACATCAACAGTTGGGTACATTCTGAGAAAAAAGGAATTGACTGGTGAGCTTGGGAACTGTAAAAGGCCTGGGCGTCCATGGATGACAACAGTGGTGGATGATCGCCGCATACTTTATTTGGTGAAGAAGAACCCGTTCACAACATCAACTGAAGTCCAGAACACTCTCAGAGAAGTAGGTGTATCTGTCTCTAAGTCAACAGTAAAGAGAAGACTCCATGACAGTAAATACAAAGGGTTCACATCTAGATGCAAACCATTCATCAATTCCAAAAATAGACAGGCCAGAGTTAAATTTGCTGAAAAACACCTCAAGAAGCCAGCTCAGTTCTGGAAAAGTATTCTATGGACAGATGAGACAAAGATCAACCTGTACCAGAATGATGGGAAGAAAAAAGTTTGGAGAAGAAAGGGAACGGCACATGATCCAAGGCACACCGCATCCTCTGTAAAACATGGTGGAGGCAACGTGATGGCATGGGCATGCATGGCTTTCAATGGCACTGGGTCACTTGTGTTTATTGATGACATAACAGCAGACAAGAGTAGCCAGATGAATTCTGAAGTGTACCGGGATATACTTTCAGCCCAGATTCAGCCAAATGCTGCAAAGTTGATTGGACGGCGCTTCATAATACAGATGGACAATGACCCCAAGCATACAGCCAAAGCTACCCAGGAGTTCATGAGTGCAAAAAAGTGGAACATTCTGCAATGGCCAAGTCAGTCACCAGATCTTAACCCAATTGAGCATGCATTTCACTTGCTCAAATCCAGACTTAAGACGGAAAGACCCACAAACAAGCAAGACCTGATGGCTGCGGCTGTAAAGGCCTGGCAAAGCATTAAGAAGGAGGAAACCCAGCGTTTGGTGATGTCCATGGGTTCCAGACTTAAGGCAGTGATTGCCTCCAAAGGATTCGCAACAAAATATTGAAAATAAAAATATTTTGTTTGGGTTATGTTTATTTGTCCAATTACTTTTGATCTCCTAAAATGTGGAGTGTTTGTAAAGAAATGTGTACAATTCCTACATTTTCTATCAGATATTTTTGTTCAACCCTTCAAATTAAACGTTACAATCTGCACTTGAATTCTGTTGTAGAGGTTTCATTTCAACTCCAATGTGGTGGCATGCAGAGCCCAACTCGCGAAAATTGTGTCACTGTCCAAATATTTCTGGCCCTAACTGTATATTGCACCCTCCATAGACCGCCATATAATATCATGCACTGCCTATAGTTCTCCATATAGTATAATGCACCCAATAGTCCTCCATATAGTATAATGCACCCAATAGTGCTCCGTATAGTATAATGCACCCAATAGTCCTCCATATAGTATAATGCACACTCCATAGTCCTGCATATATTATAATGCACCCATAGACCTCCATATAGTACAGAGATTTCAAACTCTAGGCCTCGAGGGCCGCACACAGGTCATGTTTTCAGGATTACCTTTGCACTGCACAGGGGTTGTAATCATCATTTGTGCATGTAATTCAATTATAACCTGTGACACACTAAGGAAATCCTGAAAACGTGCACTGTTGGTGGCCCTCGAGGCCTGGAGTTTGAGATTCGTGATATAGTGTAATGCACCCAATAGTCCTCCATCTAATATAATGCACCCATAACCCCCAAATACATACATTTAAATTATAACAAAGGTGAACAACCCCAGGATATCACCACAGATCACGCTGCTCTAGGGTGGCCACTCTTTTTCATGGGAAAATAAAGTACAAATTGATGCTTAATCAAATGAATCAGCCTACACCTCTCTATTCCTGGTCACAGGGGCGCTAATTATAAGAGATATGGAAAAAGGGTGACCGGATGGGATTACCCTTTACCAGACAGATAAGGACAACTACCTTACATCACCTGAGAAATCAGAGTACATGGCAACGGATGCCAGTAATCAGCAATGCTTCACGGTTCACGGGCATTAATTGCAAAAGATTACATTGTAAATGGACATTTCCCCCGACCTTCAAAGGGCAATGAGTGGTATTCTATGTAATCAAATCATAGAAACTATGTACGATACAAGAGTCAGTGGTCAGTACAGAGGTCACAGAGAGCCGCCCGGACCCCCGGCCCCTGCATTCACAGTCGCTCGGGGATGGTATTTGCCACTTAGTGCTGCAGAATACTTTCCTTACTGAGATATTTCATTGGCTCTGTTACCAAATGATCTGTTAATATTAAAACAAAAAAAAAAGTTTGGTCTACTTCCAAAAAGTTACTCATTTCAAAAATCACAAATGAACCACAATTACATAAGAAACAGAGAAGGGGCTTAACTTAAGACACAGAATAAAAGTGAAATTCCTGCTGTGTTCCAAGGTCCAATAATGACGTGTCTCATAGGAATCAATATTACATGATTACTTTTCCCCCAGCCAGTGGATTTCTGACCTTGTGTACTTGGAAACAGTCTTGAAGAACCTTAATGTGGAGGAGAGTATGGAAAACACATCAGGTATACAAAAATACGTTAATGAAAGATCCACCGAAAGTATATCTGTAAGGCTGACTGTTCACTTATGCCTTAAAAGGGTTTTCCGACTTCCAGAAAAATAACCATCCAATATATGTCTATTATTCCTCATTATATCATGCATTATGATTAAAGAAATGAATGGTGCGACCAATCAATGGGATGACGCAACAAGTAGTAAATACTGAAACAGTGATCAGGCGAGTTGCAAACTAAACTAGTAATAAAGGCAGATTTCTAAAGACAAAAACATGGTGAAAGAGTGAGTCTTCTCCTTTCTAGCAACTGCACCTTCAACCAAATTGCTCATCCTCTCTTCCTTATCCTCTTATCCTTCGAAGTGCACTCTGTTCGTATCTACTCTTCCTCCAACCTCCAAGTGGCTGTCATTTATTGACCCCCAGGCCCAGACACTGCCTTCTTTGAGCAATTCTCCATTTGGCTTCTTCACTTTCTCTCTGTTGACATTCCCACCATCATCATGGGTGACTTCAACATCCCCATTGATACTAAGCAGTCAATAGGTTCCAAACTCCTGTCAATTGCTTCATTCTTTGGCCTCACTCAATGGTCCTCCACAGCCAACCACATAGACAGACATACACTAGACCTCATCTTCACCCGCCTCTGCTCACTAACTAACCCCACAACCTCCCCTCTCCCCCTATCTGACCACCATCTACTTACCTTCTCATCTGCCACCCATGTCCACCAAATTCCACACCCTCGCAGAAACCTCACACACGTTGACACTCACATACTCTCTGACTCTATTCTACCACTATCCTCCATGTCCTTACTCCACAACACAGATAATGCCACCACTTTCTACAATTCTACACTCACAGCAGCGATTGATGCAGTTGCCCCTCTCGTTTATGGCAGAACACGACGAATCAACAGATAACCCTGGCACACAGACACCACTAAAAACCTGTGGCAAGCGTCTGGTTATTTCGGCTATTTCTTTGGATCTTCTGGAAGAGACCTGTAGATCCCCAGAACAGGCCCCTGACACTACTCCTTCCCAGAAACTATTTGTCCCTGCCAAGTTCTGCCTGCAAGTTCTTAAGGAATCACATGATTCCGTCTGTACAGGGCATCCAGGTATCAATAACACTATCAGACTTGTAGCCAGGAATTTTTGGTGGCCAACCATAGGTAAAGACTGTAAGGACTATATATTGGCTTGTGAAACATGTGCTCGTGCTAAGTATCCTCATAGCCGCCCTGCCCGGTTGCTCCAGTCCTTGGCTCCCCCTGAGGTTTCCTTGACTCATATCTCCATGGACTTTATTCCTGACCTATCACTCTCAGAAGAGAAGACTTGTATCTATGTAGTGGTAGATAGATTCAGTAAGAAGTGTTATTTTGTTCCTCTGTCCAGATTACCTAATTCCAAGACCCTGAACAAACGATTCATTAATCATGTTGTACGATTGCATGGAGTTCCTGTGAATATTGTTTCTAGTAGGGGCACCCAGTTTGTTTAAAAATTTTGGAGGGCATTCTGTAAACGGATTAGATTTGCATTGTCTTTTTCCTCTGCCTATCACCTTGAAAACAATGGTCAAACCGAGCGCACTAATCAATCCCTCGAGCAGTATCTTCGTTGTTATGTCTCCGAGCATCAATCCAATTGGGTAGAACACCTGCCGCTAGCAGAGTTTGCCATAAATAATCAGTATCAGGAGTCCATCAAGACCACCCCTTTCTACTGTAATCATGGGCTACACCCGTGCTTTGGTTCATTTTCTTCTAGGATTTCAGATGTCCCTGGGGTAGAAAGGTCTGTGGATCGGTTAAAGATCACCTGGTCTGAAGTTAAGGAAAACTTGAAGGGGGCTTAGACTATGCAGGCTTCCTCTGCGAGTAACAATCCATCCCAAGGGTTTGATCAAAAAAGTTTCATCTCCTTCATTGCGAACTGGGTTTTGGGGTCCGGTGGCCCTCTTAGGGGGGGGGGTTATGTCACGGAGTGGGGGGGCCGGGGTTCCTTCGTGTGGTGCCGGTTAGGGGGCCGAGTTTATTTGGGTTTGCTCCTTTGACACCTCCCTTGTCCTGGGCATCCCCGTGTTTTTGGGGGTTTACTGGGGTAAAAAAGAGGGTTTGAAAGGCATTGGTAGGCGAGGCTTTTTTCTTTTATCAGAAGTAGGGTAGTTGGTCCAGTGTGCTCAATTTGGCTGGTTTAGGGGCGGTCCAGTGAGGTTTCAGGCTGTGAGCCCGTATGAGAGGATAGGTTCAAATACCTTGGAGTCTGCCGCAGGCTGCCAGGTTTTCTTGGTTTCAGCGATTAGGTGTGTTTGGTTTTTGACTCGACCTTTTGGTGGATTTTTGGTTTTATAGCCTGATGTTTTGTACCTTAGCTGCCTCCCAGTTTTTACTGTGATTTTGCCTGGATTATTGACCCTTTACTGCCAAAACAATTTTGTTCCTTCGTGCTTCTTTTTTTTGACCCTGACTCCTGATAGTTTTGGGTCTTTTTTTAATTTCCCGATGGGATTTTGCTGGTCCGCTTCTCTCATGGGGCAGTATTTGGGTCCGCTTTTAATTCCGATCCCTGAAAGGGGTTTAAAGGGTTTGGGTTTTCGGTGTGCGTTTCCAGCTCGTTGTAAGGGAAATGGTGTACATTACTGCCAAAGCTGGGAATTTTTTCCATCCCCCTCTTTTGAGTCTTGTATTCGAACAGTCGCCAGTCCCTTTACTACAGATCCTCTTTTATTGATATCAGATTCCCTTTCCTGGTTTCTCTTACTTTGAATCGAATTTAGTTTTCCCTCCACACGACCTCCGGCCCCATCCAATCTCTGTTGTGGTCCTTCAGGTTGTGGGGTTCGTTCTTTCAATAATACCCTTGGCCTGAACAACTATAAAGTCCCATTGTTAGTATACCTGTGTGACAAAAAGGTTTACTCTTGGAGATTACCCTCTGTGCCCAGAATAGAGGTTATCAAATACCCTCCTTCTTTCCTTTTCGCTTCCTTAACTAAATTTAAAAAACTGACTTATCATTTTTCCCCATTTGCGCATCCCCCTTACTGATTTTATACAATAAATGACATTCCCTTGTCTTATCCTTCAAAAAATCCAAGTTTCCACCTCTGCCGCCTCCAATAAAAATTTTCCGAATCCGTCCCTTCCTAACCTAATCTACTGAATATAGTGCTGCCCCATATTTCCTTTCCGATATGCAACCCCCTCTCTGTGGCCCCCTGTCATTTTACCTCTCCAATTGTCCTTAATCTGCCATCTGACTAATCCACCTTTTATCCCTCCATTTTCCCCCCTCTCAAACCCCTTGGTTCAGGTCCCCAGATATAATTCGAATATTAAACATTGTTTTCAAAGCCATCTAAATCTTTCCCCCATTATATTTCAACTATCTCCTCATTAGAACTCGTAATCATGTCCTCCCCAAAACCCCTTTTTCTCCGCCTGGTAGTTCCTATTAAGCGAAAGGCTTCGTCAAGTCCCCATCCTCTGGATTTGCACCCAAAATAAACTGCTATTCATTAGGTTTTCAGGTTCCGTTGAAGTTCGATCTCTTAGAAATCCTACAATCTGCAATGACCACAGTGCCACCTACCCCATGAACCCCGGGGCTCCATCCTAAGAGCAGACAAACTACTACCCATCCCCATTGCCCCGTAGTGTAAGCCGCAAACGTGGCGTAATAGAGTGAAGAGGTGCGAAAATTGGATGGGCCCCCCTTTCCCCTCCCACTTAGTAGATGTATAGGCCCTGTAACATTTGAATTATAAGATACAAAAATTACCCCTTCCCCTTATTTGTATTAATATCCCTCATTTGTTATTGGTTTCCCTGAAATATGTTATTGGTATTATGGTCCTTTTATAGTAAAATGCGCCTCCGCCCCCATATAGTTTAATGCAGCTTAAGCCCTCCATATAAGTTAATGCAGCCTCACGTCCTCAATTTGTATAATGCGCTTACAGCCTCTATAGTATAAAGCGATCACAGTTATATAGTTTAATGAGTCTAGTCCCCCATATAGTATTGAGGCTAAGCCCTATATAGTATAATGAGGTACAGCCTTCCATATGTTAAAACGCCTCCGCCCTCCATATAGTATAATGCAGTCTACAGCCCTCCATATAGTATAATGCAGCCTTACAGCCTTTCATATAATATAATGAGCATCACAGCCTCCAAAATATAATGCAGATACAGCCCTTATATAGTAGTATAATGCAATATGCAGCCTCATACGTCCATATAGATAATTCCTCACCCAAGAACACTGCCCCGTACAATTGTCATACCCAGTCACAGTCCCTGTCAATTTCCCCCCCACCACAAGACAACTGCCCATATCAGCCTCCTACACAATAGCAATTGTGTACAGCCCCCCCACACACACAAAACCCGAACCTGCCACCCGTACAGCCTCCCCCCCAACAGGCACAAATCCCTCCCCCCCCTTCTTCTCCGAAGCCGTGAGAGGCTCTTGGTCATGAATGAAGCTCACACTCATGTTGGGAGTCGTTTGATTTTTGATGAGGTCACAGGACCTCATCAGAGTGCAGCTAAAGGGCCAGGAGTTTTAAAGTTACGTGCCCCGTCATAAAGGCCGTGATAGTGCTGGGGATGGGGGAGACCGCTGCGCAAAATGACATGGATGTGTGTCTCGAGACTCACATCCATATAAAAGCAGGTGCGGGGTCCGGGGTCGGCGGGCGCCCGGGCCCTGTCCTCCAGGGGCCCGGTCGCATTGCGATCCCCGGGACCCGGTTGTTACCCACTGCATAGAGTTTTATACCTAAGCCATGGAAGGGCCATTTTTTTTTCCGGGCGATTTTTTATTTAAGTTTTTTTTTTCTTTAATTGTTTTTCTTGCTTTTTTATTATGGTGTTTTCGGTATTTTTTTTAATTACTCATCAAGAAGAAACGCTGGAAGGAAAGATGGTGGAAAAATGGTAAAACATTTTGGGTTTTTGGGTTCTTGAGCCCCTTTATTGTTGATTCAGTGGGTAACTTGAAGCTATGGGCCCAATGAAAAGTAAGGGGAAATTATTGAAATCTTTAAGAGCAATGCCATTTGTAAGCTAAAGGTTTTTGGGGCCCCCTTTGTCCCAGGGGGGGTTTTGGTTGAAGATGTTTTATTCCACCCCAACTTGTATTGTAAGTAATGGAGTGGAAACATGCAGGGGGCCAGTTAATTTAATTTGTTGTTTTGGGATAAATGAGTTGAGCCTGGCTGCTCTGTTTATTTAGAGTTTTTTGTGGGCAATAAGGCAGTGAGATTAGTATTTGGGTTTAAGAAGGGTTATCGGTGGGAAAACTGGTTTTATGGAATCATTAGATCAGTTGAGGAGGAATGGAATTGTTGTAAAAAAGATAAAAAGTTAAAATAAACGGTCGGTTAATGTGGGGAAAAAGGGTCATATAATTTTTTTTAATTTTTTGAATACGTTTTTGGCTTAAATTTTTAAACCTTGTTAATAATTTTAAATTTTTTTTTAATAAACAGATTTAATTTTGCAGGGGAAAAAATGTCTTATTTTTTTAAAAATGGGTTCGGGGAAAAAACAAAATAATTTATAAATTCTAATTAAAAGTAATCCTTTTATTTAAAAAACCTTAATTTAAAATTAAATAAATTACCCAAAAAAAAAAATAACCCTATTAATAAAAATATATCCCTAATAATAAAATCCTATTATAATTAAATTTTACAAATAAACACAATAAACTCACCACTTAAAAAAAAAATAAGAGAAATTAAGGATTTTCGGAAAAGGGACGGGTTTATTTTTTCCCGGTCTTTTGGTTCGTTTTATTTTGAGGAGTTGGGGGGTTTTAGATAAGTAAATAATTTTTTTTTTTGTAAGTGGTTTTGTGTTGGTTGTTGGTAAAAAGGGGGTTGTTGTGGTGGTACCCGTGGGTTGTTTGTACGTGGGCGCCCTGTTGGATGAACCTTTGGGTGGGTGTTTTAATTGCTGGAAATTTGGGTTTCTTTTTGGTGTTGCCGTACTGAAAGAAAAGCTGTTGTAAGTAATTAAACAAAGATTTATTTTAGGGGGGTTAGAGTTTTATTACTTTTGGGATGTTAAAAGGGGGGGGTTTAATAGGTAATTGGTCTATTATTTGAATTAATTTCATTTTGAAAAAATTAATTTTTCTGTGTGTTAGTTAGTTAAATGTTGAAGTGTTTCGTAATGCGATAAGAAAGGTTAGACAGTATTTTAATCTTGTTCATAAAAATTTCCCGAAGGGGGGGGAAGAAGGGGGGAGGGTTGGGAGCAGGAACAAGCCTCTAGCCTTACAAAAGATTTCCGAATGACTTTAAAAACCAAATAAATTATTAACTATTTTTGCATAACTAGCTGGCACAATGGAATCGAGCATATAGATTGGTGGGGTGTTTAGTGATCCTAAGTTCTCCCCTGTAGTAAACCCAAGGAGGACTTATGGAATTAAGCGCCCATCCTACGGCCCAGCATCCCAATAAGCGAAGTCCAGCATCTGGGGTTGTGTACCCCCAGTATAATGGTAGAGTAGTAATGAAGTTCCCACCACCAAAAGAGCCGCCCTCCCTGCCGTTACCCGAGTTGGCCCTAGCACCCACCCCCCTGGACCTCCGGGATCCTCAGTTAGGGAGCCATCCCAGTTTTGGTTGCCTTTTGGGTAAGTGAGTAAGGCCGAGAGCACATATTCCCAAGGTGAATGCCTAAGTGTATGGTGCTGCTTCCCGGCAAAACAAGGCCCGAGGCCCGGGCAGCCAATCCAGGCCAAAAAGTAAGTCATGCGCTGACTGGTTGTTTATTCGTATGGGCCTGTGGTTGGCCCGTGGGCTGATTTGCCAGGACAGCGGGGGGGCAGGGGAAATAGAAGGTGCAGGACTTTATGATCCGGTGGCCGTGATCAGCCACTGGGGACATGGATGTGCGTGTAGGGACCAGATCCTGTAAAGCAGTGCAGGGGTGGAGGACGGGCCCCTGTATTTGGGCCCGGTTGGTTGCGACCCTGCGACCGCAGTTGTTCACCACTGCGCAAGGGAGGTTCTGTCCTTTCTGTACCAGTCTGTAAGTTAGTTTGTTTATTGTATTTTTACCTTGTTTGTAAAGTAACCCTTTCTTATGTACAGCACCGGAATAATGGTGTCTATAAAAAATAATAATATAATACTTAATAATAAATAATAAAAACAATCCAAAGGATTCATTCTGCATGTATGAACGGGGAGATAAAAATAAATTAATTAGGAAATCCTTTTACATGGTCTGAATCCTTCAACACTACAAATTAAACTGTTTGTGAGTCAATGTTTCACAGATTACATTACTTATTGTACTGATCCTGAGTTATGTCCTGTTTATACTCCAGAGCTGCACTCACTATTTGTGGTGCGCATGTTACTACATTACATTCTTATCCGTCTGATCCTGAGTTAATTTTTTATATAGGGCTGCACTATATTCTGTGGTGGAGTCATGTGTACCCCGATTACATTATTATCCTGTCCTGTTTGGTTACTCGTGTTTATCCAGAGCTGCATCACTATTTGCTGGTGCCCGTACTGTGTACATACATTACATTAATTATCCTGTATGATCCTGGTTACCTTTTTATATCCAGGCTGCATCACTATTTGTGGTGCGTCACTGTGTACATAATTACATTACTTATCCTGTATGATCCGAGTTAATCCTGTATTATCTCCAGAGCTGTACTCACTATTCTGCGGTGAGTCACTGTGTAAATTTACATTACTTATCCTTATGATCTGAGTTCATCCGTTTTTACTCAGAGTGCAACACATTCTGCTGGTGGGTCATGTGTGTACATTATATTATTTATTTGTTTGATCCTGAGTTAATCTTATTTATCCAAGTGCATATATTTGCGGTGGAGTCATGTGTACATACATTACATTACTTATCCTGTACGATCCTGATTTATCCTGTATTATATCCAGAACTGACTCCTATTTGCTGGCGCAGTCACTGTGTAATAAATACTTATTATTGTATGATTGGTTACATCCTGTATTAACTCCAGAGCTGCATCACTTTTCTGTGGTTTGGGGTACTGTGTAATACATTACATTATTATCCCGTATGTCCGAGTTAACATCCCGTATTATCCTCCAGAGGCCTCATATTCTGCTGGCGCAGTCACTGTGTACTAATTACATTATTATCCTGTACTGATCCTGAGTTAATCCCGTATTATCTCAGAGCTGCATCCTATTTGTGGCGAGTCACTGTGTAAAATTACATTACTTATCCTGTACTGATTGAGTTCATCCTGTAGAGCTGCACTCCTATTCTATGGTGGAGTACTGTAAACATATTATATATATTACTGATCCTGAGTTACATCTTGTATTAGATTGTAGAGCTGCAATCACTATTCTGCTGGTGCAGTCACTGTATACATCCATTACTTATCCTGTACTGAACCTACGTTAGGCTGGTTTCACATTTGTGTTTGTGTCTGCATGTGAAGGGCATGCAGACGCAAACGCTGCCATACTGATGTGAACGCAGCGGAGATTCTTTGCATGCGTTCACATCAGTATGGTGCCCGGCCAGCCAATCAGCGATCTTGGCGGCAGCCAGGAGGCGGAGATCAGCGGCGGAGATCTCCTCCTTCCCGCTGCCGCTGACCTCCGAAGATGTCGGCACGGGAGATTTAAACAGCTGTCAGATCAGCTGTTTCTTCAAATCTCCTGCGCCGACACTGCTGGGAGATTAGCGGCGCCCGTGCCCTGGACATCAGCGGTTGCTCCAGCTGATCTCCCGGTGGCCGCCGGGAGATCAGTGGCGGCCTCCGGGAGAGATTTCAATGTGATCCACAGTGTTCTCCTGCTCTGTCATGTGGAGGACACTGCGGATCCATTGAGATCCATGTATTCAAAGTGTTATGGCAGCTAGTTGTTATACTCTCTTCAGCCAGAGCAGGCCACTAAGATATAAAGAGTAAAGGATGATGGTTGTTGAAGTAGTTATGAGGGTGCAGAGGAGCAGGAGAAAGAAGCAAGGAGGTAGTCGTATGCAGTCTTTACCTTTACTTGCAGTTCAAGACATCCAGTCCAGGGGTACTGCATCACTGGGTGCCAGAGTCTGGCAAATCTGAGAAGGACTGGGTATCGCTCTGCTGGGGTGTTTGCATGGCCTTCCTGCTGCTTGTTCCCAGTTCACTAATCCTCTGTAACTCCTATAACTTCTCCTCAGTGTCTGTGGGTTCCTTCCAGCCAGGCAGAAGGTGCAGGCTCTGTAAAAGACCATACCCACCTGTCCCCTAGCCCTTCCATGCCACTAAGCCCCAGACAGGTTGCAAGTGCAGCTACTGAACATTGACCCCAGTAGCCTCCAGCTTCACTGCCAGTCAAAAAGACCTCGGCAGCTTGGGGTCCTGGTACCCCTCCTGCAGCTCATGCTCTGCACAGCCTGTCCCTTCATTCCTGCACTTTCTGATTGAAGTTCAGGTGGTGTGTGGATGTTTCAGGAATCCAGCATAGGGCACCCTCAAATCCTCCTCTGACATGGCACTAGTACCGATAACTTTAAGCACCATTGTGGCAGAAAGATGCAGGGATGCCACACATGACCCCCATTTTTTTTTAGCATCATGGCGCTTAGGAGACAAGTACCTCGCCCATGTCTACCATCCCCGAAGACGTTACACTTTACATAGCAGGATTGAAACTCACAAAAGGATAAGAATGTGGGGAAGATTCGAGGGAGAAAGAAAATGGCGTTTATGACATGTCTAAAGATCGCACAAAGAAACGATTCCAAGATGACGGTTGGTATTGCAGTTGAAAAAGCAGAGCCCGCCTATTACACAAAAAGGCTTCAATAATTGACCAGTCATTCACAGGTCCTGCCTCAAGGAGGGAGTAATCGGCACAAAGTAGCCGGCTCGTTGAGGGAGGTGCCTGACTATGGAAGATAAGGTGGAAAGAATAGGCCTGATGAATGGGACAGAGCAACTTTGAAACGCGTAGCCCAATAAAGTTCCTCCAATGTACCACAATTTATTTTCTCTACTGTGAAGCGCCCGGATCTTTTCCTCGTACTGCTGTTTTGTAATGCATAGTAGTGTTTGAAAATATGATTTTATATGTTGGTAAATGACATGTATATGCCTAATGCAAGTGAGATGTCCGTGAAGCATTGTGCTTATTATCCAATATATAGTTTCTTTTAAGCTGAAGTTTTCTATGTTTTTGGAGTTTGGTCTCCTGTTTTCATCTGTATGCCATCTAGTCCTGCCCTGCCATCTCCAATGTCACCATGCAGTCTATGGAGGCTTATTGTCCAGGTAACAACCACGACAAAGGTAGCCACACCTTAGTCAGGACAGCCATTTTCATGTAGCTTGGCGGGGCATATTAGATGAGTAACTCGCCCATGGCTATTGTCCCCCAACCACGTTATAGCCCCGATGGGGACATCAATGAGAATTTCTGCAAAGTGACCCGTCTGTTACATAGAGCTGGGTAAGGTATGTTTTTGTGTATTCGGGATGCAGCTTCTGCCTCTTCTAGTCTCTGGAGCTCAGTTAGGGTATGTGATCACGGTCTGGAGGAGCAGCGTGTTGGATGCAGCTTCTGACCTGAGTGAACCCGCGGGTGGCCGCAGGGAGGCCGCAGCCACCATGTACTCACCATGTGCGGTGGGGGCAGGATGGCTTCCTCCTGAAGGTAGCCACTTCCGACTCCACAGCATAAAATGAACATGCTGCGGAGGGGCGAACACCCGAACCACAGCTGTCAAAACGCTGTGGTTGTGAACAGCATAGTGAGGATGGGTTTTCTTGAAATCCCATCTACTATACTTCTACTGTAAAACAATGCAGCGTTTTGGACACAGCAGCAAGATGCTGTGTGCATGCACCCTTACTGCTTAGAATGAGACACAAAGTACGTCTGATGAAAAATATCATCTACTTCGTATTATAGAAAATGAGGCTGCTGTATCAGGACCATGTCTATTAAATTACATTGATCTGCTGTGCATGTAGCCACTGATGATTTTTTTCTGTTTTATACAATACCTTGTTGGTTGCAAAATTCACAAACAATTTATAGTTCATAGAAAACAACGAATCAATTAAATAAAATCAACAGGAAATCTCAGAAGTTAAGAACAGAGCAAAGGATCCCATAGTGCCTATTTCAAGTATAAAATACAAAAATGAAGTGGTCTAAGCCAATATGCTGCCCCAATGACATCATAGTTTTAGTTTCTAAAAATTCTATTCAAATTAATACTTTTTTTTTTCTGAAAGGTCAGTTGTTTTGCCTTCAAACTACCTACACAAAATTAAATGATAAGAAACCCCAGCCTCCACCAGAGGGAGCTGAGGAGCTTATTGCATACACAGTATACTTTTTATATCTAAAGGAGAGAGACAAGAATTGAAAAGCTGATTTTTTATTTTATTTTTTAGATAATTATGCAAATAAAGGCAACAATTGCTACAAAACAGAACAACTGTCAGGTAACTTGCATGATCACGGAGTGGAAGCAGTTAAAAATAATCAAGTAGAGGAGTTTCAAAAAGTTGTGCAACACAAGAAAACAGCATGTATTACATCATCAAGATAAGGTGTAACAATGCTCATATCGCATGATTTACAGTCACAGATATACAGGGCACATCCGCAGTACAAAAATTCTACTACATGAAGAAAGTTAAAACATTAAGGCTGCGTTCACACATTTTCAAAAATGCGCAATGTGCCATGTGTCTGCCGGCAAAGTGAATGTGAAATTCACTTTGCCGCACAGACACTGCGTAGTTTTACGCATCGCTTTTACGGGAAAAAGGGCTGTCATAAGAAGAATTGGCATGTCAATTCTTTACGCAGCAACGCTGGCACTTTTTCCCATAGGGGGCGGCGCTGCTGGATTTGATGTCACAGATAGGTGAGGAAGAATCCTGTTCTTCCTCCCCTCTGTGACATGTGTGACCGCCCATTTGGGTTATTAATATACATTGCGAAACCCAAATTAAAGTAAACCAAATGTGTTAAAAGTAATAAAAATTAAATACGTACCCTCCGCCAGGTGTTCGCGGAGCCGAGTCAAGCACACAAATTGAGCTGCCAGAACCTTCCGTGCCGTCATGGGCGCTGAGTGGCCGCTCGCGGTCATGTGATGTATGCGTCATGATGCACACATCACATGACCGCGAGCGGCCAATCAGCGCCCATGACGTCACGGAAGGTCCTGCAGCTCCATACGTGTGCTTGGCTCAGCTCCAGATAGCCCGAACAGGCCGTTGGAAGGGTAAGTATTCATTGTTTATTATTTTTAATACCTCTGCCTTACTTTTTTTAAGATTTTGCAGTGTATATTAATACACTGCGAGATCAAACAGGGGCGGTCACACATGTCACAGAGGGGAGGAGGAACTGGAATCCCCCTGGGCGTAAAAAAAATGCGGTGTTTGAATACACCACTTTTTTATGGCACTTTTTTGCGCGGCTGCACAAAAAAGCGCCACATGTGAACGTAGCCTAAAAGTTACACCAAAATTGTATGCTGTGTTAAGCTTATGAGTCAACTTATACTGATTCCTTAAACATGTGAGAGGTCGCAGCAAATCAGCTCCTCACAAAGACATAATTTGCAAGTATCGCAAACCCAACCCCTTACCCCCCCACCCCCAAAAAACTTGCCCAGCACCAATACCCACGCTCCTGAAGTTGTTTTTCCCTTACACCCACCCCTTTTCTCTCTCTGTCCTTACCAAAATAAGGAGAGTTAGGGTGGTTTCACACTAGCGTTTTTCGCTATGCATGTGAATCCGCATGAGTTTTCAGCCCCACTGACTTTCAATGGGTATGGAGACACCTGTGTATGCATCCAGTTGTGCACGTTTTTGCACACATCTGTGTGGATTCGTGGCTTCACTTGATTTTCATGGAGACAAAAACTACAACTTGTTTCGCTTTTTGTCTCTGTGAAAAAAAACATGAAGCTGCGGATCCTCATGGATCCAGGGCCCCACGTGGGAATATATAATGGGGTTTATGGATCACAGACAGACACGGAATCAGGATCCCAGTGTTTCCGTACTTCCGGTCTGTGATCCATGAACTGCGCTTGCACTGAACACAATACTAAATGACACGCGCTCTACAGGGCAAGTCATTTAACATACTACGGATTCCGTAATAATATACAAACGGATGCACCCCAAGGGATGTGGGTCCATCCAGTTTTGCAGTGCGGGGGAATCTATAGGAATACGGTAATTTCCTGCATGCTCACGGATCAAAAAAACGATAGTGTGAAAGTAGCCTTAGGCTGGGTTCACATCACAGTTTGTTCCTGTCCGTGGGGATCCTGTTTTTTGCAGGACCACATGGACAAGAATGGACAGATCCGGATTCTAACTCCGGATGCCATTTCTGTGTATGTAGATAAACTGCTAAAGTGAAATTACACACATGGGAATAGAGCAGTGAATGTGCTCAGTAGTACACTAAAACCGGATCCGGGAACTGATCCTGTTTATTCCTGGATCCGGCACCCATAGACTCCAATATTATGAGCGCCGTATCGCCCTGGATTCGTTTCTGTCCGGTTTTGTCTGTTTTTTGTCTGCCCAAAAACGATGCAGTCTCTGATTTTGGGAAAAAAACAGGACAGAAATGAATCTGGGACTGATTTCACAAAACCGGGTGACCATTTATGACCAAGCCAGCACCATAAGGCTACATGGGAGGCTAAAAACGAACAGAACAGGATGGTAAAAACCGTAGTGCGAAGCCAGCCTTAAAGAGATAAAAGTCTCAAACATAATTACCCAGATTTATACCCAATAATCAGATCAGGCTGGAAGTTCAATGTCTGGTTGTGAGATGTCATCAAACAAAGTGGAGAATTTCTGCTTCGATAGCAAATGTGGCATAAGCAGCCATCACACGCTACGATATAGATAACAATGTCATAAACGATGTCGGATTTTCACATCGTCCGAACGATGTGTGAGATCGTTCATCACAACGCTACACCCACAGATATCGCTCAGACGATTCTCCGATGCAGCGATCCAGCGGTCGTATGAGCGATGCACTTATCATCTGTGCACATCGTTCAGCAAACAGTCACACAGCAACCTCGTAAACGACGTTGGGGTACATTTGGGCGTTTTCCAAGGTTTAATTGGAGCACATAGGCGTGCTACATGGCTTACAAGCCGCGCCCCTCACTACATCATTGGTGGTCAGTACTGCGTCCTCATTGGTCAGATGTCCTTGGAAACATGGCGGCCTCATCTTCAGAATGTCCTGTGATGTGGCTCGCAATGTACATGTATAAACACGATGTGCTATACCACAAAAAATAAGTTTATTACTGAAAAAGGTAGAAACCGCTATCCCCCTTGTGCGGCGTGCAGAATCCGATCACTTATGCGTTGCTCAATGGTTGTCGGTTTGCCGATCCGTTAAGGACTCACCCTGCAGCGCGGCGTGTTGCGGCCATGACTGAGCTGCAATGGGCATGGGAGGAGCTAGCACCTTGCAGGCGGAATGAAACTGAAACCAACTTCATTCCGTCAGGACCGCCCCTTGCGTGACGTTACAAAACTTAAAGGCGACCTACGCGGCGTAACACGGCAATAACCACTTCTGTGTCACATACGGGACAATATCCCATGGGTGTGACGTAGGGCCGCGTTGTGTGTGCCGCGTCTGGCAATATTGTTTGAGTGTATGACAAGGTGGACACTATAGCAGCCTCATGTACCACGCAGGTTCTTTTATCAGGTTGACGCACTTGTGGGTGCACATTAAGTTGTACATGACAAATGCGTGATAGTGCAGCCGACGCCTATGTGTGGTGCTGAAGACAGCTCTTCAAAAATGGCGAACTGTGAGGACAGACAATGGGAACGCATCATCTTCCACCAATGCGAGCTAATGTCGAAGCAGCCAATCCGAAACCATTAAGGTTAACGAATCACAACTGAGGAGGCGACACAATGAGAAATTCCTGCCACGCCTACGTGCTAGATTTAGGCATCGCGCAGTTCCTAACGTGTATACGATATCGGTTGTTTAGACACGTCGATTCTGTTTATCTAATGATGTGAGGTGCGGAGCTCAGATCTCGATCTTGCGATTTGATCATGTATCGTTGGTCGTATCTTGCCGTCACACTCACAGACATCGTTCAAGCGATGTTTAATCTGGCGTGTTCAAGCGATATCTTTCAAGATATCGTAGCGTGTGACGGCCGCTATAGCAAATCCCTGGATCAAGTGTAGCATGTGTAATATTAGATTTTGCCCAAAAAGTTCCCATTCCTCCATACATTACATTAACCACGAGAACAACATCCAATAGCAGAATCCATAGGGTGACTGCTCTTACAGTAAGGAATCCTTTCATGCTGAAATTCTCTTTTCTCTCAATATGGTAGATGCCTATTGTTATAGTTACAAATCTTTTTCAATAGGTAATCATTAAAATCATAATTTTAGTCAGTGTGCTGTACATGTGAACATAAATTCGCAGCATGCACAAGTCCTATTGACTTTGTGAATGAGAGAGAGATAGCTACACTTTACTCAGGGGACTTCAGCATTTAAGAATGGGGTGAGTGCGAAATTGTGGAGACATATCCGATATTGATTTGTGTGTCGGATCAAACTCAACAATGAAAGTCTATAGGTCTGTGAGAAAAATCAAACAGCACTCGGATGCCATTTGTGGTCTGTCTGTTTATCACTGACTGATACATAGCACAAGAAAAAAAACTTTTTTTTTCTCGTCAGTGATATAAACTGATCAAACTCTGATGAAACTCACCCCTTTTTTCTCATAAGCCAACAAAAGTGAGTTTGAACGAAGCCTTAGGTTTGCAGGCCTGAGCTTCTCCTGACACCTCGTGGGGAATGACCAAACACTGAAAGTGATAGCTGAAGACACGTGTGATTGAAGCCGGACAGAAACGAATCCCTAACAATAACAACCATCAGATCTGTGCGGCTGCCATTATCTGCAGTGTGGGCCGGTTCTGGCAGCTCCTGTCTCCCTGGCACTCAGTGCATCCCCGGCTCTTGCCCATTTTCCCATTTTACTGAATTCTGTAGGGGTGGAGAAGGCTGTTTTCTTGCCTTCTTCCTTCCATGTGGGTGCCTGAGTACATCACGTGAAGCAACTGAATGTATTTCTGGATCTTGTTTTTCTGAGTGATGCAACACAACCCCTGACATCACCACAGAGCTTGAACACGTTACCTATAGGCCCAGTTACACGGCATGACGTTGAAACGATGTCGGCAACGATCTCGAGGGCGCGCAGTTTTTTGCATCATTCCAACATCGCTGGTGAGATGTCACATGTCTAGATATCGTGAACAACTCACCAACGATGTTGTGAGCAGGTATTTTTTGCCAACCCCGCGAACGATCCCTGCTCATTGCTCTGAATGGGAGAAGTCGTCCATGACATCGTTATCGTGGTGTCACACGGAACTCCAGCAGGTTGATGGAGTTGAGATAGTCAGGTTTTCCAACATGTTGGTAAACCTGTCAACTCCGATTCAGCGCTTTATCGTATCAACTTGCCAGAGTCACACACAACGAGGTCGCAACGACGTCACTGGTACGATTACAAACCCGTGACGTATCAGCGATATCGTTGACAATGTAGTGCCATGTAACAGGGCCTTATCTGTGATTTCAAGATCGTGCCAATGCGCCACCTCCGGTGCAGCAGGACAGGGGAGGCCATGGACAAATACCCAGGAAGCATATAACCTATGTCCTAAATCATTCAATGATGGAAAGTTCTGTAAAATCATAACATATTGTAGTTCACTTTGTCATTTTCAAGACTCACAACCATACGCCACATGCACACATTCATCATTTGGTGAGTTTTTACCTCAATATTTGTAGCCAAAACTAGGAGTGGGCGATAAATCCAAAGCGGTGACGTGTTTCTATTATACTTTTCCTCTGATTGTTCCACTCCAGGTTTTGTCTTACAAATACTGAGGTAAAATAACTCACCAAATACTCAATGTGTGCACATGGCCTAAGTGTATGCTTATACAAGTGCCATCCAATGTTTTACACAGAGAGGACCCCTGCCCCTATATTCAGCAATGTGATGGGGTTATCACATGGTAACTTCATTTACTGCTGTCATCAGCGCTGCTGGGACCCAGCAGTTACCAGTAATGGTACCTTTACACGCCGCTACCAAAAGGTAGAAACCGTCCGGTGTCGGAGACAATTGTACCTTTTACCTTCAAAACACCGCGAGGTTGCGGCGTGTAATTCAGGTTGTACCTTCCTGTCTCTTTGGATACCTGTCTTTCAGTCGTGCTCAAAAACAAGCAGGTATAAGCCCTATGGTAGCGGCGTGTAATCGGGACACAGGTACGGTATTTGAGTTACCTGGGGCGCGCTACAGCATCATATATACCACGCCCCATCAGCTATCATTGGTGGGGAGTACTGTGTACCCATTGGCTGTCCCTGTACAGGGCGGCATATTTAAGGAGCTGACCAGTCACTACACATTTGCTATAGCGTCATGTATTAGCCAGCCTCCCTGCACTGGCTGGCCAATCATGATGTTATTGCTTTGTCCAATCACCGTACGAGTGTCTCGTAATCCACAACTCTGGCCTTTATGTTGTCCCTGCTGCCCAGGTCCTCCCATATTCCCTTGTGGTAGCGGCGTGTAAATCAGGTAAGGTGCTCTACAGAAGGTAACCTGCGGCACCCGTCGGTACTGCCAGGGATCAAAAAAACCTACTGTGGAGCACCTTGTGGCAGCGTGTATATGCGGCATCAGGTACCGTTAGGAACCGTTGAAACGCGCACGTGTGATACCTTGTGGTTTCTACCTCTCAGTAACAGTGTGTAAAGGTACCATAAGTGCTCCAGCAGGAGCCGAAGATTAAAGGGAACCTATCACCAGCATTTTTGTTTGAAAACCCCGCCCATCATCTTTATCATTTAACATTTATACCCTCAGTTGTGCCCTTGCATACCTCAGGAAAAGAGTTTTATTCTTGTCCCACGCTGTATGTAAATTGTGCGGTTTGGTCTGATGGGTGTCTCCAGGTTGCAATCAGTGCCACCCTGCTCCCTTCAAATGCCGCCTCTTCTAATTTCATGCAAGTGGAAGATGTCTCTATGTCATCCACGCCGTGGCCAAAATCTTGGGCATCTGTAGTGTAATTGGAGAACTGCATGTGCATCTCACTGTGCCCTATTCAACAGCCAGTGATTCCAATGCGTAGGTGCGAAACCTTGTGCAACATGTGGATGATGTAGATATGTAGATTTCACTTACTTGAAATTAGAAAAGGTGGTGTTTGAAGAGTTTCGCTAATCACTATCTGGAGACACCAATATTATGAAGAGGGGCAGTGTGGAGGGGACATTACGGACAGGGGTAATTTGGAGGGGACATTATGGAGAGGGGCAATGTGAGGGACTTATTATGGAGAGGGGCAGCATGTGGTAGACATAACGTAGAGGGGAAGTGTAGGGGAAATATTATGGAGAGGGATAGTGTTGGTGGATTTTTTGTGCAGGAAGCACAATGAAGGGTAATTATTTATTTAGGAGTTAAACATGGGATAAAATGATTTTGGGAGCAGTATAGTGATACTTTTATTTTAAGGGCACTATGTTGGCAAATGCTGCAGAAGACCGGATAAGAAGGAAGTCCGGAGAGACAAGCTGTAGGCATGAAATCCAATCCTGGCATCTGTACTATGACAAAAAGTTTGGAGACAAAAGGGATGGCAACAACTCCAATCAGACGTCATTTATAAGGTACCTGGGGGTAAATGTTTATGTGATACTGCCTGCATCTTATCAGTACTCTGGCTCCTGTACTGTCTGCAGTCTGCTGATGGCTGGTAACAACAATTCCCAGCATCTCCTTACCATTTTTAAAAACCTACTGGAGTTGCAGGTTCACATGATACAAGTGTATATGGATCTAACCTGAAACTGCAATTGATCATTGTACTAAGCTTGTTGATATATTCCTGGTGCTGGTGATGTATTCATGGACTGACAGTGATCCTAATAATGTTTTTATGTATTGATGGTGTTTCTGGAGATATTTTAATGTACTGATGGTAGTTCTGATTCTGCATTCACATACTGACAGTGGTCCTGGCACTACATTCATGTACTAACAGTGGTGCTGGTGATGTATTCATGTACTGATGGTGGTTCTTGAGCTGTATTAATGTACTGACATTGTTTCTGGTGCTGCATTCATGTACTGATGGTAGTTATGGCACTGCATTCATGCACTGATGGTGGTTCTGGTGATGTAAACTTGTAGTTCTGGAGCTGTATAAATGTACTGATTGTCATTCTGGTGCTGTAGTCATGTACTGATGGTGCTTCTGGCGCTGCATTCATGTACTGATGATGGTTCTGGTGCTGCATTATTGTACCTGTGGTGGTTCTGATCATGTAGCAATCTATAACGTGTTAAAACTGAAAATCCTCAAAAATTCATTTTGAGATCATAAGGAGCATTTTGTTGAGTTTCTGCTCCAAAAGCTCAGTGTAAGTTTCGGTGCATTCACACAGATTTTTTGGAGCAGGAACTATTCAAATCCATTTCAAAATCTCAACACTTGGTTCTGATTTTGTATTAATGTACTTACCATGGTTCTGGTGACTTTTTCATGTAAGTACCTCTTTACAATTTTTTGCAGCCCTTTGGATTGGTCCAGTATGACAATGTGGCCTTTGGACCAAAAATGTTGAGTATGCCTGCTCTAGACTAAGTCTATACTGAAGCCACCTGGCAGCCTATCAAAGCTCATTGTTAGTTACAATAGCACTTACTGGCTTTATGTCTCTGAATTGCTTATCATGGGGTTAGAGGAAGGTGGTTCATCAGGTAAATTATCTTATTTATTACCACTGTGGGTGAACAGAATGGAGGAGATAAAATTAAAAGTAGGGATGTAGAGAAGAGAAGAAAATAGAGCACATACTATAGCCATAATACTGGGTGCACAGCGCTCACATTACGCCATTGTAAAACACTCCCCTCAGGCTTGGATATATTTCCAGGCATATTATACAATAAAATTCTCATATTAAAGCTTAAGTAGACACCCGGTGCCTCAGATTGGAATAAAAAGTATTGTGAATTTGATGTGAACATAATAAGTACAAAAAGGAAGAAGGAATATGAAAAGCTTAAAGAGCGAAAGATGGAGAGAAGAGTATACATGTCTATATATACTCCCCCTCCCCCACCACGCACAGAGGAGTCACTCATAAATGATATTTTGTCATGATGTATGGATGGCGGAATATACATTCATTTCGGGATGATGAAGTGCCAACATGTCTTAGCTTGTGAGAAAGCAGAATAGTCTGGGTAATGTAAGATTTCTGATTTGCTAAGCACTTTCTATACACATTGCAAAAACATGTCATTTCTCATTAGCTTCAGTGACTGCATTACATCTGCTTTAACATACATCAAGCGAGATGATATTTCAGACGGGAACCTAATGTGATGTGCTCAGGAGGGGCTTCATCCCACTGTCACCTTATGAGCTACATTATTTCCACAGTCAAGGCTTGGACCGGACTCGCAATTAAACCCCTATTACATGCAAATCGCCCTAGTGTACCGCGGTATCTAAACAGAAGTGACATGAATGCATTATACCGAACAAGACTGGAATTGTCAGCAAATAGCACCACATTGGAGGATCTGGCGACAATGGTTAAAATGCTTTAAATAGAAAGAGCTGTACTTTTTCAATTAGGATTGAGGTTGTATTATATCAGAAATGCTCCTTTATACTAGTGCAGTAGAGCCGGCACTGGAGCCTCAGCTCCATTCTGATCTGGAGATGATTATTCACTGTATGTCGTATTGTGGGACCAATGTTCATGCTGAAGACGTAGAAAGATGTCCCATTACAGTGATATATCCATACATAAGTCTGAGTTCAGACTTACAACAATATTTATAGAGGATCTTTTACCAGGTCAAAGCACTTATGTTACTGCTCCAGTTACTATTAGGGGTTTAATTTTTTCTAAATTTGCCATATGGCTCCAGAGTTAGTGGCCTTTATATTTAGTGTTAATTTTTCTGTGGTCTTTACTAAAGGGGTGTGGCTTACAGGGTAATTATGCAGAGGAATCTAAAGACACGCCCCCTAGGATCCAGTGAATTATGCCTGCTAGATAAAGACGATAAATCATTGGCACTAAATAAGAAAGCCCATAATGTTTGAACTGTGTTGTGAATCAAAAGGAAACAAAACATAGCAGAGGAGATAAGAACCAAACTGACTACTTTTGACTTGGTAAAGAGGTTATTCTACCTTGCAAGATAATCCCATGACGTCAGTTCTCCTTAAATCTTCACCATGACATAACAGTGGGTGCTCTCTTCCGCTGGCCCAGCCGCCTTTGGAAAGACAGCATGGACCAGGGCTCATCCCAACTGAACACCCAAACTCCTTAACCATGGAACAATACTCAGACAACACAGGGTACTGGAACCACAAAATTAAGCCTTTATTGGATTCCCAAACAGTTAATGGCATATAACACATAACCATACAAATTGTAAATTGTATTAGGCAACAGTGTCTCACCCTCCGCTGGCTCACCAGGAATTAGAATGTTCATGCCTTGGGGCTTCCAGGACCATTTATTCCAATCCAGCAGCACCTTGTTTTCGGTGGGCACTAGGGATGAGCGAGTACCGTACTATTCTGAATCGCTATACCCGCAACGAGTAGGTCTCGGTACTCGCTACTCATTGCGAGTATAGCGATTCCGAGTACTTTTGCAGTGTATCAATAGATACACTGCAAAAGTCCTGTAAAAGAGAGGAAAAGTAGTTAAAAAATAAAAAAATCGGATACTCACCTTAAACGACGGCTGTACCGGGACCGGCCGATGCACATCTATTCATGTAAAAGGACCTTTCACTCTCTCAGCCAATCAGATGGCTGGAGAGATCTGGCCAATCAGATGCCGCCACGTCACAATGAGTGATCGCTAGCGGCCACCTGATTGGCCAGATGGAAAGGTCCTCGTGTACCTGAGAGGACCTTTCCATCTGGCCAATCAGTGACTGCTAGCGATGACGTGATTGTGACGTGGCGGCATCTGATTGGCAGATCTCTCCCAGCCATCTGATTGGCTGAGAGAGTGAAAGGTCCTTTTACATGAATAGATGTGCATCGTCCGGTCCCGTACAGCGTCGTTAAGGTGAGTATCCGATTTTTTTATTTTTTAACCACTTTTCCTCTCTTTTACAGGACTTTTGCAGTGTATCTATGGATACACTGCAAAAGTACTCAGTACTTGCTACTCCCGAGTAATTCTAATTTACTCGGCGAGTAGCGAGTACACGAATACCGCTACTATTCGGCGAGTTCCGAATAGTAGCGAGTAGACTCGCTCATCCCTAGTGGGCACCCACCAAGAAAGTAATAGCGCATAGAATAGGAAGCTGTCTGAGCACAGCAATGTCTGTAACCAGGTGACTGACTTAAGTAGTCTCTGGTGCACCTCAAGTCGAGCTGATGTCCCTAGATGGAGGCCACAAAGCATATGAACCCTGGTAATGAGCAGGCCTCCTTATGTACTCCGTACACGCATTTAAGGACATTGGGGACTTCATGATTGGTGGAAAAAGGCTGTGCTCTCATTGGCTAGATTTCAAGCCACATACATAATATCCCTATGAGTCATGAGTCTCTGACAGAGGGTATGGGGGTCAGTTCAGTTACATTGAATCAGCAATACACATCTTTGGACAATGTAAGACTCTGCATACTTAATTCTAATTGTGTCATGACCTTCTCTGATAAAGGGGTGAGATAAATACATTAGTAAACACAAACATTTGGACACTGGTAGACTCATAAGAGTCTAGCAAAACAATGACAATTTAACAAACAAAATACCAACATGTCTGGCTAAATTTAAGAAACTTTAACTCATGCTATTCATTGAAAGAGTCCATGTCGTCACAATAACGCACAGCAACAAATGGAGAAATTATACAAGTACAGGAGATCAGTTACGGATCTGAAGGCTACAGATAAGATTGTTACTAATGAAAGAAGGAGGATAAGACATTATTAATAATTAGGGACACAAAGGAGGAGATTATTAATAACGAAGGCCACAAGGAAGGAAATTAATCATAGTGAAAGTCACAGGAGATGAGATTATTGATAATAAAAATAAGAGGGGAGGAGATTATTAATTGTAAAGACCACAGTGGAGGAGATTATTAATAATTAAAGCCAGAGGGGAGGAGATTATTAATGCTGAAGGCCAGACAGGAAGAGATTATACATAAAAAAGTTAAATAGGATGAGATTATTAGAAATTTAAAGGTGAGGAGATTATTTATAATGAAAGTCAGAGGGGAGGAGATTATTTATAATGAAAGTCAGAGGGGAGGTGATAATTAGTAATGAAGGCCAGAGGGGAGGAGATGATTAGCAATGAAGGCCAGAGGGGAGGAGATAATTAGTAATGAAAGGCCAGAGGGGAGGAGATTATTAATAATGCAGGCCACAGGGGAGGAGATCATTAGTCTGCAGGTTAGCAATGGTAGGGAGAGGGTAGGAGATTAATAATTCTGAAGCCTAGTAACTGCAGATGAGGGGAATAATTACCATCTCTCTGGACATAACTCTTCTTCAAACTTCACCAAACCAAAAGCTCTACACAGATGTCTGGTGATCACTCATGTAACTTTATTTTTATCTCCCTCTTCCTCAAGATGCCTGGACCATCACTGTAATAAGCCCTGTACTTTGTGTAACCCCTATATCGTTGTAGATTGTAAGCTCTTTTGAGCAGGGTCACCTTTATTTTTGCCTTAATTATTGTATTGTACTTTTTACATTGATTCTCTGCTTATTATATTGTATCTAATTACTGTACTGTATTTTTTACACTGTTTCTCTGCTTTAAGTATTGTACTTTTACATTGCTTCTCTTCTTAGTTCATTGGATTTTTTTTTACATTAATTCTCTACTTACTGTATTGTATATTTTTTATTGTTACCTATGACCACTCGTAAACAAACCACTGTACTGTAAAGTGCTGTGGAATATGTTGGCGCTAAATAAATATTTATTATTATTATTATTATTATTACTATTATTATATTAATCCTGTAGGTGTTGAATGTGTAGGAAAAAAGATTGTTAATAATGAAGGCCAGAGGGAGCTTTACAGCCAGTGATTAGCTGTAGCGGTCACATGCTGGATGTTAGAACATGAGGTCACAAGGACCAAAGGAGCAGGAGGACTGGATCAATGGGGGATTTTCCTGATAAGTATTGTTATTTTATCCAATCCTCTACTCTCTGGCCATTTTATAAAAGGATTGCTAGACAACATAAAATGTTATGCCGCTCACCAGATAATGCCCTGACCAGTCCGATGCATGTGGATGAAGATCCTGGCTACCCATTGGCTGGGTTAACTGAGAACTCCATATAAAATAAATGCTGGATCTTCAAATTAAATTGCTTTTTGCTTTATTTAATGGTATTAAAAAGTCACATCAGGAGGATGAGCAACAAGTTGACGCGTTTCGCTGTTACCGAAACAAGTCAACTTGTTACTCATCCCCCTGATGTGACTTTTTAATGTCTTTACATAAAGAAAAAAACTATTTTAATCTGAAGATCCAGCATTCATTATATTCTGGATTCCATTGTTAACAACACTCTAATCCTCAAGTCTAGTAGGGTGGAAACTAATCCTGGATTCTTGGTGGCTTGTATCCAAATAGAGTTTTTAAATTTTAATACACTGAAGTTCTTCTAAAAGTTTATTTGCGCCAACCTACATGTCATTCCTTGCATTCATAATTAGACCCGGTGCTGCAGATTTTCCATGTTTATTGCTCCCTGTTCAAGGGTTGTTACAGTAACTATGATGATGCAGATGAAACTCCTTTACGTTTCGCACCTGAGGAGCCCATGAAATTCTGTTTGTGTATTTTATAAATTATCCATGACTATTTCTACTTTCTTTCCAGTTCTCAGGCCTCGTTCTTCCTTTTATTAATAGCATCAACAACTATGATCTAACCATAATTAAGGCAGAGGGCCTCACAACGAATAATCCATCAGTGACACTCAGGGGTTAACCTTTCTGTGCCCTATATAATTCCCGTTGATCATACACCGCCAGCGCTGGCTGTCTTGGCTCTTTACTTGTTGGTGAGATCAGTCTTCAGCTGCAGCTGATAGATAGGGAGATTGGCCACTGTGCCCTAGACATTAGAATTACCTTGTAAAATCAATACCCAGGATATTGTTGCACATTAGTGTTCCAGACCATGTAAATCACACCAGGAAAAAAACTGTCCGCTCAGTATATTACATTCAGCGGATGGCAATAGATTACGGCTTTCTGCTGCTGTGTTGAATTCGGGAAACATTTGAAAACCATTCAATTCCATGCGCATGCTGCAGTCCAAATAAAAAAAAGGCTGTAATGGCGGAGGTGCAGTCATTGGTCCCAATAAATGAGTCGTTGGTAACATATAGTGCTCTGTCATCCATCCTACATTTCCCGGGATGACTCCGATATGTAATTTGCAATTGTTTTCTTAGGCTTTTTAACTGGTCGTTTTAGGGCCTTTTTTTTGTACAGTTTTTTGTAGGCCAAAACCAGGAGTCTAATGACAATCAGAGGTAAAGGTCTAAACAAACAAGTCACCAATTTGGATTAAATCACCCAAATGTGGTTTTGGCAACAAAAAGTTGAAAAAACAGCCCAAAAACGCCCAGTGTGAACACAGCCTTAAAGCCCTAAAGTAAACTGGAATTCAAAGGAAAAAAATATACAGAACATAAATCCTCAATTTTTATTTGTACGTCTAAACTATGTATCCAGACAGAAGGAACCAAAAACATGTGAGCTGGAACTAAAATGGAACAATGCAGTAGGTGCCTGATCACATTGGCCTCTAAACAACAAAGTCAACAGAAAATTTATAGTGAGCAAAATACCCTAAAATAAGTGAGAATAAATTGCAAGTGCAAAAAAGTTAATATAATAGGGTACTTAGTGACTTTATTTGATAAAAAAAATGCGCAAGCCCTCTCACCGCGACAAGGTGATCCCATCGGGGCGGTCATTACCTAACGATGTTAGAAACCTTACCAGTTATTGGTAACATATTTCTGACAAACATCAAGAATGACTTAAGGTAGTGTCACACCAGGCGATGTCGCCCGCGACATTGCCGAAAAGTGACGTAACAGCGATGTCGCGGGCGATATTGCAAGTGCGTCGCACTGTGTGACAGCGCGACGCAACTGCAAATTATCGCTGGTCGCAGGTTGACAGGTTTATGAACATGTTCATAAACCTGTCAACCTGCGACCAGCGATTAGGCTGGATCGCGCCGTCTGACACTGTTGACGGCGCGATCCAGCCTATATCGCAGCGTTCCTGAGCCATCGCTCGCTGGGCTGAGCCCAGCCCACCGAGCGATGGCTCCGCCCACATCGCCGCCGCGTCACCGGCAACGTCGTGCCGTGTGACAGCTGGCCTGCGATGTCGGAAGTGAGCATGCACCTGCACATCGCTTCCGACATCGCAGGCCAGATCGCCTAGTCTGACACTACCTTTAGGTCCCAATGGAAAACACCAAGCAATGGGGAGCTGTGCACACTAATGTCCAGCTCGTCAAGGTAATGTCATTAAGTACTCTATTTTATTATGTTTTGCACTTGCAATTTATTTTCACTTATTTTAGGGTATTATGCTCTCTTATATATTTTCGGTTGGTTTTGCTGTTTTGAGGCCAATGTGAACAGGCACTTAATGCATTGTTCCATTTTAGTTCCAACTCACATTTTTTGTTTCCTTATGTTTTTTGCAGTCATTGCAAACTTGGGTGTGGCCTACCTTGAAGAGCTGCACATTAGTGTGCACAGCTCCCCATTGCTTGGCGTTTGGCGACGCATCAGCGATGCGGGATTGCCTTGACAGAGATGACAGCGCTACACTCACATGGCGGGCGGGAAAGCCGACTTCACTGTACATATTTGACTGAACTGCTTTTCCTCTCAACATTGGCTCTGCCACTACCAATCCCAGTAGTAGGGCATGCTAATAAATGCAAAATGGCCAGGCTGAGGGATAAGGCTGGCATATTAGGTCAATAATAAGGGGTTAAGTGCTACAGTGTAGGCTATCAATTACTAAGTTGAAGTGTCCATACACCAGTAACTCAGCACGGAGAGAGACAGTCAGAAAAGAAGTATTTAGGATCTGGCGCTGGAGTCTGGACACGCGAGTAACTTTAACCTACATACTTGCCTAAACTCTGCCTTGGAGATAGACAGTCAGAAAGGAAGGAAGCAACAACCAGTGCTGGAGCCTGAACTACTTTTTCTTCTCAATATTGGCACTGCCATTTTCAATCACAGTAGTAGTGCATGCTAATAAATACAAAATGAACAGGCAGAGGAGTCAGGTCTGTAATAAGGGGTTAAGTGATACAGTGAAGACTGTCAATTACTAAATAGGAGCTTCCATACGTTTACTCTGAACACAGAGAGACAGTCAGAAAGAAAGGAAGCAAAACCTAGCGCTGGAGCCAGGACAGGTGAGTAACATTTACCCTACATACTTACCTAAACTCTGCACGGAGAGAGACAGAAAGGAAGGAAGCAAGACTTGGTGCTGGAGCCAACAGGTGAGTAACATTTACCCTACATACTTACCTAAACTCTGCACGGAGAGAGACAGAAAGGAATGAAGCAAGACTTGGTGCTGGAGCCAGGACAGGTGAGTAACATTGACCCTACATACTTACCTAAACTCTGCACGGAGAGAGACAGTCAGAAAGGAAGAAAGCAAGACTTGGTGCTGGAGCCAGGACAGGTGAGTAACTACTACCAACCTACATACTTACCTAACCTGCTTATACCTCACAGTATTGGTACTGCTACTTCCAATCATAGTAGTAGTGCATGTTAATAAATACAAAATGGCCAGGCAGAGGGGTCAGGCTGGCACATAAGGTCTATAAAAAGGGGTTTAGTGATACAGTGAACAATGCCAATCACCAAATAGGAGTGTCCATACGTTAGTACCTCTCCACAGAGAGAGACAGTCATAAAGTAAGGAAGCACAACCCGGCGCTGGAGCCGGGATAGGTGAGTACCACTACATTACATACTTGCCTAAACTGCTTATACCTTACAATATTGGCAGTGCCACTTTCAATCATAGTAGTAGTGCATGCTAATAAATACAAAATGGAGAGGCAGAGGGGTCAGGCTGGCACATTAGGTCTATAATAAGGGGTTAAGTGCTTCCAATAACCAGAGTTTCCCTTTGTTTGTTGCTCTCCCTAGATACAATATTAATATTCATGAGGCTGCGATGTAAAGCCGTTCCACAGGAAACCTTATGATCACCAACAAAACCATCTTTTATCTTCGCTTTCAGTTTCCAAGACTAAACAAAAAAACGAAAAAAACAAAAGCAAAAACCCTTCTGCTCCAGTTTCACGTATAGAACGACTCCATCTACTTTGCTGTAAATATCTTGTTTTTTCCCAGTCAGTTGTGACTGCATCAGTCTCACGTCTGCGCTTTTATTGCTGTCAATACATTTAAACAGCGCACTGTTAATTCTGCTAATTAACAAGCTGATTGTTCTACCTCGCCTGCACCCTCCTCCCCCCCCATTTGTCTGGTTCGCTTGGTAAAATATTATTGCTGTAAATCTATATGAAGAACGGAGTAATTGTGTTTCCCCTTTATAGAAAACAATATTTTTACTCCGGTTGTTTAAATTAAATGTCTGCAGGGGTAGAAAATAAAAATAAAAGTAGTGATTGTGGAGGAAATTAAAAGTGTAAAATTTAATTGCAATTCCTAAAACAACCTTGAAATGAGCTGTATGGGAAACGACATTCGTTTTATGATGCTTGCTTTAAAGGTACAGCGTCCTCCACTCTGTGACCACATGCTGGTGGATTTCGTTCGTTCTGTTGGAGGAAAGTAAGGACAACATAGTGACTAATTATGGGAAACTGCAAACTTTATAAAAACATGGTCCTCAAAAGTAACCTCTGACCAGAGTACAGTCAAGGCCCCAAATTTGGTGGTGGACATACTTACTCATTTTTTTTATCGTTCATAAAGTACAATCATAATCATTTCAGTTTTAAAGTTTTGTGATAAATTTATCAAGTTTATATCAAAGTCCCTTATTTTACAAGACTTCTGGCCTTTGCCCTGGCATCTGGATATCAAAATCCTGAGTTATGGCCAATCTTGAGTAATCAATGTTTGGAGTTTATCACAATTTCTGTGATTTTGTATGCCCTCCTGCTTCTTGAGGATTGACCATAGGTTCTCATTGTGAATCAGATCCTAGCCATGGACCCAAAAGTCCAATGTTTCGTTCACTGAGCCTTGTAGTCATCAATTTTGCCTTTGAACTTGGTCTCCATAAGTTGGAAGAATCATCACCAAATTGCTACTGTATGGTTGAGAGAAGTTGCTCTTGGAGGAGGTTTTGAATAGATCCCATTATTTATTCATGGTGTGTTCTTTATGGCCTTGCATCGAGCGAAGCTGCGCCCATCTAGTGAGATCGTGGCCGTGGAACCAAAAGTTCAAAGTTTCGTTTACTGGCCCTCTTGGTCATCGCTTTTGCCTTCTTGTGACTTGGTCTCTATCAAGCTGGAAGAATCATCACCAAATTGCTCATACTTGGTTTTGAGACTCTGTTCTTGGACGTGGTTTAGATACCGTTATTGAGTCATGGCCATGTCCTTCATGGCAGTCGATTGAGCGAGACCACGTCCATCTAGTCAAATCCTGGCCGTCGACTCAAAAGTTCAATGTTTCATTCACTGGCCTCTTGGTCATTACTTCTGCCTTGTGACAGTCTCCATCAAGCTGGAAGAATCTTCACATTGCTCCTGTATGGTTGCGAGAAGTTACTTTTGGAGTTGGCTTAGACCCCACTATTTATTCATGGCCGTGTTCTTCATGGCCTTGCATTGAGTGCAGCTGCACCTATCTAGTCACATTCTGTCCTGGAGTATCCATACCGTATACTTGTGGCATCATGACCACTGCTCCCATCTCTGACACCGGAGACTTGTGATGATTCCTAAGTCTGCACTCACATTAAGTGAGAAGGAGATCTTGTGAGGATTGGAGGTTACATGCAGGTTAGTACCGGGATACCATGTCACAGATATATGAAGGGGACAGGTTGTTGATGGCTTTGTATGTCATGGTTAGGGTTTTGACCTGGAGTCTCTGAGCAATGGGAAGCCAGTGAAGGCCTTGGCAGAGAGGAGAGGCTAGGGAATTGTGACAGACGGATTAGTCAGGCAGCAAGTTTAGGATAGATTGAAGGGGTTTGAGAGTGTCATAAGGGAGGCCACAGAGTGGGAGGTTGCAACATTTGAGGCGGGAGAAGATGAGGGCATGCACTAGTGTTTTTGCAGATTCTTGGTTAAGGAATGTACGAGTCCGGGCAATATTTTTGAGTTGGAGTCGAATGGAGGTGAAGAGGGCTTGTTGTGTGGCTTGAGGGAGAAAGCAGAGTCGAGGAGTAAATGCTGCATTTATTATTTTTTATTCGTTTTCTTAAATTTCATAGATTTTGCTGGTGCCATAAAAAGCAGCTTTTAATTTGCACATAAAATGCATAAAAAACTCTGCAAAAGCGCAATGTGTGAACAAAGCATTTTTGCAGTGTTTGTTAGTCATATAAAGCAATGAGAAAGTGCAAAAACACAACTGCTGCATTTTTACAGTGTTTTTGCTTCTTTTTTTGGGGAATGACTTTATATGTACTGTAGACAAATGACTATTGGCAGAATATGTTGGCGCTATACAAATAAAAATTATTATTATTACTTTATCAACAAAAAATGGAGCACAAACGCTGTGTCTGAACTTAGCCTAAAATGGCTTTCCAGTTTCAGAAAACCTCTGTCTGCCGTCTGTACAGTAGTGCTCTACTACCCTTTCCACTGTCATCGCCAGTGCTGCAGCCAATCAGTAAGCTCAATGGCTCTCAGCAACTTGGTTGAGCTCAGTTATTTGCTGTCAATAAGACATTAGCGCTGTAGACAATCACAGACTCTGGAAACGGTGACGACTCAGTGCTAGACTCGATGATGGTGCGTAAAGAACAGTTTGTTTTTCTAAAACAAACTCCTTACAGGGGACATGGATTTTCTGAAAAAGGAAACCCCCTTAGGGACTGCAACCTTCGTACGCTTCTAGACCAGGGGTGGGGAACTCCAGACATCACGGGCCACCAACTTTGCAGGTTTTATGGATTTCCTTAGTATTACCCAGGTGATAATTGAATCGTCTGCACTGGTGATGATTCCACCCTGTGCAATGCTTAGGAAATCCTGAAAACTTGACCTGTTGATGGCCCTCGAGGCCTGGAGTTCTCCACCCCTGATTTGAACAGTTGCTTGTCTCCGACCTACCATAAGTCTCATTAACCATTGGTCTCGATTATAAGTGTTTAACATACCAATGCGATGGTTATCGTCCTCTCTGTGCTTTCCATTGATTTGTGTGGCCTATTCACATCCTGCCCTCATTTTATAAATAGTAAAATAAGAGAAACACAAGGGAAATTGCGCATTGACTTGTAATAAAAAAAAAAACATATTTCTCAAAATAATAGTCCACAATTCAAAGGCGATGAGTGAGTTTCAGAGGGAAATGAAATTCAAATAATCAGTTGATTTTATTGGCTAAGTGCGCCGGAGAAAGGAGAAATATAGCGACTGAATCTAATTCTTATAATGTAAAGAGCTCCGTGGGGAAATTTACTCCTTACCTCTCTCCTGAGGACGGAGTGAATCCAGTGTACGCTCCAATCTCTTATATCTCCCTTTCGAACCAGTATCTGAGGACTCAGTTTATAATGAAATGAATAAAATTCACAAGCATTAAGTGTCGGTAAATGATGGGCTCCCGGGAAACAATGCATCAATCAATAAATCAATAGACTTCTGTTTCTTTAGCAGCAATAAAATGGCTCATATAGAATGTCTCTAATGCTGGAAAGCTGGAGACTTCATGATGATCCAAAGACATAATGCATTATCAGAAACTGTACAGTCTACAGCATATACGCAGAGTCATGTATCTGTAGAAAGGTGCATCATTCTCTATGCCATGGGTGGGGAACTCCAGGCCTCAAGGGCCGCCAATAGGTCATCTTTTCAACTGTGCAATACTAAGGAAATTCCTGAAAACAGTACCTGTTGGCGGCCTTGAGGCCTGGAGGTCCCCAACTCTGTTCTACGTGATTTGGTTCACTTTTTATACCAAGGTAGGCACATCATGAAGCAGAAAGAAAGGCGAATCATCGGCACATCCATCTTGGTAAAATCCAT
The DNA here is from genome assembly GCA_033576535.1 of Allobates femoralis. Lineage (NCBI taxonomy): Eukaryota > Metazoa > Chordata > Amphibia > Anura > Aromobatidae > Allobates > Allobates femoralis. The sequence goes on from JARQOC010000006.1 coordinate 425,444,298, forward strand.
ATAAAAGTTACCGTAAGTCCATAAAACCTTGTGGAACCGTATGCATTTCTAGCACCACCGGCGCCATTAGTCAAGGGGTCTCATCTTGGCCATCAGAACTCTTCTTGATATGGATAGAAGAACTATACCTCAGGTTACAATCACACAATGTGGCACACTTTTCAATGTCTTATTTACATTATTCCAAGCCACAAGTATTGCCAAGAAGAAAGGAGATGTAAGAGTCATTCTTTTGCACTTTTCTGCCCTTTTGGCTTCAAACAGTGCATGCGATACTCCAAGCTCTAGAGGTTGAATCAGAAGCTGTACTTTCTTTTAAATTAATTTATGAGCTGGAGAGACTGTGTTTAAAGAAGTTTTCCACTTTCAACAAAGTGGATCCCAAATGCTTGCAATCAATCAGATTATACTCACCCTACTCAGGTCCAGCTCTGACTCTCTGCTGTCGCTCTAGACTCTGTATTTTGGCTGCAGTGGAGACCTCACATTGACAGCTCAGATGACTGCTGCAGGCAGTCACCTGAAGACATCTCTAGAATCCACCCGTTTCTTACCATGGAAACAACATAAACCCTAAATGTGGCCCTGATCCAGCTGACCTTCCCCTCATTAGACTCTCCCCTCTCCATTCCATCCTTAATGCAGCAGCCAGGGTCACCTATCTGGCTAACCGTTACTCAGATGCTTCCGCTCTAGGCCAGTCATTGCACTGGCTGCCCATATACTACAGGATCCAAATCAAATTGCTTGCTCTCACCCACAAAACCCTTCACAGTGCAGCGCCTCCCTACATATCCATCCTCATCTCTTTCTATCACCCCACTTGTACTCTACATTCTACAATCAACCTTTGACAAACATACAGCGATTTGAAGAAAGAGACAGCGCTCACCGGTATGTGCAGGGTGGTCTTTTAATCCAGATTTTCAAGGATAGACAGGGAGGTGACCACGGCTTTGACTACCATACCCACTAATGTGTGCCTCCCACTCCTGGCTCCAAGACTTCTCCTGAGCTGTATGAATCTTCTGGAATGCTCTACCCAAAGGACTATACACAACTTACACATCTTTAGGCGCTCTCTAACAACACATCTTTTTAAGGCGGTCTGTTATGATCCCTAATCAAAGTCCTTTACATATAGCCCATTCACTTTTTTTCTGAACATAACTCTTCATCAAACTCCACCAAGCCCAAAAGCTCTACACAGATTGGTGATGACTCATGCAGCCTTTACCAGTCCCCCATTTCTTCAAGATGGCTGAACCATCATTGAAATTAAGATCTGTACTTTGTGTGGGGGCTAGAATGGAGTCTATGAGGAAAATATAGCCCAAAAGCAGACAAGTTAATTGACAAAGACATTAAAAAAATGCATGCAATTTCTGCAACAAAAACCAACATCCAAAAACGCACATGTGGGCACGCGTTTGGGAAATCACATTGGCTTTCATTATAAAGCTGTGGGTGCTGCGTATTTGGTGCAGAAACTCCGAAAAAAGTGAAGCAAAAACGCGATTTAGATTTGTTTAGATTTAGATCTGGGCCCCCGCGCGCACGCAGGTAAGTTGTATGGGCCCTGTTTAATATTCTAAATCCTATAAAAGACCCATGAATTGACCCCTCTCCCCTTCATTATGTATTACTGTCCTTCATCCTGGAATATGGCCTTTATTGTGGTATATATGTCACCCGTCCTGGTATATATAGTCTTCCTCCTCCTGCCACCACAGTCCTCCAATTATTATAATGCATAGTCCTACATATATTACAATGTACCCCCATAGTTCTCTATGTATTATAATGCATCCCATTGTCCCCCATTCATAAGGTAGCCCCCATAGTCATCCAATTATTATAATGCACCTCCATTATCCACCCTTCACATAGCATAATGCAGCCTCAAAACCCTCCATACATCATAGTGCAGCCTCATATTCCTCCATATAGTATAATACACCCTCACAGCCCTCCATATAGTATAATGCAGCCTCATAGTCCTCTATACAGTATAATGCCGCCTCAGCCCTTCATAAAGCAGAATGCAGGCTCAAAGCCTTCAATATAGTATAATGTAGCCTCATATCTCTCCATATAGTGCAGCCTCCTCTCTATAGTGCAGCCTCATATAGTGCAGCCTCCTCTCTCCATATAGTGTAGCCTCATATAGAGCAGTTCCTCACTCTATATAGTGCAGCCTCATATAGTGTAGCCTCATCTCTCCATTTAGCACAGCCTCAAATAGTGCGGCCTCATATAGTGCAGCCTCATCTCTCCATATAGTGCAGCCTCCTCTCTCCATATAGTGCAGCTTCATATAATGCAGCCTTCCAATCCCTCTCCCATATAGTGCAGTCTCCTCTCTATATAGTGCAGCCTCCTCTATATAGTGCAGCCTCATCTCTCTATATAGTGCAGCCTCATATAGTGCAGCCTCCTCTCTCCATATAGTGCAGCCTCATAACTCTCTATACTGTATAATGCAGCCCCATCCTTCCCTCCATGTCATCACACCACCGTGTACGCGAAAAAATAAATCTGTACTTGCTCTCCTCATTCCCCCGCTGCTCTGGTCTCCTTTGCTTAAGACTCAGGAAGCTGGGGTGTCAGTGTGTGTTCCACTGTGGAACGAATAAAGCAGGAACTGCCACCTTTCTATTGTGGTGGAGGCAGCACCAGCCTGATGTATGCACAGTGGAACGCACAAGGAAACCCAGCTAGTAAGAGGAAGCAAGGTGAGGGGCATGGCCGGAAATAGTTGGAAGCAGAAGGTTCCCCCATCCTCCCCTCTAATACACGGGCCCCAAAGTGGCATGTGCTGCCGTGCAGTCACATGGATGTGCGTCCTTGGAGACACACATCCATAGTGAAGCGGGCGGTGGGATCGGCAGGCGCAGGGGGCAGTTGGTGGCAGGGCCCCTTATGGGCTTGGACCAGTTCGCAGCCGCGACCGCTGCAACCACGTTTGTTACGCCTGTGCTGAAAGTGGTATCCTAATAATATTTGGGAACACAAAGGGCTTCAGTTGGAGAAAAATTACTTTGTAAGAGTGGCAAAGTTATGAGATATACTCTTCTGTGACCCCACCAAGTTCTTCTTTTATTTTGTGGGCGTGCCCAATTTCTGCTACATGGCCCCATGATTTTTAAGTAAGGCCCTGCCAGTGGCTTTGGTTGGTTTTAGAGTGTGTATCTACTTCTCATTCCTTTGCTCATTCTTCATGGTTTGATGTGCCTTGCATTCAGATGACTAGACTATACTTGTATCATAAACTTACCAAAGTTAAGGTTACCTTCGTGCTTGTTTGAGCAAAAATTCAGAGCAGAAGTGGAAGGAGATTCATATCTATTAATTAATGTCCCTATGACAAAACTATGCCAGGATGTAGTTAAGTCTTGGTGACGTTTATAGAACATGATCCCAAACATGAAACCAGGTCTTTGCCAAGTAATAAAGAAAACTTAAAATTTACATTGTTAACTTTTATTTTAAAGGGAACCTGTCAGGTCGCTTTATTCCTAGCTGCTCCCTAACCATCCCTGTCTGCTCTAAAAGCGCCCTATTAAGAGGGAGAAAAATAGCTTATATAGTTACATACAGTCTCCAGTTGGAGACTGGAAAGGCGGGCTCTGGGACTGCATTCCTCCTCCTTGCTTGGTTTCCGCACACCGCACAGGGCGTCATCGTTCCATCTCTTGATCTCCTCCTATTTTTAAAGTTGCCGCCTCTTCTACTCCTATGAAGCACTGGCCGGAACGTCATATTCGGTAAGGTGTATTTTGGGCTGATCACGTGGTACAGCCCTGCACATGTGCAGTGCGCATATTGAAGCTGGTCCAGGGTGGCGCTTCTGCTGCTGCTAGTGGCTCCCACATTATTACACTGTCTATTGCCATTGCCATTTAATTTAACCATACCTTTTGTACAACATTATATTTAACTTTTAACGATCATTTCAAAACAAAATTTTTTGTTTGCAACAGAAGCTTTCGTTTCCAAATGGGTGCTTTAGTGTAAGGCTGGGTGATGGTGGATTGGCCAACTGCACGCAAGCAAGCACACCGTGTCGGTCACACTTGGCGCTACCCTCCCGGTCCTGGCAGGGGGGACTTTAGCAGAGCCCTTCCCAAGTGGCGAACAGCACAGTGGTTGGTGACCGGACGCACAAGCAGCAGATAGGTCAAACACACAAAAAGCACACCACTATGTAAATAAAAAACTAAGGCTGAAGGCACACTGTTGTGGGTCAAACACGGAGCGTGTTTGATGCACGACAGTGATGCTAGTGTAATGCGTGTTTGTGGGTGTGTGTGGTGCGAGTGTGGTGCGTGTGGTGAGTGTGCCTGCATGTATTGATGTGAGTGTACTGCGAGTGTGAGGTGTGAGTGCGGGTGTGGTACGTGTGTTTGTGATGCTGTCCGTGGTCCTAAAGGACCGCGGCCAGCATTTGTCGGGGAATTTAAACTCACCGGCTGTCAAAAGCCTGCGAGTTTGAATTTCCCACCATGCGCATACAGTAATAATCATCCTGCCCCGCTGTGTCATCGGTGCAAGATGATTATTATAATGTGTTTTAACACTCATGTCAGCATGTGTCCTGAGACTGTCCAAGCTCCTGGACACATGCTGAGGTCATAAATGGCCAAATGTATGTTTTATGCCTAGAAATCTGCAAAGACGGTAATTGTCGGCTTTACAGTGTCATTTCTAAACTCCTGGGGCTCCTGTCAGTGAGCGTTAATGTACGCTGTCCAGGGTTCTGAGTGCTGAAGCAATAAGCACAGGCAAACTACTGTGCTGCTTACTTAGCTGTTCAGGACCCTGGACAGCGTACATTAACGCTGTTCACTGACAGGAGAGCAGCAGGAGTTTAGAAATGACACTGTAAAGCCGACAATTACCGGCTTTGCAGATTTATAGGCATAAACACACATTTGGTCATTTATGACCTCAGCATGTGTCCAGGAGCTTTGGACAGTCTCAGGACACATGCTGACATGAGTGTTAAAGCACATTATAATAATCATCTTGCACCGCTGTTACAGCGGGGCAGGATGATTATTACTGTATGTGAATGGTGGGAAATTCAAACTCGCAGGCTTTCGACAGCTGATGAGTTTGAAGCGATTTGCACAGCACACTAGTGCAAATATTTTTCTCTCCCCCCATACACTTGCATTGCGCTCACGCGCGTCAGAGTCGCGTGCAGTCGCAGTATACTGCGACTGCACTCGCTTTTGACTCGCAATGTGAGTTAGGTGCGGGGGACTTGCATCTGTGTGCCCTGCCTGATAGGGCAACACTGGTCCGAGTGCAATGCGAGTTTCCCTCGCATAGCACTCACGCAAGTCCCTCACCCAGTGTGCCTTCAGCCTAAGAGAAAAATGCTGAACCAAAGCTGAGACCAAAGCAAACAAGCCTCAGAAGCACTGAAGCACTGACCTCACAACCCGACACTACTGAATAATCAGTGTGGCACCCCTACGGGGGATGGTTGCCACAGGACCACCTGGTGCACAGAGGGATTTCTACATCAGGTACCCTACACATGCAACACCTTCCACCCCAGACCTGAAGGAGGAGCTCTACTTGCCGCCTTCAGGCAAGGTCCCCTATAAATTCAGGCCTGGGGGGAAATTAGGCAGTTCAGTACGGAGCAATACTGAGGAACCTTGTGAACAGAGCCGCGCTAGGCCCATACCAGAGGGAAGCCTAGCCAGTACAGGGGCCCATGAGTGAGGATCGGAGGCAAGGCAAGGAACTGAGTGGGGGCAGAGGAACCATACTGGTTCACCCCAGGAAGCAACCCGGATACTGGAGTCTGAGTCTGCCAGGGACTGCTTAGCCCAGCAGAAAACACCGGTCAACCAAGGAGACTTCAGTCTTCTGGGACACTTGTAGCACAGCAACCACGAGAGCCAGGAACCGCAGGAGAGATAGCAGCAGTCAACAGAAGGTTCTCACCACCTGCAATACAAGTGAGAGACACAGGGGAGGTCAGGCCAGATTCCAGACAGGACAGGACTTGTACACACACACAGCACAGAGGAGGCCTCAAAACTCATTGGGTGTGTAGATCCTGAAGTGCCTCCTGACCACCTGGAGTGTACCCTGGATGTTCCTTTGCAACAACATCAGTAATAGGTACGGAAACAACTTTCAGCGTGTGTGTGTGTGATTTCGGCCCCTGATCCTACCCTTAACACAGACTACCTGCCAGCATGTCCACTTGATGAACCACCTTCTCCTGCAGCACCAGAGACAAGGCTGAGTGGAGAGCTGTCTCTCTGTGCAAACTCCCTATTCAACATTACTGCCCTGGGGACCTCGCTCCACCTATGGGGAGCGTTATCATCTAGCTGCAGTATCACATCACCGGAGGTCTGAAAGCAGCGTCGGTATCATTACCGGGTACTGTAGGTGGTGTCACAAGACTTTCTTTCATTTTATTTTTTCCCCTTTTTGCCATTTTTCAGCGACCACCAGGGCCACGGGCTTGGGTGAGCCACCCGTGACATCCCCCATTGCAACCGCCCGGGACCAGGTACCCCAAGGGCCCTGGGGTGGGTCATCAGCAACTAAGGAGAGGAAGTGGCAGGTTTAAAACTGACTTCACTGAGGCAACACCTGCTCTCCTCCCTCTGTCCACACAAGTAAAGGAGCAGAGGAGGAGGAGAGGAAAGTGGAGGGAACCTCCCACCATCTGACTGTCCTGGCGGATACAGTAGCCCGTATCCACTGTCAACAGCTAACACTAGGGGACCTGGCATCCCCGGGCTCCTACATGACATAATCACTGGGAGCAACAGCGTCCCACCTCCCAGCGATACCAGAAGTACATCTACTAGACCAAAGCATCCAGTTTGAGCGGGCACCCGCGCAAGCTCCCTCATGGCCAATTATAGGGCGACATGTGACCCGATGGGGAGCCAGAGCACACACAGGAGTGCGATGGACACGCTTGAATGCAGTGCTACCAGACCTGACATTTAGGATATAACAACTTTCTGTATTCTTTGCTGTATTTTCCAGAATTGGTTTACTATTTGTGTTGAAGGTGATGAGTTTGAAGAGTAACATAGTAACATAGTAACATAGTTTTTAAGGTTGAAGGAAGACTTTAAGTCCATCTAGTTCAACCCATAGCCTAACATGTTGATCCAGAGGAAGGCAAAAAAAAAACCATGTGGCAACACTAATCTCCACATTGGGGGAAAAAATTCCTTCCTGACTCCAGATACGGCAATCAGACTAATTCCCTGGATCAACGCCCTATCAAAGAATCTAGTATATATAACTGGTAATATTATAGTTTTCAAGAAAGGCATCCAGGCCCTTCTTAAATGTTAGTAGTGACTCACTCATTACAACATCATGTGGCAGAGAGTTCCATAGTCTCACTGCTCTTACAGTAAAGAATCCGCGTCTGTGATTATGATTAAACCTTCTTCCCTCCAGACGTAGAGGATGCCCCCTTGTCCCAGTCTCAGGCCTAAGAGTAAAGAGATCATTAGAAAGGTCTCTGTACTGCCCCCTCATATATTTATACATTATTATAAGATCACCCCTAAGCCTTCGTTTTTCCAAGCTAAATAACCCAAGTTTAATAACCTGTCTTGGTATTGCAGACCCCTTAGTCCTCTAATAACTTTTGTCGCTCTTCTCTGGACCCGCTCTAGTTCAGCTATGTCTTTCTTATACACCGGAGACCAGAATTGTACACAGTATTCTAAGTGTGGTCGCACTAGTGACTTGTATAGAGGTAAAATTATGTTCTCCTCATGAGCATCTATGCCTCTTTTAATACATCCCATTATTTTATTTGCCTTTGCAGCAGCTGCCTGACACTGGCCACTAAATGTGAGTTTGTCATCTACCCATACACCCAGGTCTTTTTCAGTGACAGTTTTGCCCAGTGTTTTACAATTAAGCACATAATTATACCTTTTGTTTCCTCTGCCCAAGTGCATGACTTTACATTTATCCCCATTAAAGCGCATTTGCCATTTAGCAGCCCAAGCTTCTAGTTTACATAAATCCTCCTGTAATATAAAATTGTCCTCCTCTGTATTGATTACCCTGCAGGGTTTAGTGTCATCTGCAAATATTGAGATTCTACTCTGTATGCCCCTACAAGGTCATTAATAAATATATTAAATAGAAGCGGGCCCAACACTGACCCCTGTGGTACCCCACTGTTAACTGTGACCCATTCTGAGTGTGTTCCATTAATAACCACCCTTTGTTTCCTATCACTAAGCCAGTTCTTAACCCACTTACACATATTTTCCCCTATCCCCATTGCCCTCATTTTATGTATCAACCTTTTGTGTGGCACCGTATCAAAAGCTTTTGAAAAGTCCATATACACCACATCCACTGCATTTCCTTGGTCCAGTCCAGAACTTACTTCTTCATAGAAGCTTATCAGATTAGTTTGACAGGAACGGTCCCTCGTAAAACCATGTTGATAATGGGTCATGAGGTTATTTTTCTTCAGATACTCCAGTATAGCATCTCTTAGAAAACCCTCTAGGATTTTACCCACAGTAGAGGTTAAGCTTACTGGCCTATAATTTCCAAGTTCAGTTTTTGTCCCCTTTTTGAATATTGGCACCACATTTGCTATACGCCAGTCCTGTGGTACAGACCCTGTTATTATGGAATCTTTAAATATTAAAAATAATGGTCTATCTATGACAGTACTTAATTCCTGCAGCACTCTGGGGTGTATCCCATCTGGGCCCGGGGATTTGTCAATTTTAGTGATTTTTAGACGATGCCGTACTTCCTCTTGGGTTAAGCAGGTGACGTTTAATTGAGAATTTTTGTTATCACTGATCATATTGTCTGTCATGGGATTTTCTTGTGTAAATACTGTTGAAAAAAAGTCATTTAGCATATTTGCTTTTTCCTCATCCTCATCCACCATTGCACCCAGACTATTTTTAAAGGGGCCAACACCATCATTTTTTTAGTTTCTTACTATTTATGTAGTTAAAAAATATTTTGGGATTCTTTTTACTTTCTCTGGCAATGAGTCTCTCTGTCTCAATCTTTGCTGCCTTGATTTGCTTTTTACAAATGTTATTTAATTTTCTGTATTTATTTAATGCTTCATCACTACCTACTTGCTTTAATTCCCTAAATGCTTTCTTTTTGTCACATATTGCACTTCTTACCGCTTTATTTAGCCATAGTGGTTTCCTCCTATTTCTAGCATGCTTATTCCCATAGGGTATATATTGTGCACAGGTCCTATTCAGGATGCTAATAAACATCTCCCATTTGTGTTGTGTACTTTTATGTCTCAGGACATCGTCCCAGTTTATTGCACTAAGATCATCTCTCAACCGTTGGAAATTTGCCTTCCTGAAGTTTAGTGTCCTTGTGGCCCCTCTACTACACGTCTTAGTAAAGGATACTTGAAAGCTTATTAAGTTATGATCACTATTACCCAAGTGACCTCCAACCCGTATATTTGATATGCGGTCTGGCCTGTTGGTTAATATTAGGTCCAGCAGTGCCCCCCTTCTTGTTGGGTCCTGAACCAGTTGTGAAAGGTAATTGTCTCTCATAGTTTTCAAAAACTTATTACCTTTGCTGGAACTGCAGGTTTCTGATCCCCAATGTATTTCAGGGTAGTTGAAGTCCCCCATAAAAATGACTTCTCCCTGAGTCGCTGCTTCATCTATTTGCTTTATGAGGATATTCTCCTCCACTTCCATTATTGTTGGGGACTTATAACAAACCCCTATCAGTAATTTATTATTTTTTCCCCCTCCCCTTATCTCCACCCACAGAGACTCTACATTTCCATTAGATTCACCTATATTATCACGCAGGATGGGTTTTAAGGATGATTTTACGTATAAACATACACCTCCTCCTCGCCTATTTGTACGGTCATTTCTGAACAGACAATAGCCCTGTAAATTAACAGCCCAGTCATGGTTCTCATCCAGCCAAGTCTCCGAAATCCCCACCATGTCATAATTATTTTCCAACAAAATCAATTCTAATTCCTCCATTTTGTTGGTGAGGCTTCTGGCATTAGTGAACATGCACTTTATGCATCTCTCTTTACCTCTATTCCTTCCTACTAGATTGACTGTTCTAACCCCACCCCCCATGCCACCCCCAATTTTATTACTTGTGCCCAGGTTACTGTTTACACTATCTTCCCCTCCTATACAATGAATACCCTCCCCCCCAATCCCTAGTTTAAACACTCCTCCAACCTTCTAGCCATTTTCTCCCCCAGCACAGCTGCACCCTCCCCATTGAGGTGCAGCCCGTCCCTAGCATAGAACCTGTAGCCAACAGAGAAGTCGGCCCAGTTCTCCAGGAACCCAAACCCCTCCTTCCTACACCAATTCCTGAGCCACTTATTTATCTCCCTAATCTCCCGTTGCCTCTCTGGTGTGGCACGTGGTACAGGCAGTATTTCAGAGAATACTACCTTGGAGGTCCTTGCCTTAAGCTTGCAGCCTAATTCCCTGAAATCATCTTTAAGGACCTTCCACCTACCTCTAGCTTTGTCATTTGTGCCAATGTGCACCATGACCGCTGGGTCCTCACCAGCCCCTCCCAGTAATCTGTCAACCCGATCAGAGTAAGGTCCTAGCAGGGCTGGAGTGATGACATCATTGCCCTGAGACTCTGATCCTCTGTGCACATGCCAGCAGCGTCGCTGTGCATAGGAGGCAGTGGATACAGCAGCGAGATTAGGTCTCCCTGCTGTACCGCTCAGAGGCCAGTCATACGGCGTGCAGTGCACGGCATTATGATTAGTGGTAGCTAACACTCGGGCAATATCTGTGCAGCATGGCGAGGAGGTGGTGCCATAGGGACCTGGGGCCCACCGAAGGATTTCCAGATGCCCCGGTGGTCCAGTCCGACCCTGGCTGTACCTGGACAATCTTTCCTAATATGTCTGTCAATATCAGTATAGCTTACAGTTTGGAATAAAGACTAGAAAGACAGACTAGGTCAGACCAAGTTACATCTCTAAAATTCACAGCACTTTTAATATATCCCCTGTGGCAGACATCTTCTGGTTGCTATGCTTTTTGCTTTAATCCGCATTATAAATGTGCCTGTTTTGTTTCTATATTTTGTTTGTAGGAGAACGATTTCTCAATGATTAAAACGGTGTCCTGTATTTGTCCACTGTCTATTAATTATGATGTCACCATTAGCTCAAACAGAGAAACATAATTAGCTGATATGCTTGGATTCAGCGGCATAAAAATTATGTAGTTCATTTAAGAGCAATTAGAAGAGGCTAATTAATGCGATGAGTTGCTTAATATATTTTTGACCTGCTGTGTGGGAGGAGGGGGATGCGGCTTCATGTTTGTAGCGTGTCTATTAGCGGCTAGTTCTAGGATAAACTTTATACACAGAATAAATGTATATATACGGGTAGATCTGTCAATGATGGCGGCATATACAGATGAAGGCTACGTGAATAAGATCCTTTTACCCTCTCCAATCCTTCAGCTCCTTAGTAAGCAGCAGAGGAGTCATCTTGCTCCTGGCTGCCCCTGAAGTGTGAAACTGTGCAAGTATCAATTGGCCACAGTGGAGTCTGGTTGTTTGGTTCACCTGAGACTCCTTATCATTAAAATGAAGATCCAGCCTGAGGTGATTGGGAAAATGTTAAAATCTGCAATGCCTGATAATTCACATAATACTGGAGACAATTACTGAATGTATGATGCAAAACAAGAAATAAAGCTGGATCTTTCTGAAGGTGCAGTCTGGACAAAAAAGTAGGACAAAGAAATATTGGCATCCTTGAATGTCAGTGAAGAGAACCATAGCAAGAAGAACACTTATGGTGGGTTTACACATTGCGATATCGGCGTCCAACTCTGACCAAAAGTCACGTGGTTCGTGCGTTGGAGCCGATATCGTTCGTGCGTTGTACAGTGTGAAGTCCAATACGATGCAGGAACGATGGCAAACTGATATCGGGGGTAGAATGAGCGTGCTATTCAACGTCCCGATATCGGATGCCGGTTGGAGCCGGATCGTCCCGTGTGACAGCCCAACTCCGATGTGCAGTACAACGTCACCCATTCACTCCCATGTTAAATGGTCGTTCCTGGGTCGGGGGGCGTACACATCGTAGGGACGTTGTTTCCCGATATCGCAACGTGTAAACCGCCAATGCGATTCTGGAAAAACAGGGCACAAAAAGCGCGCTCCCGCGATCCAATATCGGACCGACGTTGGAGCGTGTAAACCCACTAAATCTCAAAAAATGATAACTGTGACTCAAAATAAATTATTAAATCTCCAAAGGAGTGCACAATTAAGATAGCTTCTTTTATTTAATTATTATTAAAATCGGTCAGTAGTGTGTGTATGCCCTACACCTGTAATCCAATGAATACTGAGCAGTAGAGGAAGGGGGGACCTATAATCCCACACTCACCCCAAAATTATTTGTAATTTTTGGTGCATACGAATGCTATGTAGCATAACCTCCACTGGCTGATAATATCTAAATAGATATTATCAGCCAGTGGAGGTTATGCTACATAGCATTCGTATGCACCAAAAATTACAAATAAAACACCCTTCGATGCGAAATTAAATCATACACACACAGGGAAGATGATGGGGGTCGACCCACATCTACTTTGAGATACACCTGAGACCAGGACAGATTCCCAGGGGTGGTAATGGCCATAGTGCAGCAACAGGGACACTAGGGCTAGCCACCGTGGAACGGGGACACCTGACACGTTATGTGTATAAAACTCCGTAGACAGGCAGGGGCAGAGGATAGGGTGAGTGTGGGATTATAGGTCCCCCCTTCCTCTACTGCTCAGTATTCATTGGATTACAGGTGTAGGGCATACACACACGAGCGTGTAAACCCACCATTAAAGTTTGGAACATATCAACTTGAACCTTTGGCTCTACTGTGACCCAACAAATGCTTTAATCATGGACAAGTTACGGTAAGACCTAATGCAATAAGAAAGACAATTCTGCTTTAAGAATTGAACAGAAAGAAGACAACTAAAAGAAGCCTGAAGATATTGGAGAGGTCATGTGTTCACCAAGGATTGAAGTGACCTCAAAATTGAGGTACAAACATGCTGCAGGTCAGTGAAACAAGAAACAAAAGAAGGGAAGCGTGGATCAATCCACGAAGGATCAAGTTTGAGCGGAGTTTCCTGAAATTTGCAGATTCATACACTTTCAGATTAATTTCACAGTTTGTGAAAAAAAAATATAAAAAACTTGCCCAGCACCACTTCCCACACTACTAAATTATAGGAGAGTTAATGTCCTATATGTGGCCACCCAGGCCTCCCCATAATGTCCAGCAGCTATGAAGTAGTGGGTTATCATACCTTATATTGTGGTGGTCAGACTTTTCAGAGGACTACAGATATTAAAACAGAGTTGGTTTCCATCTCCAGAGTCACTGGGTAAATCTATGTAGTGTGTAAGTTCTTATGGTGAGTAGGGTCCTCTCCCTCTCCTGTAGTGTGTAAGCTCTCAGGGTCAGCAGGGTTATCTCTCTCTCCTGTCAGGGGGTCCTCTCTCTGTCCTATAGAGTGTAAGCTCATATGGTCAGTGGGGTCTTCTTTTTGTCCAGTATAGTGCAAGCTCTTATGGTCAGAGAGGTCCCCTCTCTCTCCAGTATGTGTAAGCTCTTATGGTCAGCAGGGTCATCTCCCTCTCCTATAGAGTGTAAGCTCATATGGTGAGCAGGGTTTTCTCTCTCTTGTAGAGTGCAAGCTCTTATGGTTAACGGGATCATATCTCTACTGTATTGTTTATGCTCTTATAGTCAGCAAGGGCCTGTCTCTTTTGTCAGTTATACTCAGGATGGGTACACTTCAGCCAGCCAACCAGTGGGGATGCAGACACATACGGGCTCCTGTGCATGTAGAATACATGGGCCCATTACAGTCCAATAATCTATCTTTGACAGAAGCTACTTACTGTTTTGGAGTTGATGGTTGGTGCCCTTACTTCTTAGTGTAACTTGTGTAGCCCACAGGTGCCCAATGATATGTTAACCCCTGCCACCAACAAACCAAGGCCTGACACTTTACGATGAGACTTCAGAAGCAGTGACAGAATTTATTGACTAATCTGGAATTAGATATATGGTGTAGCGTCTTCACTTCTTGAAATGAGAAAAATCACAACTGGTTTGGAAAAAAAATTATCAAACTCAGTGGTTGAGTGTTAACTTGCGCCAGTCTACTTCACCTTGAGCGTTTCCATGTCGCACTGCTTCTGACTCTATGTTTTATACTTCTGCATTGAATCCATCATTTGGTTGTTCTCTTGAAAACTTTCACCCATTTCTTTGATGAGTCTTGTTTGTTTCCTAAAGACCGCTAGCTTTCAGCAATTTATGACCGGTATTATAACAATAGTTGTACAATAATTATGAAAATGCCATCATCCAGACAGAAGATTGCTAGAAACTAACACTTTTCTACGGTAACAGGCGTTCTTGTCTGTTGCAATTTTAGACGCATTGCTCTCATATTTGCTGCTCGGGTGATGGAATTTTAAATATTTCAATAAATTTAGATGTTTTTTTCTGTGACCAATGTTTGAAATTTGTTGGCAGTAAGAACATCTGGTCAATGCTGGTTTCATGTATAAAGGAACAAAGACATTATAACAGGAGTTGAGATGTTTCTTTTTTAATTTAAAACAATTTTATAGCTTTTTTTTTCACCCACCCCATGCTCGGTCCAATCCATTGGATTAGCTGGGATTGAGCATGTAATGTTATACAGTGTTGGCCAAAAGTATTGACACCCCTGCAATTCTGTCAGATAATACTCAGTTTCTTCCTGAAAATGATTGCAATCACAAATTCTTTGGTATTATTATCTTCATTTAATTTGTCTTCAATGAAAAAACACAAAAGAGAATGAAGCAAAAAGCAAAACATTGATCATTTCGCACAAAACTCCAAAAATGGTCAAACAAAAGTATTGGCACCCTCAGCCTAATACTTGGTTGCACATCCTTTAGCCAAAATAACTGTGATCAACCGCTTCCGGTAACCATCAATGAGTTTCTTACAATGCTCTGCTGGAATTTTAGACCATTCTTCTTTGGCAAACTGCTCCAGGTCCCTGATATTTGAAGGGTGCCTTCTCCAAACTGCCATTTTTAGATTTCTCCACAGGTTTTCTATGGGATTCAGGTCTGGACTCATTGCTGGCCACCTTAGAAGTCTCCAGTGCTTTCTCTCAAACCATTTTCTAGTGCTTTTTGAAGTGTGTTTTGGGTCATTGTCCTGCTGGAAGACCCATGACCTCTGAGGGAGACCCAGCTTTCTCATACTGGGCCTTACATTATGCTGCAAAATTTGTTGGTAGTCTTCAGACTTCATAATGCCATGCACACAGTCAAGCAGTCCAGTGCCAGAGGCAGCAAATCAACCCCAAAACATCAGGGAACCTCCGCCATGTTTGACTGTAGGGACCGTGTTCTTTTCTTTGAATGCCTCTTTTTTTCTCCTGTAAACTCTATGTTGATGCCTTTGCCCAAAAAGCTCTACTTTTGTCTCATCTGACCAGAGAACATTCTTCCAAAACGTTTTAGGCTTTCTCAGATAAGTTTTGGCAAACTCCAGCCTGGCTTTTTTATGTCTCGGGGTAAGAAGTGTGGCCTTCCTGGGTATCCTACCATACAGTCCCTTTTCATTCAGACGCCGACGGATAGTACGGGTTGACACTGTTGTACCCTCGGACTGCAGGGCAGCTTGAACTTGTTTGGATGTTAGTCGAGGTTCTTTATCCACCATCCGCACAATCTTGCGTTGAAATCTCTTGTCAATTTTTCTTTTCTGTCCACATCTAGGGAGATTAGCCACAGTGCCATGGGCTTTAAACTTCTTGATGACACTGCGCACGGTAGACACAGGAACATTCAGGTCTTTGGAGATGGACTTGTAGCCTTGAGATTAC
This sequence comes from Allobates femoralis, assembly GCA_033576535.1. Classification (NCBI taxonomy): domain Eukaryota; kingdom Metazoa; phylum Chordata; class Amphibia; order Anura; family Aromobatidae; genus Allobates; species Allobates femoralis. Next base: position 425,460,269 of record JARQOC010000006.1, read on the forward strand.
TCATGCTTCCTCACAATTTGGTTTCTCAAGTCCTCAGACAGTTCTTTGGTCTTCTTTCTTTTCTCCATGCTCAATGTGGTACACCCAAGGACACAGGACAGAGGTTGAGTCAACTTTAATCCATGTGAACTGGCTGCAAGTGTGATTTAGTTATTGCCAACACCTGTTAGATGCCACAGGTAAGTTACAGGTGCTGTTAATTACACAAATTAGAAAAGCATTACATGATTTTTCTAACAGTGCCAATACTTTTGTCCACCCCCTTTTTTATGTTTGGTGTGGAATTAGATCCAATTTGGCTTTAGGACAATTCTTTTTGTGTTTTTTTCATTGAAGACAAATTAAATGAAGATAATAATACCAAAGAATTTGTGATTGCAATCATTTTCTGGAAGAAACTGAGTATTATCTGACAGAATTGCAGGGGTGTCAATACTTTTGGCCAACACTGTAGCTGCAAGGCAATATCAAAAAGGCTGCGCATCCATGCAAAACCTCTTTAGCCCGCTCTCTGATGATTCAGCAGTGTATGTGTCTCGGTTGCTAGGGACGGGGTACTCGGTACCCGGGCAGGCAGGCAGACTATATATTGCACAGCCCCGTGGCCCTGACCAGATACGTAAAAGGGGGTATATTTACAGAGGATAAAGTTTATACAGTTTGTCGTGATGCCAGCTGAGGGATCTGGTTAGGGGTGACCAGCGCTGCAAGTAGTGGTCTCCAGGGGATGAATGGTAGAGGAGCTAGATGGAGCACTCCTTTCAGTAGGAGTGAGCCCCTTGGGTGTAGAGGAGATGGTGGAGAGGAGGATGTTGGCAGTTGTAGTAGTGAAGAGGTGCAGAGTAGTCACAGGAAGAATGCAAGGAGACAGTCTCAGTTCTTTACCCTTTTACTTGTATAGCAGTCCATCACCAGATACAGGGTACTGGTTCATCAGGCTTAGTGATCTGGTCAGTCTGAGAAGAACTAAACACCATTATGATGGATGGGTATATGGCCTTCCAGCTGACTTTCTCCTTAGGTTGAGGGTCTAAGTTCTATCCTCTTTCCCATGTGCCTCTTCCTTCCTTGTGGCTACTAGCAAGAAGTAGGCAACCACAGACTCTTCAGACCCCAGACTCACACTTGTTCTCTAGCCCTATGACAGTCACTGTGCCTCTGGTCGTCCCACAGTGTGGCTACTAAGCTTGCAGCCCAGCAGCCTCCAGTTTACTGCCCGGTATGAAGTCCTGATAGCCTTAGGTCCTGGCACCAGTTACACAGCTCATGTCCTGCACAGCTTGAAGGCTGTTAGCAGGTCCACACTCATCCACCGTATGACCTTGTCTAACAAGTGTCTAAGTTACTCCTAATGCCACCCCTTCCTAACCCTCACTACCGCTAGGCTCTCTCTCTCCAACTAGTGTCTGTCACTGCCCCAAACAGGCATTTTGTGCCCAGCCCACTGATCAGAGTTTGGGAAGTGTGTGCATGTATAGTTATTCCACTATAAGATACCTGAATTCTCCACAGATGTGGTATTAAGATTAATGGAGTCAACTACTAATGTGGCGACCAGACCGCAGGGGTGTCATGTATGAAATGCCCCCAGGCAAGTTTTACTTTTGCAATCCTCATAAGTCGAATTATAAAGTGTTTGAATTGCTATGCTGTCGCGAATTATAGCATATTCCCTTCTGCTGATCAATCCGCTTATCTCTATTCTATTTACCTTTAGCTTCCACAGTTTGTATCACGTTGCCTTGTTTTCTCGCAAGGTTTTTCCTTCCCTTCTTCATAGACTTTTATACACAGTGGCTGTAATTTGTAGAGATTTGGGGTAGACTTTTTGTAACTTGTTGTTCTGAGCTCACAAAAAACAACATAAATTGAGTTACCCTTCTTAGCAGCATTCCATTATGGTGGAGGATGCAGGTGCTCCTGTTAAGGTTCTTGTGCATACTAAAAAGGTTGTCCACATGTCTCCCCAGGTAAACTAAAAAAGCCTTTACTCATCTCCTGCACTGGCACAATTCCACTAATATCAGTAATCGCGGTTCGGGGCTCACGTGACATTGTGATGTCATGTGTGTCACATGTCCAATTACCGTTGGCTTCTCTCCCTGCCGTCAGACACAGGAGCTATCACAGGGAAGTAAGTGACAGCTGCAACATCACTTCCTATTGATTAACTAATTTTTCCAAAGACAGGGAGAGAAGCCGACCGTAATTGGACACGGGACACACATGACATCACAATGTCACGTGAGCCCCGAACCACGATTACTGACATCACTGGAATGGTGCCAGCGCAGGATGTGAGTATAGGCTTTTTTTTTATTATGAAGAGAGTGGCCCAGCTTCCGTTCAATGCAAAAAATCTCTTTAATTAAAGTTCAGCATCTTCCCAATTCCAAAACAAAATGCATAACAAATATGTCGGCTGGAGGGTCCCCTGACCTGAGCATGACAGCTTCATGAATTACTGTGCAGCTGTTATACACAGGTCAAGGGAGCCTCCAGGCACTCTGTGCAGTACAATGCGATCGTCGTCCGTGTTGTATGGCTGTCTGACCTTGGTTTTATGCTCAGTCTTGCTGTGGTGCATAGCCTGAAACTGTCTTCATAACCTCACCTTGGTAGTAGACTCTAGCTGTTCCTCACTTAGTTTTAAGCCTCCTACACAGCTGTTTCAATTAATGATTGAGTTTCATCCTACATATAAAAATAAGGATAACTATCACCTGTTTGATATAATTAGTTACTTATATACATGACTGTAATCCTACAAAATCCCCGACTTTGCGCAAGGATCCATAATTATTACAAGGTATGCACAGTAGAACATGAAAAACTTAGTGGGGAGCTAATACTTTTTATATTCACCGTATAAAGAAGAGTAGCAGCTTGGGCAATGCTGAATGTTGCCGTAATGTGTATTTTCTTTATTCTAGTGGCGGTCTCCCTTTAACTATCATTTATTAATACCTGTCTGTCTGCCGTCCTCAGGATTCATGTTAATGTTTCAGAATTTCCTGATCCGCACCAGAAAGTTGATCAACTTCCTGCTATTTACAAGTAATTATCATCTACAGAATCAGGAATTCAACAAAAATCTATTCTGAGTGTTGCATTTATGATTGCAATCCATCATTGGGGCTTTACAGAAAGCTTTTCAAACTAATAGTCTGTCTGTATTTGACGTAATAAAAAGAAGCAGACGGAGCTTTTCCTCCATATTCGTGGCATTACTGTGATCGAGGTGCCTGTTAAAAGCTTCCTCAGCTCCATCATTCAGACAGGCCGATTCCAGTAAATCTTTTCCGATAATCAGGGGGAGAAGGGAGCATGAAGTTCTGAAACAACAGATAAGACGCACTTTAATTTCCCGTTGATAGAGAAGGTCGCGTGTGATGGGAGCGATCTGGGATGGGGGCAAGGGAGGTCACTAAGCACTTTCTTATTGTTGCAAAATGATCTGTGTAATAATGTCACTGTTCTATTGTCCCGTTTGGCTGCATCTGGTGATAGTGTGTGATGTTAGACCCCCACTGTTCTGGTATTGATGACCTCTCACAGGTATCATTGTAGTGGAAACACCCTTTAGAGCAAAAAAGGAGGACCTATACCATAAAGAGGTATCAAGGGGACATTACTACTTTTTGGAGGTAGAATAGTGAGTGCAGCTCTGGAGTATAATACAGGCTGTAACTCAGGATCATTACAGGATAAGTACCGTATTATAATGTATGTCAGGCGGTCGACAGGGTATGGGGTACTCGGGTACTGGGGCTGATGGCGGCTTTGATGAGGGATCACGGCTGGTCGATACCTGGTCCCGTGCCCTGAACCCTCAATGGCAGGTAACGGTGGGGGAACAAAGGGATTGTTAACGTGACGCCACCTATGGTACCTGGTAACGGATATACCAGCACTTCAGCCGGCCGCTGAGGTGATGGTGGGTGCAGCAGAGTGTGGTACAGCTCCCCACAGGTGGAGCGTTACCTCAGGGCAGTGGCCACAGGTGGAGCGTTACCTCAGGGCAGTGGGGATGGATGAGGGGAGTAGTAGTTGCGTCTCTGCAGACAAGGTGGTGAATTGCGGCAGTTAAACAAGCACACAGACACACAGGGATTGTTGTTTTGGTACCTTTTACTGGTGACAGGGTAACAGGTACAGTCCAGAGTAATAACCAGGTCCCCGGTGCAACTTGGGACTTCCACCTTAGAAAGTTATAAGGCCTCCTCTGTATCTGTGCTCTGTGGTTTGGGGCAAGTTCTGCCTGAGCCTGAACTCACCGCTTCTTCTCCCTCTCGGGGCTTTGTCCTAAACTGGCAATGAGGTCCTTCTGCGGGGTACCTGTTCCTCCTATGGCCCCTGGTCCTATACTTGGTCAGTTTAGCGTCTCTTACTTTGTCTCTTTCAGGGATGAACTCCTCCTGGCAGCTTCGGACTCCGGTGTCCAGGTGTACTAAAGGGCTGTAGTAACCGATTCCCTTTTCTTAGTTCCCTGCTTTCTCCTTTTGCCTCCGACCCTTTCCCTAGGGTGCGCACAGCGGTCAGTGGTCCCTGGTCCCGGGCCTGGATCTCTCCCAGCGACCAGCTCCTCACTCCTCCTCTCTCCAACTCTCTCTCTAGAATGACTCCTGGGACTAACTAACTCCTCCCCTCAGGCCTGGGGTGGAAGGTGGTGTGTGCTATGCGAACCAAGGTGTAATTCCCTCCTTGCATCGGTGGATCCTGTGGCAATCCTCCGCAGGGGTGCCACATATGTACACAGTGACTGCACCAGCAGAATAGTGAGTGCACCACTGGAGTATAATACAGGATGTAACACATGATTAGTACAGGATAAGTAATGTAATCTGTGTACACAGCGACTCCACCAGCAGAATAGTGAGTGCAGCTCTGGAGTATAATACAGGATGTTACTCAGGATCAGTACAGGATAAGAATTGTAATGTATGTACACAGTGACTGCACCAAAAGAATAGCGAGTGCAGCCAGGTCCGTGTGGTTCTCGGAACCAGGCTGGTTCGGTCTCGGGATCATGGAGGCTGAGACCTGGCTCCATGGTCTTGCGGAATCACTTAAAAATGCGGGAAAATGGTTTCGAGATTAATTTTAGTGATGCAACCCGAGGTTTGCGGCTATGGGTAGCCGCCGCTACTGCAGAACCTCTGTGGACGGCGGACGGGCAGCTGGGATGGAGTGGCTCCCCATGGGTGGAGCGGGTCCCCAGGGCAGTGAGCTTAATTGAAAGTCTCTGTGGCGGGCAGGGGTTAACTGTAGGTGAGGCGCCCCTGCAGACTGGTGGCCGCAGAAATGTACAGCAGCTGGAACAGGTAAGCTTGCCACCCCACAGCAACACCCAACCCCAATTCCTAGACATAGTACTTTATGTCAACCAAGGGATAGTGGGGGGAGCTTAGTGGAGGGTGGAGAGAAGGTAGAGAACCCAGGAAGGGGGTGGAGGAACCGGATTAAAAACCTAGAAACACTAATTTGGGAGGGCTCGGAGAGTAAGCACAGGTTCGAGTTCCCGGCGTGCTGTGAGAAGAGTAGGAATCGGACTCCCAAGAAGAAACACCTAACATCTAAGAAACTGTAACACTTGTGAGAAAGCCACCGAATGGTCATTCCGGGTCCTGAGCTAAGAAAAGAGGAAGAGCAGAGGGGTCCACGGTGCACGCGAGCCAATAGGGACACCGTGGGTCCGGGCTGACACCAGGGAGCCGGCCTTGTTGACATGGTAGGATGCTGCAAGCCCCAGCCAGGGTGAAGGGACTGTATGCCCGGAGCCTGACTCCCGGCACCGAACCGGAAAAGCCGTCACATAGGGCTTGGAGTCCTGCAAGGGGACGGTCCAAGAGAAGCCCACAACTGCTGGCCCAAGGGATGTGCGTGGGACTGAACAGAGAGGCCTGAAAGGGCTTAGAAAGCAGTATGTCACGCTTCCGGGGGAAGGCGCCCTAGAGTGGACCGACTGGGCCATGGTACTGAACTCCCCTGGGTGAGCTGGTCCTAGTTTATCCAACCCCTATGCAGGGATTGTCAGGGGCAAGCCCGGGGGGTCTAGATACCACCACTGCTAGTACCAGGGGGACGGCTCGTAGGGTTAGCCTATACTACGGTAAGGCTAAGAAGGATCTGAGGCACCAGAGCCCTGGGCTAGAAGAGCTGGAGCGGGTTACATCGGAGGAGAGCACGAGGTGGGCCTGACTAACAGCCAGAGAAGCAGAAGCTTAATAACACAATAATCAGGCACCTCCCATCAGTGGAGGTGCCCTGATATACTGGAGTATGGACAGCTGTTGGCCAAGGGGAGTGTCAGGCTGAGCCATGCCAGCCCATAGATAGGGTTTTGCCTTTGCTCTTCTTCATGGCAAGGGTGTCCTTTACTTCATACGCGTTCTCGGAGCTGAGAGGTTGTGGTACAGTTATGGAGAAAGGATGAAAGCAATTAAGTACCACTGGTTCCAACAATGAGAAATTAAAGGAGTTAGGGATGCTAAGCGAGGCAGGCAGTCTCAGCTTGTAGGCAACGTCGTTGATGCGTCCCAAGACTTCAAAGGGACCGACATAACGCGGCCATAACTTGTAGGATGGCACCTTCAGCCTGATGTACCTGGAGGAAAGCCACACTTTATCACCTGGGAGGAAAGACGGAGAGTCCAGGCATCTCTTATTGGTATGTCTCTTCATCCTGCCGGAGGCTTGTATAAAAGCGTCTCTGGTCTGCCTCCAAATCTTGGAGAAGTCTACGGACAATGCATCAGCCGCCGGGTTGCCAGATGCTGAGGAGATCAGAAGAGGAATACCAGGATGTTGGCCGAATACCTCGACAAAAGGAGATTTAGTAGACGACTCACTGGAGTTAGGGATGAGCGAGTACTGAAATATTCGGACTCGCTAGACTCGTAACGAGTAGGTCCCGATACTCGGTACTCATTACGAGTCTAGGGAGTCCAATGTAAGTCAATGGGGAAATGAGTATTGCGAGTAAGTCCTCTACTGCTGGACCCTATAAAGAGGTCTGGCAGCAGATGAAAAATGTGCAATTCCCCACTTCATTGTTAATAGCCAGCGGTAAAAAGTCGCCGGCTTTTAAACAATGCTGACAGCCGCTGACAGCTTCCCTGCCACCTGACAGTGGGATCCTTGGCTCCCCCCACCACCTCCCACCCTTTCCTGACTTAGGGTCTGGTGGGGAGGCTTCGGGGGGAGCGGAGAACCGACCGCAGCCAGCAGGGAGCTGTCCACGTTCGTGAACTGAGGTAAAACCGGATTCTCCCGGATTGCCCCGGTCTGGTGTAATCCGGGACCATAGAGTCCCATGTTATGGGGCACCGGATTGCACTGGACGGGTACAATCCGGGAGAATCCAGTTTTCAAACCGGTTTGAAAACCGGATTCTCCCGGATTGTACCAGTCTGGTGCAATCCGGCGCCCCCATAAAATGGGGCTCTATGGTCCAGGATTGCTCCAGGCTGGGGCAATCCGGGAGAATCCAGTTTTCAAACCGGTTTTCTCTTTTTGACGCCTTCCCGCCTGGGTTTGCAAATGAACAGCTGACTCAGGTCAGCTGTTAATTTGAAGTAACTGTGCTGTCAGGTTCATGTGAGTTCATGCTTGCCTGCATGAACTCATATGAACTTTCCCATGGGTGCACAGCTCTGCTACATCTCTGGTTGAGGTTCTCTACCAGAGATGTAGCAGAGCTAAAGGAGAACCCTGGATTGGACTACGTCGGACAGAAGATTATTTTTAAATAAAGATGGAGTCCCTAAAGCTACCTTTACACGCCGCGATGGCAGGCTGGATACATCCCGCTACTTCACGTGCACGAGCACGCTCAAACGGTTACAAACGCTCAACGCATCACCTTTACACGCCGCGACAAGATGCGCTACGCCACGCTACATCTATAGCTAGCTACATCGCCGGGTGTCTCAAGTAGCCAGCTGTAGCTCATTTACACACCGCTACAACCAGCTACTATGGGCGTACCTGGTGCAGCAGGGACAGCACATAGGCGTGCTACAATTGTGGATTACGAGACGTCCGTACGCTGATAGGACAAAGCAATAATACCATGATTGGCCAGGCATCGCAGGAGGCTGATTAATATTTGACGCTCGAGCAATTGTGTAGTGTGACTCGTCAGCTCCTTAAATATGCCGCCCTGTGCGGCGACAACCAATCGCAACGCACCATCTTCCACCAATGATCGCACATGGGGCGCGGTAACATGGAGCCAGGGTCACGCCTTAGCTACATCGCAGGCTGTCCCGAGTTCCCTTCCGCTGCTTCTTTACACGCCGATACAGCTCGCTACCATCGGCGTTGTAGCCATCAGTTTTCGAGCAGAGCTAGGAAACAGATGTATCTGTTGCCGGCTGTAGCGTCACGTCTTCAGACGCCGCTACGACGGGCTACATTGGCGCTACAAGCTACATTTGTAGCCTGTAGCGGGATGTATCCAGCCTGCCGTCGCGGCGTGTAAAGGTACCTTTAGTGTGGTTTTGTTTGTTTTTTTCAAATAAAAATATTTTTTTCTTGGTGTTGTGCTTTTATTTAAACAATTTAATAGAAATTCATGGTGGTCATGTCTAATATTGGCGTGACCGTCATGAATTTCGGGCTTAGGGCCAGCTGATAACAAAAAGCTGGCCCTAACCCCTTTATTAACCAGTGAGCCACCGCACCAGGGCCCTAGAAGAGTTGGGTTCAGCGCTAGAACAACATGAATTTCTATTAAATTGTTTAAATAAAAACACAACACCAAGAAAAAATATTTTTATTTGAAAATGAAACAAAAACACTCTTACGGACTCCATCTTTATTTTAAAAAAATCCGTCCAGTGCAATCCGGCACCCCATAACATGGGGCTCTATGGTCCTGGATTGCACCAGACCGGGGCAATCCGGTAGAATCCGGTTTTACCTCAGTTCACGACTGCGGGCAGCTCCCTCTGGCCGCGGTCGGTTCTGTGCTCCCCGGCTGCCTGAAAGCAGGATCCTCCGCTCCCCCCGCAGCCTCCCCACCCGATCCTAAGTCAGGATAGGGTTGGGAGGCGGGTGGGAGGAGCGGAGGATCCCGCTATCAGGCGGCAGGGAAGCTGTCAGCATTGTTTAAAAGCCGGCGGCCTTTTACCGCTGGCTTTTAAACAATGAAGTGGGGAATTGCAGGTTTTTCCTCTGCTGCCAGACCTCTTTATAGGGTCCAGCAGCAGAGGAATTGCATTTCCCATTGATTTACATTGGACTCGTTACTCTGCGAGTAATCGCCAGGATACTCGCAGAGTAACGAGTAGCCCAAGTACCCTACTATTCGGCGTGTACCGAATAGTAGCGAGTAGACTCGCTCATCCCTAACTGGAGTGATTGTTGTAAGTGAATTCCGCCCAAGGAAGGAGACAGGTCCAGTTATCGTGATGAGCACTGGCAGAGTGTCGAAGGTAGGTAGTGAGGACTTGATTAATATGCTCCACCTGCCCATTGGACTGAGGATGATAAGCAGAGGAGAAGTCTAAAATGTTGTTTATATGCTTGAACTGCGCCTTCCAGAACAGGGAAGTGAATTGGACTCCCCTATCAGACACAATATGAAGAGGAAATCTGTGGAGCCCGAAGATGTGTTCGATGAATATCTTGGCCAACTCAGGAGTGGATGGTAGATTGGGCAAAGGAACGAAGTGGGCCATTTTAGAGAAGCAATCCACAACTACCCATATCCGTAATGAAATCCATGGCATTGTGTTGCCAAGGAGCCGATGGGACAGGGAGAGGCAGTAGACGTCCAGCTGGCAACCGTCTAGATACCTTGTTTCTAGCACAAGACGGACATGAAGCAACAAAATCGTGGATGTCTTGACGGATAGGCCACTAATAGTGACGAGAGATCAAAGTGTCTGACTTTTTAACTCTGACGTGACCGGCAAGTCTCGACGAGTGTCCCCATGACACAACCCTCTTTCTCTTATCCTGTGCTACAACAGTTTTACCAGGCGGGAGTCCAGCATCTTGGTAGGGTCCATTATATGGAAGGACTCCTCCTCCACATCTGACAGCTGAAAGGACCTTAACAGGGCACCAGCCTTAATATTTTTACTGCCAGGACGAAAAGTGCAGTTCAAAATTGAAATGGGCAAAGAACAGGGACCACCGGAACTGTCGAGGGTTGAGTCTCTAAGCGGAACTGAGATAAGCCAGGTTCTTATGGTCGGTGAAGATTATGAATGGATGGAGGGCATCCTCGAGGAGGTGTCGCCACTCCTCCAATGCCAGCTTGATGGCCAGGAATTCACAATCCTCGATGGAATAATTGTGCTCCAATGCGGTAAATGCTTTAGAGATAAACCCGTAGATGACTAACCAACCCGAAGAGGATTTCTGGGAGAAGACAGCCTCTGCTCCTATGGAGTAGGCGTCTACCTCTAAAATGAACTGTCTGTTTACCTCTGGTCAGTGCAAGGTAGGAGCCTCGGAGAAGGAGTGCTTTAAGGTGGAGAAAGCGTTTTTGGTCTCTGGGGTCCAGTTGCAGGAATTTGCTCCCTTAAGGTACCTTTACACGCCGCGACGGCAGGCTGGATACATCCCGCTACTTCACATGCACGAGCACTCTCGAACGGTTACAAACGCTCAACGCATCACCTTTACACGCCACGACAAGATGCGCTACGCCACGCTACATCTATAGCTAGCTACATCGCCGGGTGTCTCAAGTAGCCAGCTGTAGCTCATTTACACACCGCTACAACCAGCTACTATGGGCGTACCTGGTGCAGCAGGGACAGCACATAGGCGTGCTACAATTGTGGATTACGAGACGTCCGTACGCTGATAGGACAAAGCAATAATACCATGATTGGCCAGGCATCGCAGGAGCCTGATTAATACTTGACGCTTGAGCAATTGTGTATTGTGACTCGTCAGCTCCTTAAATATGCCGCCCTGTGCGGCGACAACCAATCGCAATGCACCATCTTCCACCAATGATCGCACATGGGGCGCGGTAACACGGAGCCAGGGTCACGCCTTAGCTACATCGCAGGCTGTCCCGAGTTCCCTTCCGTTGCTTCTTTACACGCCGATACAGCTCGCTACCATCGGCGTTGTAGCCATCAGTTTTCAAGCAGAGCTAGGAAACAGATGTATCTGTTGCCGGCTGTATCGTCACGTCTTCAGACGCCGCTACGACGGGCTACATTGGCGCTACAAGCTACATTTGTAGCCTGTAGCGGGATGTATCCAGCCTGCCGTCGCGGCGTGTAAAGGTACCAATACAGATGAGAACTGTGATGGGTTTGATCAATGAAGAATAATGGGGAATGAACTGACTGTAATAATTTGCAAAGCCAAGGAACCATTGAATAGCCTTAGTCCCCACAGGATGGGGCCACTTCAGAATGACGAAGAGCTTCTCAGGGTCCATCCATAGTCCGGAATCAGAGATGATGTATCCGAGAAAGGTCAAAGAGGTATGCTCAAAGACACATTTCTCCATCGTGGCATACAACCGATTCCTCCTCAGTCGCAGGAGGACTTGCCGTACGTCCCGTCTATGAGAGGATTAATCTGAGGAAAAGATGAGTCACCGCCTCTTGCCTATTGAAGTTTCATGCTGCCCGAGAATCCACGTAGGCTAAATCGGAGAAGCGTCTCTGCGGACGTATCATCTGCACGGGCCAGGAGAGGAGTTGAGAGGCATCGCTCTTGCCTAGGAAGGCCTCTCCTATTTGACCTAGGTGGAGGAGTTTCCCAGTCTTTCAGGACAATACCGGCGCTGATGGGATGCGTCTCCGCAGTACAGTCATAGGCCGTGAGCCAGCCTCTCCTCTTGGCGTTGTTCCACCATCCTGACCCGATCCACCTGCAAGGGTTTGGGAAAGGGGGCAGCGGCAGACGTCATGGCTCGTGGACTGGGCGGTCTGTGTTCAGAGGAAAGCGGGTCTCTTCTCCTTGGCAGATTCACAGGAGCGTTCCTGAAAATGCAAATCGATGCGAGTGTGTCACGTCCTACTGACGGACCCCACACGTGGACCCACTGGACCGATACCGGGTGATAGAGAGGTGGACCAGTACAGTAGAGTCACTAGGTTTATTTGAACAACAACAAAACAAGAACCCACGCCCCAGGGGAGAGCCACAAAGTCGCAGCACCGGAATACCACCGAAGGAGGCCCGGAGCGCTTAACCCCTATACAGGGATACCGCCGGTACCAACCTCGGGGGGACCAATGAAGCGAACACGAGTGTTAAACAGACCCCAGGCGACGTGGTAACAAAACAGCAACCGGGTATAAAATAGGACACGGGAAACCGGGAACACTGAGAATCCGGAGCAGGACTGGAGACAGCGCTTTAGCAGGGAAGAGGTCCGGGAAGCAGACCGAGACCACTGGAGTCAGCGAGGAGCCGGCACGGGAGGAATCTGCGGGAAGGAACACAGAGTAATCAGATATCAAGCCAAATAAGGAACAACCTGACCAGACCAGGATTAGCAAGTTCACTACATAGAAATTGCCCTGGCAAAGAGTAAGAGGGAACAGGAAGCTTATATCACAGCAGGGTACTCCTGATTGGCAGAACACAGAGACATGGTGATTGGCTGAGGGGAGGAGCAAGCTCCCTGCAGTTCTCCAGCAGATACTGATTTGGAGATGGATTGTCATAGCTCAAGCAGCGGCCCTGGAAGTGAGAAGAGCAGCGCTGCTCAAGCAGAGGGTGCTGGACCCCTGCGGCTGGGGACAGGTGCGCGCACCCGGGGAGTATACGGTTAGGAAGACGCTACCCGACCGACCTGCGGGCGGCGGCTGCCAGCGCCCCGAAGCCGTCGGCGGACGGTCGACACCCGGGATCCTTGAAGCCGGACAGGGGCGGTAGGAGCCGAGGGAGTAAAGGCAGCAGGCCGCGGGGCACGGGCGGCAGACCCCCGGGTGGTAACAGAGTGGCTAGTGAGATCAGGTCTTCCAGCTCAGCTCAGATATCCCGACCCCTCAGTTTGTCCTTTATCCTGCCGGACAGGCCATGCCAGAAAGCGCCAGTCAGCGCCTCGTTATTCCTACCCAACTCGGAGGAGAGGGTGCAGAAGTGAATGGTGTATTGCCCAACGGTGAGGCAAGGTTGACGGAGGTTGAAGAGGGACTCTAATAGATTCGACCCGGCCGGGTTCATCGAACACCTTACGAAACATCTCCAAAATGGTCGACAAGTGAGAGACCGCAGGGTCATCACGCTCTCATAGAGGGTTAACCCATGCCAGGACCTTGCCCTCCAGGTGGGACAGCACAAAGGCCACCCTGGCCCAATCGGTGGGGTATTGCTGTGCCAGCAGTTCAAAGTGTAGATGACACTGGTTGAGGAAGCCTCGGCACATCTTGGGGTCACCGCTTTATCTAGGCGGTTTTCCAAGGCGAGGCGGAGGATTCGGGACGCCTCCCGGGATCGGCCATAGGATGCGGATTGAGCCAAGGCCATTGTTGGAGACTGCAGGGAGACCAGACGATCGCCCACAGAGGACATATAGGACAGCATGTGATGTGACTCAGGGATACTCAGGGTACTCAGACACCGGGTCTGATGGTGGTTCTGATGGGAAGATCACGGGTGGTCGGGATCCTGGTTCTGTGCCATGGTTATTATTTGAGTAGATGGTGGGGGAATCAGGGAGTATTTACAGGGGATCGTGATGCCACATGTAGTTCCCGGTAATATAGGTACCGGCGCTGCAAGCCGGCCGCTGAGGTGATGGTGGGTGCAGCAGAGAGTAGTCCAGCTCCCTACAGGTAGAGCTATTACCTCAGGGCAGCGGTGAATGAAGATGGTGAGAGAGGGCAGTAATGGTGATAATGGTGTTGCAGTTATTACCCCTCTGTTGAGCTGCTGGTGATGCTGAGTTCTCCGGGCACCGGCGGGAAGAATAACGGAAACCAGTTCAAGTTGAATTCCACTTTACTGGGTACCGGTAGATGGCAAAACGAGACACGGTACAGTTTGGTTTACAGGGTGATGTTGCCAGCTCAGGGTCTCCCCTATGGAGTCTCTAGATGTTCTCTGTCTTTGTCTTTCAGGGTTTCCTTCCTTCTTCCTAGTTCTACCACCCTCGCAGAGCTCTCCCGCCAATCTCTTGATCTCCCACGGTGGAGCACGGGTGTCCTTTGCTGGTTCAGTCAGGGATTCTGCATACCCCCGCCACCGGTACTTGGGCCGTTACTCCTGCAGTCTTGGATCTAATGTGGTCCTGAGGGGTGAGGTACCTTGTGACGCTGTCAGCAACCTGGTTCCTAAGGGCCTGCAGCTCGTCAGTCTGCAGATAGAGCTGATATTCTATCTGCCTCGGCTTCCTGCATTGCTGGTATTCCCTCAAAACGACCAGCTGGCTCCAACCAGTCCTGGCCTGTTGCATGCTGTTCTGGGCCCCCACTTGAAGATGGGGCTCCCTCCGGTCGGCTGTGCTGTCAGGCCTGTCCTCTCTGCCTTCCCAGCACTAACTAACTAGAAACTGTCTCTCTCTCACTGCATCTACCCTAGGCTCCAACCCCTGTTGGGACCTACTAAATTACCGGTTCCCTCCTATTCTAGTGGTCTAATCCTAGGTGTGTGCACTTACAGACTCCACAGGTTTAACCCTGAACTGACATCTTACAGGGAAAAGAAAAAAAAACACATTATTGTCACAGTGTAGTACTTCCCTGTGGCGCCTAGCCACAGGGGCACCACACGCCCCCTTGGTGAAACACACCCGTCCGTGGGTGTTAAACTAAACTGGGAATAAATGGGAGCTTTATTAACAAGTGAACTGGGTAACTTCAAACATGTAAAACAATAAGAATATTTTTGGTTTTTCCCTTGCGGGAGGTGCACTACTTTTAACGTTACATACATTACATTCTAGTCCATACTGGCCCAACTGGGACCAGGTAGCAAGTCTCTTGATTAATGTCCATCAAGTGCTGCAAAGATAACAAACAGGACAATGCAAAAACACGCATTTAAAGGCAAAGTTTTCATTTTTCAGCAGTGCAATACCAAGTCAACCTTTTCACTGCTCAACATTGCTGACCCGGATTGCGAACCACCCATAGGAACCTGCGTGGCGCTTGTAGGTGATTACTTCCCCACGATACAAGTCCCGGTGCGGGTGGCCCTATGGTAAATGTTCTTCCACGTTTCTCCGACCAACATGGACTTCTTTGTAAAGGCCCTCCTCTTTGGTGAACCCGTACCTGGTGCTAAGGTTAAAGGTGGTGACCACCCCCACTTACGTTGATCTAGGGGCAGTGGGGGCTGATTATGGGCCATGACGCGGGCTTGGCGAGTCTCTAGTTCATTAGCATACCAAGCCTCGCAACGTCGGTGCCGCTCAGCCTCGTCGTCCGGTTCGGGTCGGGTGAACCAGGGGCGACCTACCGGTTGCCAGGTGTGTCCAGTACTATCGGTGCAGAGCGCTGCTCTCCTCTCTCCGGCCACTGCTGTTGGTGCTGGTACCGCGAGCCTCCATACCTCATGGGGCCCGGCCTCCTCTGCGCCGCCAACAGCTCCTTCTTCCTCCAGACTCTCCTCATCCTCCCCGATACTGACCTGGCCACTCATATACTCCTCCGTTTCCTCCACAGTCAGCTGGGGCTTCTCGGAGAACTGTATGAGGTCTCCACCTCGGCGACATCCTCTTCTCCGGGCTCCATGAGTGGTGCGATAACAGGTTCCAGGAGATCAGCAACTAGTTCGGGGGTTACCGGGCGGTCTGTTTGGGTTGCGACCGTCACCAGAGCTCCTGATCTCTTTGAGCTGCAACCCTCCGCCGTCGGTTTAGCTGGAACCATTTCAGCTCCCCAACGCAGGACGGTCCACTCGTGGCCTCCTGGATCTGAGCCCGCAGATCGTCAAGGGCCATCCTCCAAAAAAACCCCGTCCTCGCGATCCATCTCCCGTAGCAACACACCCGGGGCGGCAGGGCCCAATGATGATGTCCTGCTCAATCTCCTGGATCAGCTGTCTGAAGTTGGGCACAGCCATTGCCTCACAACCGGTTCTTGGTAACGGGTCCGGAGCCTGACCAGGTATCTCGAGTCTGCTTCCGGCCGTATCCTGCTCAGCTCTTACAGTCCCAAACTGGTGTGCGCTGGCGCTCAACCCGCCCCCTCGGTTATTTGATAGCAGGGGGGACGGGGAGACTTTTTGGCGCCTCTTTCTTGGCCCATCTGTAGCAAGGGGTCGAGGCACGCCCCTGGGCCAGCACATAGTCTCTTACATTTGTGAGCCCGCCACTATTCTCTTCACTCCTCAGCAGAATGAAGGGCGGGGCTTATCTTCCCCTCTTTTCCTTCGCTATGGCGCAGTTGTAATTCCTGAGGAGGTGTAATGACGGCCACATAAACAGTCAATATTAAAGTCTTTTGGGCGCACTTTACCTGGTTGCACCAGGCTGGTTTTATCCTGTTCGTGACGCGGAAAATGATGTGGCCAAGGCTAGAGGGGTACACGGATACCGGGACTGATGGTAGCTTGGGTGGGGAGATCATGGATGGTCGGGATCCCGGTTCTGTGCCCTGGTGATCATTTGAGTAGATGGTGGGGGGATCAGGGAGTATTTACAGGGGATCATGATTCCACCTGTAGAACCTGGTAATATAGGTCAAGCCGGCCGCGACTTAATGGTGGATGAAGCAGAGAGTAGACCAGCTCCCTACAGGTGGAGCTATTACCTCAGGGCAGCGGTGAATGAAGATTGTGAGGGAGGGCAGTAATGGTGATAATGGTGTTGCAGTTCTTACCCTCTGCTGAGCTGCTGGTGATGCTGAGCCTTCCGGGCACCGGCGGGAAGAATAACAGAAACCAGTTCAAGTTAACTCCACTTTACTGGGTACCGGTAGATGGCAAAACGAGACACGGTACAGTTTGGTTTACAGGGTGATGTTGCCAGCTCAGGGTCCCCCCTATGGAGTCTCTAGATGTTCTCTGTCTTTGTCTTTCAGGGTTTCCTTCCTTCTTCCTAGTTCTACCACCCTCGCAGAGCTCTCCTGCAAGTCCCTTGATCTCCCACGGTGGAGCACGGGTGTCCTTTGCCGGTTCAGTCAGGGCTTCTACATACCCCCGCCGCCGTACTTGGGCCGTTACTTCTGCAGTCTTGGATCTAATGTGGTCCTGAAGGGTGAGGTACCTTGTGGCGCTGTCAGCAACCTGGTTCCTAAGGGCCTGCAGTTTGTCAATCTGCAGATAGAGCTGAACTTCTATCTGCCTCGGCTTCCTGCAATGCCGTGTTCCCTCAACACGACCAGCTGGCTCCAACCTGTCCTGGCCATTGCCTGCTGTTCTGGGCCCCCACTTGAAGATGGGGCTCCTTCCTGTCGGTGTGTGCTGTCAGGCCTGTCCTCTCTAACTGCCTTCCCAGCACAAACTAACTAGAAACTGTCTCTCTCTCACTGCATCTACCCTAGGCTCCACCCTCTGTTGGGACCTACTAAATTACCGGTTTCCTACTATTCTAGTGGTCTAATCCTAGGTGTGTGCACTTACAGACTCCACAGGTTTAACCCTGAACTGACAACTTACCGGGAAAGAAAAAAAACACATTATTGTCACAGTGTAGTATTTCCCTGTGGTGCCCAGCCACAGGGGCGCCACACATGCGAGACTGCGTGTCTCATTGCACGGACAGCTCCTGCTGTAGGCTTGCAAGCTGAGTGGCGGACACTGGGTCGGAGGTCTGGAGAGAGGCTGACCGGGTATCCATGGACTAAAGGAAAGCCATAATACGATTCTGATTCTCCCAAAGATAAGCCAGCTCCTTTTGCGCCGACAACGGGGTACCAGCAGTGTCCATGGCCTGATTATTCTATCACGCTTCCGGGAAAAGGTGCCCTAGAGTGGACTCATCGGGTCGTGGTACCGAACTCCCCTGGGTGAGCTGGTCCTAGTTTATCCAACCCCTATACAGGGATTGTCAGGGGCAAGTCCAAGGGGTCTAAATACCACAGCTTCTAGTACCAGGGGGTGGCTTGTAGGTTAGCCTATACTACAGTAAGGCTAAGAAGGATCTGAGGCACCAGAGCCCGGGGCTAGAAGAGCTGGAATGGGTTTCACCGGAGGGGAGCACGAGGTGGGCCTGACAAACAGCCAGAGAAGCAGAAGCTTACTAGCACAATAATCAGGCACCTCCCATCAGTGGAGATGCCCTGATATACCAGAGGATGGACAGCTATTGGCCAAGGGTAGTGTCAGGCTGAGCCATGCCAGCCCCTAGATTCACAGGGGAGGAGCGCGGCCGCGCCCAGTGCATTGCTCATTGCATTGTTCATTGTAGAGTGCTGGTGTGCGAACTCGCTGACCGGCAGACAGGAAGGGGACCCGGAGATGGCTCCGAGACACAGCACCCTGGACGCCGGATACCCACCGGCAGAGCAGCAGAGGATGCAGAACCGGGAAAGGTGAGCTGGAGAGCGGTGTCAGGGGAATTAACACAATAGAGTTAAGTACCCGGTGTGCTTAGGACTTGTGTGTGAGATTTATTGGTGCTGGGACAGCGAAGACTCACCTGCAGAGCCGCACACTGATTATTCCAGCCGCAGGGTAAGTTGCCGGGAGAGGTTGAGAGCGGTGTTCAAATACTTCACTTCTACACAGGTGTCCTGGGGGACCAAGCCCTACCCGTGGAGGGATCACATCCCGGCTGCCAACCGTCATCATCCCCAGAGGCCTGAATGGCAGCAGTGGCCCTCACTGGCCACTAACTACGTCTGGCATCACAAACTACAATTTACTAGACTTTAATCCTTTTAATCATTCCTTTTTATTGCACCACTTGGGTCTATGGAGCTAGGTCACGTCACCGTGACAACCCCGTGGCCCTTGAGGATGACAGGGCTCGGTTCTGAGTACCACAATCCCCAGGGTGTGACAAATTGGCATCAGAACAGGATAACTGACCCGGTAAAACTGGGTCTTGTGCGCCTGAGACTGTTTTTGGACTATGTATTTTGGTCCTGAGTACTAGAGCCAGGACAGGCAACAAGATTGTAAGTGTGAATTTATATTTTTTCTGCTTTTTCCATTGTTTCCCCATCATTTTCCCATATGAATGTGTTCCCCTTTCATTAAAAAGAACTGTTGAGATCAAGGACTGCGATTGATCCGGACTGATTGTATATAGTTAGTGTACCCAGGTTGTGAATTCTATTGGTTTTATGACTAATGTATCGTGACCTTAATAATGTTGACTGTGCCTGAACATTTTGCACTTGGACTATCAACTATCAAAACCCCACTGGCGTGGCTGAAGAATCGGTCTGTGTAGCACCTGTCGCCGCGCCCAGGGCATGTAAAAGGGTTTTTCTAGTGGTGGGTTCCCGAAGCCAACGAGGACCGCGCGAGAGTAACATTGCGGAACTGTAACTGTTTAAATTTTGCACTTTTTCTATTTTATACTTTTATAGTGTAGAAGAATTTTTGTTAAGTAACGTTTAACTAATGCGCCTCCCGGACGAAAGAAAAATAAATGTACATACTGTTCATTTTTTTTAATGCACAAAAATACTTTTGAGTTGTGTGTCACCCGTGCCGGTTCTTGGCGCGTGGGCATGCCAAGCTTTGCTCCGGGAGGACCGCCCCTGTGGACCAGTGGCCACAGAAAGGTACAGCATCTGGGTCAGGTAAGCTAGCCACCCCACACCAACACCAAACACATCCCCCAATCCCTGGACCTAGTACTCCATGACAGGAAAGGGATAGTGGGGGAGCTGACTGGAGGGTGGAGAGTAGGTAGAGAACCCGAGAAGGGGGTCGAGGAACTAGATTAAAAACCTAGGAACACTAAGTTGGGAGGGCTCGAAGAGTGAGCACAAGTTTGAGTTCCAGGCGAGCTGTGAGAGGAGTTGGAACTGGACTCCCAAGCAGAAACCCCTAACAAGCTAAGAAACCATAACACCTGTGAGAAAGAACCTGGACCCGACGGTCTGTGCCACCAAATGGCCGTTCTGGGTCCCGAGCTTAGTACCGAGGAAGAGCGGAGGGGGTCCATGGTGCACCCAAGCCAATAGGGACACCGTGGGACCGGCTGACACCAGGGAGCTGGCCCTGTTGACATGGTAGGATGCTGCAAGCCCAGCCATAAATTAACCAGTGGGGTGAAGGGACTGTATGCCCGAAATCCGACTGTCACCGAACCGGAAAGGCTGTCACATAGGGTAGGAGTCCAACAAGGGATGGTCCAAGAGAAGCCTGCAACCGCTGGCCCAGTGATGTGCGCGGTGTTATGAACTGATGACTCAGGAGTAACATTTAGATTCTACAAGTCATTGGTAACTATACTGACTGCAATCCCTGATTACACACGAAACTAGAAGTAGCCATGGGATGAAACTAACCAGACCTAGACACCTCTGCACAGCCGGAGAACTAACTGCTCCTAAAGATGGATGTAGGAAAAGCTATCTTGCTCAGAGAGAACCCCAAAAGAATAGCAAGCCCCCACAAATATTAACTGGGAAACAAGAGAAAGAAAAACAAACACAGGCAGAGTAAAAGGTTTAGCAAAAGAGGCCAAACTAGGTATATAGGAAAGACAGGATAGAATACTATTCCGGTCAGTATAAAACACTATAAAAAAAACACCAACAGCAGATAGTACAAAAATTACACTGAGTCACTAAGACTCGGCGCCCTCTGTATCTGCAGACTTCTATAAATCAAATGCCAGCAGAACTGGAAATAACAGATAATGGTGAATGGTAAAATTCCTAGGAAGAAAACTTCCTATCTGAGAGCAGATAAACAAATATACAGACTAAATTGCAAACGCACAACTCAGAATAAGAAAAAACATAAGCAGAACCTTAAGCACACAAAAGTGTTCCACAAAATATCAAAAAACCATCCACTTAGCTTGAAAAGAATTCCACGAGCAGAAGAAACCAGAGAGATGTGAACTCCTCCAGGAACCAAAGACAACTGGCAAGGATTGATCCACTTCAAACCATTATATGCTCCAAGAACCAGATGCCAATCATCACCATCACCTGTGAAAACCACACTGTCAGCTGCATCACCAGCAACAACCACCGGAGGGAGCTCCAAGGAATTCACAACAGCGTGGGACTGACCAGAGAGGCCCAAAAGGACTTAGAAAGGGGGTGCCTCTATCAAACCATCCCAGCTGCTAACCGGTCACGGGACCGCGAGTAAACTACTGTAAACTGACTGTGAAGTGACTGTGTTTATGTGAAAACAAAGCAGAAGTGTAAAGTACCAGTTGAACTCAGGACTTACGTGTAAGATTTATTGGTGCTGGGGAGAAAAGGCTCGCCTGCAGAGCCGAAAACTGATTTTTCCTGCTGCAGGGGAAGTTGCCCCGAGAGGTTGAGCACGGCATTCGAATACTACACTTCTACACTGGGGGACCAAGCCCTACGCGTGTAGGGCTCAACATCCCGGCTGTCAACGCTCATCATCCCTAGAGGCTTGGCCACAAACCACGGGTGGCGTCACAAACTACAATTTACTAAACTTTAATCCCTTTTATCATTCCCCTTTTTATTGCCGCAACTGGGACCACAGAGCCGGCCACTCAATATGACAACCCCACAACCCTTGAGGACAACAGGACCTGGTTCCAATTCTGCATGAATAACACAGTCTCCACAATTCTGCAATTCTGTATCCGGGTTTACTCACAGTAAGCTTCAAGTTTCAAAAGGTCATATGGTGTTACACTGTCTCTCAGACAAGCTCTGGCCTGTGTAGTCTTTAAGAAATAGGGGTGGCAAGTATGAGATCTTGGTGGTGTGCCTGTCTTTGCCTTTCTCTGTTCCTGTTCCTCAGCACTTCTGCCTGCCTGTGTCCCCTTTCAGCGCCTCTGCACGCAGTGCCCTAATCCAGCAGCCACGTGTCTTGGCGGGCGACCGGTACCTGACCCTCGTCCGGCTGCCTTCTCGGGAGATGCGCCAGGTGTGAGCCACAGCTCCTATAAAGCTCGTGTCCTCTGGTTCAGCGGTTTGGGTTCTGGACTCCTGCACTGCGTTTAGGACCAGTCCCTGTTTCCAGACCAAACCCCTCCGTCTGGTATCGCCAGTCCCGGATTCGGGGGCACGGGCCACTCTCGCTCCACCAGTGCCCCTAGGGTTCCTTCCTTTATGTTCCTGGGACGAGCCTCCTTCTGCTCAAGTCTTCTGCTTCTCAGTTCAAAGCTCACATCTTTCTCTCACTGTGCCCTACATTCTCGTTGTAAACTTTTCCACTCCGCACTACTGTCTCCTCCTCTCCTCCTCACTCAACTACTGTTCAAACTGAACTACTCTTTTCCTTTTTTCTAGCTCCCAACTACCCACACTACTCTACCCTATTCTCCTCCCTTGGACAGAGTTCTCCCTACAGCGGGTCCACCCACGTCCCTAACTAGGGTCTCGTGTTTGGGTGTTTGCTGAGGATCCCATACCTACCATTCCCCATCTCCTGACTACTGGAGAACCACACCCGTGGCTTGGATGCAGTACCCCTCATGACGCCAGATCGGTGGGTGGAGTGCCACATATGCACACAGTAGAGTGTAACTATTTGGCAGAATTCAGAATTAGAGGAACTTTTCGTACAAGAAATGATCAGTGTATTATTTCTAGTGCAGTGACTGTACGACACAAATAACCGCAGACATAATACCTATCTTATTCGCCAATCTTCAGATCCTGCATAGATCTGAACTGATGCCACTCATGTCCTGAAGTTTTTTTGCCACCATTGACAGGACTGAGCGGCAGAGAAACTGCATAGAAACTCTTGCTAAACAGTGTGTCAGGAAGAAAATTAAAATAATCAATGAGAGTAGTTTGCAGGTTACTAAGTGTCACCAATGTTAATTTACTTCCTTCCCCTGGGATGTGATTAGAGATTTCAGCTTCTTGCAGCAGATTCTGTTTAAGTCCAGAAAACTGCCCTTTATTCCTACATTGAACTGATTTACCACACACCCATTATTAATACATCTCCCTCCACAGGTGAGTAACAAATTGGAGAAATGACCGCGCTCTTGGATTGTCCCACAAAACAACTGTTTAAGCATTTAAGATAATATTTGGGTCAAATTTCTATGGAAATAAATTTCTTTAAGGTCCACTTATTCATGAAGGGAGGCAATACAGCACCCAAATAATGTGGTTTAGTTAGGGTACCGTCACACCTAGACACTTCGCCGGTGATTTCACAGGCAATGCAGGGGCGTGTCCTATCACCGGCGACAGCGCCGGTGCGTAGCCTAGTGTAAAGGGGCAATAATGAGGAGAAAAATCGCCTTAGAGTGGTCGCCTGGTTTCGCAGCACTGCTCTGAAACCAGGCGAGCACTCTGGGGTGATGTGTACACATCGCCCCATGTAACATGGCAATCGCCGATGTTACAGGTGATGGGAGCCTATGGTTCCCATGTTACACAATTGCCGCTGGGGTTTGTGGACACCCCAGCGGCGATGTCGCCTGTAACATCGCCAGTGTGTCGCCAGAGGTATCGCCACGTGTAAACACGTGACGGCGACGCTGGCAGGGCTCCAAAAACGTGCACGCTCCCATGCGTTGCCGGTGATATCTCCAGCAGTGTGGATAGGTGTGACGGCACCCTTAGGGTACCGTCACACCTGGCGACGGCACCGCCGATTTTTTAGGCGACGTAGGGGCGTGGCCTATCAGCGCCGATATCGCCCCTGCGTCGCCTAATGTAAAGGGACGATGTCGGCGCTACATATCACCTCTGGGTGGTCGCCTGGTTTCACATCAGTGCTCTGAAAGCAGGCGAGCACTCAGGGGCGATGTGTAGACATCGCCCCATGTAACATGGGGACGGCGATCTGACAGGCGATGGGAGCCATAGGCTCCCATGTTACAGCATCACCGCTGGGGTTTTTAGACACCCCAGCGGCGATGCCGCCTGTCAGATCGCCGTGCGTGGGCCGGAGGTGTCGCCACATGTAAACATGCGACGCGACGCTGACGGGCGCCAAAAACGTGCTCGCTCCCGCCCGTCGCCGCCGACATCTCCGGCGACGGGCCCCCTTAGAGTTTATCTGCCACAGCTCAGTTCTGCATTTTGAGTCTGTGGCACTGAAGACATTGCACTTATCTGCTAGGAGACATGTGCGACCAGCAGGTATGTGATAATGAGATGTAACCTAGCACCGCTCATCTCACAATGTAGAATGAGTAGGACCGGAGGACAACTTTAAAGGGAACCAACCATTTGGAATTAGGGCTAACAGTGAAGCCAGGCACTGGGATACTGAGTGCAATCATATCTTTACTTGAATGATTGCATGTTTGATTGAAGAAAAAAGTGTCATAAAACTCCTGGAAAATAGGGCAGCAGATGATTGATGTGTGCAGCACAGTGTCACTATTTGGAGTTCTTGTTTTTTTCTTCCTTCTCTTTGGGACATGCTTTTTGGCTGTAAGCAAACCCCCATACTCCCCCCTTTTCTATTTCAGTTTCTGGCTCCTGCGCTCTGTCACTGTACTCCACCCACAGGGTGCTGACAAAACTGAAAGTAGAGATGAAAGGGAAGAGGGGAGGGTTTGGTTTACAGCCAAAAGCCATGGCCCACAGAGAAGGAAGAAAAGACAATCTCAAACAATGATGCAGTGCTGCACACGGCAATCATCTACTGTCCTGTTTTCCAGGAATTTTAAAACACTTTTCTCTGGAATCAAAAATGTAATAATTCAAGGAAAGGTATGATTGCATTCAGCATCCCAGGCCTGTAAGGGACTGGCTTTATTTTATAGCCTTAATCCTGCTGTTTGGGTTCCTTTAAGGAACAGGGAAATTAGATCATCAGTTTAAGAGTCTGGTGTGATGTTAGCCTCCAACACACTACAAATCCTGCAAGTAATCCATATTCTAACTGAAGACCCATTCTCTAATAGTGTCTGTCACTTTAAGATGACACATGATTGACTGAGTGAAAAGTTAAAAAACGCGTTGCGTCCGCAATATTTCTACCAAAAAAATGTGTCCCCCTAGCACCTCTCATAATCTGTACTGTTGTGGATTAGCTGCTGGGCTGTGATCCAGTTCTCTTTTCAGCCAAAACCATTTTCATTGACTCTAGGAACCTGAAGTCACTTTTCTTTTTTTATTTTATGGTATTCGCTTACATTGTTTGCGCCATTCTTCAAAACGGCGCATGTGGAATAATCACTTTGACGCAAACTTGACGTAACTATTTAAGTAAAAATGCATCAAAATTAGGGATGAGCGAGTACCGTAGTATTCGGAATCGCTATACCCGCAATAGTAAGTCCCGATTCTCGGTACTCGTTGCAGTATAGCAATCCCGAGTACTACTGCAAAAGTCCTGTAAAAGAGAAGAAAAGTGGTTACAAAATAAAAAAATAGGATACTCACCTTAACCGACGGCTGCACCGGGACCGGCCGATGGACATCTATGCATGTATGCATGGAAAAGGACCTTTCACTCTCCCAGCCAATCAGATAGCTGATAGAGATCTGGCCAATCAGATGCCGCCAAGTCACAATCATGTGATCCCTAGCGGCCACCTGATTGGCCAGATTGCAAGGTCCTCTCAGGTACACCGAGGACCTTGTCATCTGACCAATCAGGTGGCTGCTAACGATCACGTGATTGTGACGTGGCGACATCAGATCGGCTAGATCTCTCCCAGCCATCTGATTGGCTGGGAGAGTGAAAGGTCCTTTTCCATGCATACAGTGTTGGCCAAAAGTATTGACACCCCTGCAATTCTGTCAGATAATACTCAGTTTCTTCCTGAAAATGATTGCAATCACAAATTCTTTGTAATTATTATCTTCATTTAATTTGTCTTAACTGAAAAAACACAAAAGAGAATGAAGCAAAAAGCAAAACATTGATCATTTCACACAAAAGTCTAAAAATGGGCGGACAAAAGTATTGGCACCCTCAGCCTAATACTTGGTTGCACAACCTTTAGCCAAAATAACTGCGATCAACCGCTTCCGGTAACCATCAATGAGTTTCTTACAATGCTCTGCTGGAATTTTAGACCATTCTTCTTTGGCAAACTGCTCCAGTCCTGATATTTGAAGGGTGCCTTCTCCAAACTGCCATTTTTAGATCTCTCCACAGGGTTCTATGGGATTCAGGTCTGGATCATTGCTGGCCACCTTAGAAGTCTCCAGTGCTTTCTCTCAAACCATTTCTCTAATGCTTTTTCAATTGTGTTTTGGGTCATTGTCCTGATGGAAGACCCATGACCTCTGAAGGGAGACCCAGCTTTCTCACACTGGGCCCTAGATTATGCTGCAAAATTTGTTGGTAGTCTTCAGACTTCATAGTGCCATGCACACGGTCAAGCAGTCCAGTGCCAGAGGCAGCAAAGCAACCCCAAAACATCAGGAACCTCCGCCATGTTGACTGTAGGGACTGTTTCTTTTCTTTGAATGCCTCTTTTTTTCTCCTGTAAACTCTATGTTGATGCCTTTGCCCAAAAAGAGAGAACATTCTTCCAAAACGTTGTAGGCTTTCTAGGTAAGTTTTGGCAAACTCCTGCCTGGCTTTTTTATGTCTCGGGGTAAGAAGTGGGGTTTCCTGGGTCTCCTACCATTACAGTCCTTTTCATTCAGACGCCGACGGATAGTACGGTTTGACACTGTTGTACCCTCGGACTGCAGGGCAGCTTGAACTTGTTTGGATGTTAGTCGAGGTTCTTTATCCACCATCCGCACAATCTTGCGTTGAAATCTCTTGTTAATTTTTCTTTTCCGCCCACATCTAGGGAGGTTAGCCACAGTGCCATTGGATTTAAACTCTTGATGACACTGTGCACGGTAGACACAGGAACATTCAGGTCTTTGGAGATGGACTTGTAGCTTTGAGATTGCTCATGCTTCCTCACAATTTGGTTTTTCAAGCCCTCAGACAGTTCTTTGGTCTTCTTTCTTTTCTCCATGCTCAATGTGGTACACACAAGGACACAGGACAGAGGTTGAGTCAACTTTAATACATGTCAACTGGCTGCAAGTGTGATTTAGTTATTGCCAACACTGTTAGTGCCACAGGTAAGTTACAGGTGCTGTTAATTACACAAATTAGAGAAGCATCACATGATTTTTCTAACAGTGCCAATAATTTTGTCCACCCCCTTTTTATGTTGGTGTGGAATTATATCCAATTTGGCTTTTAGGACAATTCTTTTTGTGTTTTTTTCATTAAGACATATTAAATGAAGATAATAATACCAAAGAATTTTGATTGCAATCATTTTCAGGAAGAAACTGAGTATTATCTGACAGAATTGCAGGGGTGTCAATACTTTTGGCCAACACTGTAGATGTCCATTGTCCGGTCCCGATGCAGCTGTCGGTTAAGGTGAGTCCTGTTTAAAGGACTTTTGCAGTGTATCTATTGATACACTGCAAAAGTACTTGGTACTTGCTACTCCCGAGTAATTTACTCGGCGAGTAGCGAGTACCCAAATACAGCTACTATTTGGCGAGTAGCTGAATAGTAGCGAGTAGACTCGCTCATCCCTAACCAAAATTGAAAACTGCACCTGAAACCTTACTCCAGGCGGAGTCTGGAGAGAGATACACCTTAAAAAGAGGGCGTTTGGTAAAAATTCCATGTAATAAATCTGTCTAAAACATCTGGATAAGGAAAGTTGCTGAAGATAAACAAAAAGATTTATAAAAGAAAGACAACTTAAAAAGTTCAGAAAAAAATCTACTAAATAGGAGAAAATGTCTCCATAAAAGTGGAGAAACCTCAATGACGAATTGGGACTACAAGTCTTCCCTTCTCTCTGCTCAACACCACCCGTGGTAAATTTCCTTCCCCCCTTTGACGACTGTAATATAGTCTCAATAGAGTTCTCTGATTAGGCTTCTTCTCCATCTGGCAACCTATAACATTGCTCCTTAGTAAACTGAGAGTCAGTGCCTTCTTCCGCTTCTTTGCTCATGTCAAGATAAAATATTATCTCTTCCTGTATATTAGTCATGTTCACTTCTCCCTCTGGTAGCCATGAATATTGTCACCTGTTAAAAATTTCTCATTGGAAACACCAAATTATTTATAATTGTACCAGTTGAGGCTATGAAGGGAAATAATAATTTCTTAGGGTACCTTTACACGCCGCAATATTTGTGGGAATTCTGACGGCGATATGTTGCCCTGAAACTATTGCCATCAAATTGCCTCCCAGTGGCGGTGTGTATTTGGGGAATTTGGCGAAGATAATTCGCCTGTCGCTGGTTCTGATTTCAGAGCACTGCTCCAAAATCAGAGGCAATCCTGAAGGCGAGATTCCCGGCATTTGGCGTGTGAACGGGCGATAGTGATGGAATCTGCGGCCTATTGATTTCCTGTAGGCGTGCCACAGCGTGCTGTAGTCCGCGCCCCGTCTGCGATGATTGGTGGTGGCTACTGTGTTCCCATTGGCTGTCAGTTCACAGGGTGCCATATTTGAAGAGCTGTCCGTTCAGCAAAAAACACATCTACAATGGCGTCATGTATTAGCCAGCCTTCCAGAGCTGGCTGACCAATCGTAACGCTGTTGCGTTGTCCAATGAGCATGTTTGGGGGCGGTGTAGACCAGTCTGGCACACTATGTTCTCGCTACGCTAAACATGTACGCCCACATTTCTTTGGGGATTGCGGCGTGTGAAGTGGCGAGAGAAGTCGACCGGATTGGTTCTGCTGTTGGTGAGGCGATTTAGGGACGACACATTGCCTTAAGTTGAGGGCGAAATTGCGGCGTGTAAAAGCGCCATTGGCGATCTGAGGCGACCATGAAAAACGTGCTCGAACATGCTAGATCACCTCATATCGCCACCAAAAATTGCGGCGTGTAAAGGTACCCTTACAAGCATGTGTCGCTCATACATAGTACTGACAAAATTGAGATGCTCTGAAAATTTTGGCCCCAATTCATCAAAATGTTTACACCAGAAATCTGCAATAAAACGTTTGAAAAGGTGCAGAAATATATTTTCAATGATTTCTAGATGACCAGATGCAGCAATAAAAGATTTACAATTTCCATAGTTATAAGTTGTGTGTAAATTGAAGAAGATATAGGGTTGGGTGTTTAGATAGCTAAGACAGGGGATTTTAGTACTGTCCCTTAAGGGTATGGCACACCAGTCGTTTTGTGCTGTTTTTTAGCGTTTCCGTGGCGGTTTCCGCGAGTTTTATGTTAATTTATGTTAATCCTAGCCACGGTTGGATTAACATGATAGTCAATGGCTTTAGAAACGTGTGTATATTAGAACGATATTTTTCTCTCTTTTCCACTTTTAGGTTCCCATCGGTTTTCAAGATAGGCAGTGACTTGTTTGAGGTTTTTCAGGATCTAGCTTACCATGTGCACCAAACCAGTCTGGAAAAGGTAGAAAACCGGGAATGCAAGAACCGCTGTACAACGCAAATACCGATTCCCAAATAATCGTTAGCAACGCTAACAACGATGGACACTGCCGAGTTCAGAAATCTAGTTTCTGCCATTCTCCACCGGTTTCTGGACGGTCTGCAAAGATGCAGAAACGTCAGATGTGCACATACCCTAACAGGCTAACCCTCTCATGCAACTCTTAGTTTAAATGCAGAGATCCAGTGTATCACCCATGTTGTATTTGTGTCTATAAAGTGCAGCATCCATTAAACATAATACAGGAGTCATTGACTGTGGATATAGAACGACATTATCTGCTTTTTTCCCTGAGTCCTCAGTGGTTATCTGGCTGCCACCTAGTGTAGAAATCTGCTGCACCACCGTACAAAGAGGTGACCGGAGGCCTCTGTGCATCCACCATGTTCCCAGACATCAATGTCTGGTGTAATCCTGGGTATTGTAAGTTTGCATCTAATATTCCAATGTCAGAAATCTGTCAGGGCTAAATGCATCCAATATGAGAGTCTGCCGCATTGCATATAAATATAACATCATCATATATCTAGGAGCGATATCACATTACTAACATCCATCAGCTATCGGACACCTATCATGTGCCATAGTTATTATTGGGATCACTTTTACTTGTAAGGAAGACAATTCTGATAATAAGCATTATACTAAAGGATTGCACATAATGCAATGAAAAGATCATTTAAAGCACCACTCCAACATTTATTTTCTGCCCTGAAGTGGCGCTTTAAATCTAAGTCCCCTGCCCCCCATCATTTACTCAACTTCCAGAGTCTTCAGCTTTTACTGATGCTGCTCCGATACAGTGGCGCCATCTTGTGGCTGTAACTTCTGATTGGCTGGAAGTCAGAAGTTACGTCACAACTGCAAATGCATCTCTATAAGAGCCAAAAAGAGGCCAGAACAAGGCTGACATAGAGAGGTACTATTGATTTGTGATCTCACACTCCATGAAACACTGGAGCTGTGACAGTTCACATATCAGAGCGACAGTGATAGAAGATGTAGCTGCAAGAAGATGAATATAGGAGTATATGAACAGGGTCAGAGGACTGAGATTTAAAGTATCACTCCAGTTGTGCAATAAAAAAATGCTGGAGTAGTGCTTTAAAGGGATTGTCCACTTTAGACAAACCTCTCAACTGTAAAGGAACAGAAAGAGGGGCAACAGGAAGATAGAAGACGGCAGGTGTCTGAGACAATTGTACCTTTTACCTTCAAAACACCTTGAAGTGGCTGCATGTAATTCAGGTATCTGCAAGGTGTTTTGAAGGTAAAAGGTACAATTGTCTCCGACACCTGCGGTTTTCTATCTTCCTGTTGCCGCGTGTAAAGTGGCCATAAAGGAACAGAAAGAGGGGCAAATCTTCACCAAACCCCAAGCCGCACCCATTTGCCATTTCTTTCTACCCTGGCAGGAGGAGATGTCAGAGGGGCAGTGCCAGTGATGGACATCCAGCAGATACCCAGGACTGCAGGGTGTACACCAAAATCTGGGACTGTCCCATTATATTCAGGGTGGTTAGAAATAGAGATGAGCAGATCAATTCTCCGGTTTAGTGTACAGGCCAGCTTTTTGTCATCCCTAGCGAGGCTTTTGAGCATCCATTGCTGGTGCAACTTCATCTGTGCATCCTGCTCATCCAGTTTAATCATACAACCCTTTAAAGAGGCTCCACACTGGAGCTTCACCTTACCAATTTGTAATACAATTAACCCTGCATCATATATTTACCAGTATTTACTATATAGCTGCATATTGTCTTCTGGGACAACTCCATTATGCTCAAAGAAGACCACATCTATGGAGCCCACCACTCATTCTAGAATGGATTTCTATAGCATTATTTATTTTCACAGATGAAAACCTCTAAGGGTACACTAAAGGCTTCAAAAGACATTTTTTTTCTCTTTCAATACCCTTAAAGTACCGTCACATGCGGCAATTGCCGTGTACAAATGGAACAATGTGTCCATGATTTCACTGCAACCAGCAAATTGCCAGTGAAATAGCTAGCAAAATTGCCGCGTGTGACGGTACTGTTACAGAGATTGATCAGAAGGTACCAAGAAAGAACTGTATAAGTTCTGACCTCAGAAGTTTTCAAAAAGAACATCTGAACGCATTGAAGGTCAATTTTTTTCAACCTTCAAAGAAATGTACTTATCAAATCAACGATACATGGCGTAGTGTTGTGTAAAGGTACCGTCACACGCCGCAATCTTGCCTGGAAATCATAAAGGTGATATGTTGCCCCGGAGCAATCGTCGTGAAATTGCCTCACGGTTGCGGCGTGTGATTTGGCAATTAAATCACAGATAAATCGCCCCTCGCCCGTCGCCTGATTCCTGAACAGTGCTCAGTAATCATCCGCAATCCTTAAGGCGAGACTTCCGTGTTGTGGCGTGTGACAGGGCGATAATGATGGAAAGAGTGTTGGCTATGATTTCCCGAAGGCGTGCCTCAAGCGTTCTGTAGTCCGCGCCACGTCTGCGATGATTGGTGTTGGCTACTGTGCTCCGATTGGCTGTCAGTTGACAGGGCGCCATATTTGAAGAGCTGTCCGTTCAGCACCACACACATCTTCAGCTACTCAACCGTCCACAAACTCAGTGCAAACTCCGATACCCAATGGCGTCATGTATTAGCCAGCCTTCCAGAGCAGGCTGACCAATCGTAACGCTGTTGCATTGTCCAATGAGCGCGTATGGGGCGCGGTGTAAACCACTGTGGTACGCCTATCTCCTCGCCACGCTGAACATGTACGCCCACATTGCCTTTGGAATTGCGGCGTGTGAAGTGGGGATGGAATGAGGTAAGATTGGTTCTGCTGTAGGTGAGGCAATTTCCGTAGCGACACATCGTCTTACCTTCAAGGTGATATTGCGGCGTGTGATGCCGCCATCGGCGATCTGAGACGACCATATTAAACATGAACACGCACATTAGATCGCCACATATCGCCAGGCGAGATTGCGGCATGTGACAGTACCTTGAGAGTACCTTTACACGCCGCAATTATTGGTGGCGATATGAGGCGATCTAACGTGCTCGAGCACGTTTTTCATGGTCGTCTCAGATTGCCAATGGCGCTTTTACATGCCGCAAATTCGCCCCCAACCTAAGGCGATGTGTCACTCCAGAAATCACCACACCAATAGTGGAAGCAATCTGGTCGACTTCCCTCGCCGCTTCATATGCCGCAATCCCCAAAGGAATGTGGGTGTACATGTTCAGCGCGGCGAGAACATAGGCGTGCCAGACATGCTCATTGGACAATGCAATAGCGTTAAGATTGGTCAGCCTGCGCTGGAAGGCTGGCTAATACATGACGCCATTGTCTCAGAGTTTGTGATGAATACACGCTCGTGTCGTTGAAAGTGGCTGCTGCAACACACTTTCGAGCCACTCAAGCGTCACACAGGAGCGGTTTTGTGCAGGGCAATTGCTTACACTACCCAAAGGCAATGTGTGTGTCTGTAGCTGATGGCGGGAACATACAAACTACACTATGCCCATATGTGCCTACATTAGTCCATGCCATGGCACAGCTGCAACGGCTGAACTGAACTATATGTGTGTACACATGTTTGTGAGTGTGTACTGGACTGTATCCCTCACAAACACCATTGCTTGCTCCATGTGTATGGACACGTTCCCATGTGCCCCAAACACATCATAATGGATATGTACACACAGTCACACCATACAGTGTGGGCCAAAGAGCTGGACCTGTGTACTGGATATTACCAGACAATGCTGCACGGACCCATCTGTTCCATTTTACGGATCACATACCTCTGTGCACAACATAAAGCTAAGTGCAACTGGCTGGGATTCAAAAGTAACGACAGACACAGATACTTAGTTTTTTTAAGTTTGATTTAGTTTTTCTTTTTGTGCACACAAAAATTATGTAGAACAACACACACAAAATAAAAAAAAAACACAAGTGTTAACATCACACAAATAAATTCAACATGATGCAAAATAATGGCCAAAAAAACCGAACCCCCAAAAAATAACTAACTAACTAATGTTTACACACCCAAACACAGGAAGAATCCTCATGGTGCAGCCACCCTGGTGACTCTACCCTCCTCATCATGTTGCTGCCTCATAACACCAGCCACCCTACACCTGCTGGTGCTGCCAGGCCACTGCCCCAGGGCAATTAAAGTAGGAGCAGTATGCGTCTCTGCTGCTCCTGGCATCCTGCTGACTCAGACCATGTCTCAGCGGCTGGAGTGGCGCCACACCATGGTCGGTAGCACGCCAATCCCCGGGATGGACCTTCCCTGTTGTGGGGTCCACAGAATCCACATAACTTGCTGGCGTGTATGATGACCGATCCCTACGACGCAGGAAGTTATGCAGCACACAGTAGGCCAGCACTACCACCTCAATAGATTCCAGTTTCATATGCAGACGTGTATGAAAAACCCGGAATGTATTGGCCATGATCCCGAACGCATTTTCAACCACACGGCGGGCCCGGGATAACCGGTAATTGAAAATGCGCTGCTCAGAAGTAAGTGTCCTCTGGGGATATGGCCGTAGTAGACGAGCCTGAAGTGGAAAGGCTTCATCCCCCACAAACGCAAAGTTGAGATGATTGGTTGTCTCATCATTTGAGGGCAAGTTCAGCGCACCTCTCCTTAGGTCTTGGGCCAAGGAGCAGTGTGCTAACACACCCCCATCTGATATACGCCCGTTCATTCCAACGTCCACGTAAAGGAAGTCATAGTTAGCATCCACCAGGGCCATGAGGACCACACTAAAATATCCTTTGTAATTATAATACAAAGACCCCGAGTTTGAGGGTTTGGTGATCCTCACATGCTTACTATCTAGTGCACCGCCGCAGTTTGGAAATTGCCAGCGGTTCTCAAACCCTCTGGCAACATCCATCCATTCAGCGGGGGTTGTTGGGAACTGCATATTGGATGTCAGCAGACTACTCCAGATGGCCGCCCACCTCCCGGGGATCAGGCGGCTCAGCAGGGACAGTGACACACGTGAAGTGTATTGCAGGTCTGTCCTTGAATAACCTGTTGCCAGGAACCGCAAAGTGACAGCCAAACGCTCCTCAGGTGGCACAGCTCGACGCATCAAAGTGTCCAATCGGGCTATCAATGGCCTTATGCATTCCAACAGGAATGTGAAAGAGTCCTCGGACATACAGAGAAAGTTCCAGAAATTATGCGGACTTCGATCCTCCAGCTCACGGACCAGCCGCATATGGCTCCAATCTCCCATTGCAGAAGCCTAATCCTGAGCCCACACACGCCGTGGTCTGCGAGCCTGCAATCTCTCATATCTATCCTCCAGCCACAATTCCTCTTCCACCAAGGCAAGAGCCACGATAGCATCTCCATCAGGGTCGAACATCATCTCACGTACTAACCCCTGCAAAAGTGAGAAAAAGAAACATCACTACAAGAACGCTTCATCAGACATCATCTACACACACCACCTTCTTCCCTATACATCTCCTAGCCACTTTACCACAGCATACCCAAGTTTGCTCATAAGCCCACCCACATACATATATAGCACCATTCAAGGGCCAAACACAACATTGCACGGCCTGACAACCAAACCTGGTCACTCTACACCCCTGGCCCTCCTGTACAAATACATCTCCCTTGTCAAATTCAACACATCATGAGCATAACCCCATATCACTGGCAATAATGTTGACGTATGACCACAAGGCGTGGCCAAAGAGATAGGTCACATTTTTCAAATCGTGGTTGTTACTTAGGCTACCTTCACATTACGATTTGAAGGGAGCCGATGCTGTCCGAAATAAATCGGACAGCATCGGCTCCCTTCTGATGCCTGGAATCGGGTGCCAAATAGGCACCCGATTCCGGCATAAAATCGCTCCCTGCGGGATGAAAAAAATAAAAAAAAATAAATGTTATTCTCACCTCCCCCCGAGCCCCCGCCGTCTTCCGCCATCTTCTTGGAGGCTCCCGGTGGATCCCGCAGGCTGCCGGTGTCAGCAGAGCGCGACCTCTGCTGTTCAGGACCTGCGGTGATGTCACAGTCACGTGACCGCGGGTTCACCATGGTAACCCGCGGTCACATGACTGTGACATCACCGCAGGTCCTATAAGGCAGAGGAAGCGCTCTGCTGATACCGGCAGCCTGCGGGATCCACCGGGAGCCTCCAAGAAGATGGCAGAAGATGGCGTAAGACGGCGGGGGCTCGGGGGGAGGTGAGAATAACATTTTTTTTTTAACACTTGTGCTCCTAGTTAGGAGCAGTTTTACTGTACTGAGCATGCTCAGTACAGTAAAACGGGGTCCCAGGAGACATAGATGTTTCCTCGGACCCTTCTCCATAGGGCCCCATGTTATAGGGATCGGACCTAATCGGATGTGCACTAAATGCCATCCGATTTGGTCCGATCCGAATCTGTCAGATTTTATTTTCGGTGCTAAAATCGGAGCAAGCTCCGATTTTTGCACCGATAATAAAATCGGACAGAATCGGATCGGACCAAATCGGATGGCATTTAGTGCACATCCGATTCGGTCCGATCCCCATAGGGATGCATGGGATCCGAAAATCGGTCCGATGCTGTCCGATTTTTTTCGGACAGCATCGGAAAAGCAAAAATCGCTATGTGAAAGCACCCTAACTCTACACAATTACATTATACACGTACCCCAGCCTTTGTGTGTTAATCACAAAATATCAGGCCACACAGCAGACTATAGAATACTCATCATGTCCAAGAGACATCCCTAATGTGTTGTGAACGCCGGATCTTCAGAGGCAGACATTCGCTGAAGCCACATGGCCCACTCTACATCTCAGTTTGGCCAGAATAGTCCCATTGTGTGTGGTAAACGACAGTACTATGTGGCCATAATTCAGATGATCCATGCAACTAAAGACACACGCATCCTTCAAACATGATCCTGTATGGCAAAGGCAAAATGGCTTGTCAATGAGGAGTGTGTTTTGGTTAACAAAACACTCATGCATCCATTTGCCAGTACACAATTGAGTTAACAAACACAACATCAAGACTAACTACATACCCCACCACTTGGTTGTCAGCTACACTACACAATAACGATCCGTAATGCTAAGCTGCTTTAAACGCTATACACAGCCATATCACAGTTCATGTTTGCACATCAGTACTTACTTAATGACTCTGGGCAGCATGCGTGGCCTATCTCGGTCATGAGCACTTTTTATATGGTAACCAACCAATCAGATAGCAGCGGCGTCATGCCATCGACGTAGCCGCCTGGGCGTACGCAGGTGTGACCAATGATTATGCGCCACTGCGCTTTTTTGATTGGTCATGTTGTGTTTAAATATGGACGTGCTGGGGCGCCACCCATGCTCCTACTTCAATGTGAATTGTGCTACTAGTGTCTCATCACAAGAACTCTGTTGGACAGACGGTAAGTGGGGGGACATGCTATAGTGCACTCCTGTATGTTAGTTTCTGTGTGCTGCAGACCCATATGTTGGCAGATGTTTGGGCGCCTTATGTGCAGCTTCATGTAGCATCCTGTAGAAGTGTATTTTGCGACGAGTACACATCTTGACTACACTCCGTGTCCTTAAAAAAAAGCGGTCCCTGGCTCCACATTACATGCAGTAAGCATACCAGTACAGCCATACTTAGATCCCATAGGAAGTTACAGTGAGCCGGGTGCCTTGTATACATGGGTTACATATAGGCTATAATGCCCCTATGTTATAAAGTTAGGCAGGTTCAGCGACCTTTAAGGGCATAGTGCAATATACTTGGTAAATATATGTATTGGATTGCATGTTTTTATGTGGAACTGGGACTGTGCAATGTTTTGACCTCCCTATATGTGCTTGAATGTTTACAAGTCCAACACTAATAATAAAATTTGATAAAGCAACATTGTATCCTCTTTTATGTTTGATATACACTCCGTGTCCTGTAGGACACATAATGTTCTGGGAGATCCTTGCCAGGACAATGTGTACTACAGCACTATGGCTGCACATAAATATGTGTGTATCTCATGAGTGTGTGTTTT
This sequence comes from Allobates femoralis, assembly GCA_033576535.1. Taxonomy (NCBI): domain Eukaryota; kingdom Metazoa; phylum Chordata; class Amphibia; order Anura; family Aromobatidae; genus Allobates; species Allobates femoralis. The sequence goes on from JARQOC010000006.1 coordinate 425,497,699, forward strand.
AATGTATGTGGTAAGCCCATGTGCCATTTGTCAACTACAGACCTTGCCATATTTCCCTTCACTGGGGCAAAAAAGATTTAGCCCCAGCCATGTCCTGCATACCCCATGTATGTCCACATGTAAAGGGCAATACTGACTTTGCATACCCAAGCTGACTACCAGAACACATGTAATTACTAGTGCTGGACATGGGTTGGCCACACAGAGTAGGGTGTCACCTAAGCTGGCCATGTATGTGTTTGCATTACACAATTATATGTTTTATTTGCAGATGGCTGGGTATGATGATTTTGTGACACAGCTCCTCATCATGTACCAGGAACACGAATGCCTGTGGCGGGTGTCGCTGCCGGAATATCAGGACAAGGCAGCGATGGGTGCGGCCTCCAGGCTGCTGGTGGAGCTGGCCAACCGGCACCAACCCACTACCATCTGGACAGCGGCCCTGGTTGCGGAGAGGATCAAGCGCCTGCGCACCGTTTTCACCAAGAGCCACAATAAGTGGATGGATGCCCGCTCCGGGGCTGGAGTTGAGGAGGTCCCTAGGCCACGTCTGTGGTACTATGACCTCCTCACCTTCTCCCTGGGCCAGGCGGGGCCTCGGGGAACACAGTGCAGCAGGCGCGCCCACAACCAACTGTGGCCACAGCCCAAGACCCTGCCCCGTCACAGGAGGTGGGTAATTGTGTTTGTGTGATCTATTTCTTCCCTGCACACACACACAGAATGTGGCCTAGTCTGTCACACTCCCTGTCTAAGTGAAGAAGAAACATTTTCTGAGGTACAAAGTCCTGTAACTGCACTGGATAAAGTATGAGTCGGGGACTTAAAAGGGCTGTCCACTACTTGGACAACCATTTCTCATTCTCCATGTTTGGCCCAATTAAAATAAAAAAGCTTATACTTTGCTGCTGGTATGATTCCAGCGGTGCCAGTGCTTGCATTCCAGGGGCTCACGTGAGGTTGTGAGGTCATGCTAGACTTGCACCCAATCACTGACGGGTTTCTCTCTTCCCTTTGGGCATAAGATTAATCAACAGGAAGTGAGAGCTGCAGCTAGACACTCATTAATGTTGATTACTCATATGTGGCGCCCCGCAACGAGTGCATCACAGGAGGGTATTGCAGCCACAAAAGCAGCAGTAATATTCTCTGACCCAGCAGCCATATGGTTAACTCAGAGATCCATACCCTGCATGCATCACTTAGCATAGAGGGCCAATCAAGGTCCTGGTGGGCAAAGTGCAAGGGTAGTGTGTAGTGGAAAGCCTAGAACAGTTGGAGTTCGAGGGCTGAAGGAGTAACAGCAACCTAGAAGACCCTCTGCAGAATCCCAGCTCTGCAACCTAGGAGAGGGGGCTCGCACAGTCCCGTGCGGCCCCTGGCCATCTTCTACTGGCCATCTCCCTACCAATTACGGGTATCAAAATGCGGGCTCAAAAACTCCCGTGCCCAACTTACAGCCGGTTTGCTGGTACCGAAGCTAGCAGCAGTTCAGCTCTGCTATGCGAACCAGAAGAGTGGAGGAGCCGCTTTACAGGAGCACCCCACCACTGCCAAATCCAGTCATCTAACCAGCGGTGTACCCACCAAGGGACCCAAGGCTCCCCAAAGCATCCGGAACGTATACCCGGATAGGGCATTTAAGCAGCCTCCCTGTACCCGACCTGGTATTCCTGGGCAACAACAGCAACTTACTTAGTTAGAATGGAGGAACACCGCGGATCTCTGAGGGACACCTATCACTGCTGAGTCCACCCGGTCTGCTACCCACAAACTGTATGCCATGTATTACCTGCTGGTTACAGTAAAGCACCCGTTACAGAGACTTACAGTGTCCGTGCTTTCTTATGAACTGTCTGTCCGCACTTCAAGGTAACCGCAGCTGCCTCAGAACGTCTTCAGCAGCTTGTGGCTCCGGGGATCACCGCTTAGCCTGTGGGGAGCGTTGCATCTTGCTGCATTCCATCCCCGGAGACCCCGCAGCGTCGGTAAGACTTACCAAAATCACTCATAGGTGGCGTCACGACAAATTAACCCCTTAATCTGTTCCTACAAGACGTCTTCAACTTTTTTTATCTGCACTCAACCGGGCCCCACTACCGGCAGGCGCGGTCCACCCGTGACAAGGAGGAAGAAGCTACTGCCTGTCTAAACCGGAGTCTCGGCCACGGTGAGTCACATATGTCCAAAGGCGGGGAGAGAGAAGCCGACAGTGAATGGGCATGGGGCTTGCATGAAGTCACAAGTGTGCTGTGGACAGTGAAGGACAGATAGAAAGAATGGCGTATTTCACGTGCCCAGGGTATGGGGACTCGGGTGTCTGGGCCTCTGCTGCTGTTGGGGTTGTCACTGGTGGCCTGCCCAGACCCGTGGCCCTGGTGGTCTGCTTTCAAAAAGGAGTAGTTTAAATGGGAGAAATAGTGTTTATAAAGTTTATCGTGATGCCACCTGCAGCTTCTGGTGATTGAGCTCCAGCGCCGCTTCAGACCTCCAGAGGGTGGTAATATAGCGGCCGAGATAGTACAGCTCCCCGCAGGTGGAGCTGGCCCTCTGGGGCGGGGATGCACCGGTGGTAATGGAGGTGCTGATGATGAAAATGAGCAAAGCATAGCAGAGAAACAAATATACGGAGACTTAGTCACTCTACCCTGGCACTTTACTGGAACAGTGCAGATGGTGGTACAGTTCACCGTGGCAAAACAGTCTTTAGCCGGCCGGGCAGTCACAGTGGGCTGCAGAGTCCATGGAAGTCTCCGTGGTATGCCTTCTTGGATCTAACCTGTGTCCTGCTGCTGGTGCCTGTCCTGGGGTAGTCTGCTTAATAACAGGCCCGTTGAGGTGCTCTTAAGATCCCGGCTTCCACTCTCTCCCTCCTGCTCTGGGCTCGACCCCGGTGGGTTATCCTGTTGTGACTAATCCCGCCAGAAAGGGTGTCGGGGCTGGTAGATGGACCCGCGACCTCCTGTGTTACAGCTCAGGGGCTGAGCTCCCTGTGTCCTGCTGCTGGTGCCTGTCCTGGGGTAGCCTGCTTAATAACAGGCCCGTTGAGGTACTCTGAAGATCACGGCTTCCACTCTCTCTCTCCCTCCTGCTCTGAGACTCGACCCCGGTGGGTTATCCTGGCGTGACTAATCCCACCAGACAGGGTGTCGGGGCCGGTAGACGGACCCGCTACCTCCGGTTTTACGGGTCAGGGGCTGACCTCCGTGTGCCATGTCTTCGCAACCGGCACTCCAGTGTATGGAACAGGGTTCCCTCCCTGAGTATGGGTGCTCAGGGGGTCCCCTCCTTCAGTCTGGGCTGCCTGTTCTCTCTCTCCAGGCCCCTCCTTGGAAGTCTCCTTTTCTCACTCAGAGACTCCACGTGCTCCGTCTTTCCTCAGTGTCGACTAGAACTCACTATGTGTCCTCCTCCCCTACTCCTACTCCTCCCCTAGGGACCGGGCTCAACCATTTGCCTATGCTCGGATGTGGGAGTGCTGGGATGGGAGCCTCCCACAGACATCTGCCTTCCCACTGTGACAGGGGTTACCGCACACTTGTTTATGGGTGCAGTACCCCAATTGTGACGCCTGACCAGGTGGGCCACTACATATTCAACACATTTATGTCGTATTAGTGAAATGTTTTTAACACGTGATGTGCCACTACTTTCCACTGTATAAATGTTTCACTAGTTCCAACAGTAATCTTTAATTTTATAAAAATGGACTGAATTTTGGTATTGCTTTATATTTGGAGTTTCTGTGTCATCTGTTGGTATGCGACCTGAGCAAGAAACATTTACAGCAAACAACATCACATATACATCTAGTGAAACCCATCTTACTGGTGGGTAGGGTTGCAACAGAGCTTTTTGGACCATGCAATCATTATAAAATCTTGGTCCAATTGACCATTATAACTGAGCACCTGAAATTCGAGGGAGAAAAGGATCTAGTTTGCTATATTAAGGACTGTGAATCCTTTTGTTCTCCCTGGCATGAGTTGCCTCTAGAGATGTCTGGAAGTAATTCTATGATTCAGAACACAGGAACACTTGGTAGACCATATCTGTGCATTGGAGAGACGGCCAAGGTAGCTGTGGTGAAGCGATCACCCAATCATTCAGCTGACAGCTATCTTCAGTGTATAGTGGGTCATAGTAAGCCACTTTAAGCCTACCAGCCACCCAATGATAGTGTACGGTGGGGGCCAAGGGCAGTAGTGATGGTCGAGAGGGCCGATGCCCTCATCCTGGCATGTTACAGACACAGCCTGTGGTTCGATGATTACTTTGTCTTGCTGCTTAAGTACTTCATGGCAACAGGCCTGTTTCTACTGTGTAGTTCCCGGTTTTGGGTTCCCAAGAAGAAGTCCAATATGGCTTAAAACTTTTTGTACTTTACTGGTAATTAGTCCTTACAAATTTTCTCAATACAATAGATAGGCCACATGCTTAATCATTCTCTTGAATTCACAATCTTTCTGCAGACCAGTTCTTTCACTGAGCTGAAGGCTAGGTCTCGCCAGCTACCTGGGAAAAGGGAGAATCGGTGCTGATCTTTTCCTGCACATGTTTAATGCTGCAGTTGGGGCACTTTAACCAGCTAAGTCTGATGGGGTCTGATGTTTTCAGCCTGGAGATCTTTTCTTGCTAGCCTTGTGATAGAGCTACCACACTACCTCGCCTGCTGGATGTGGGAATGCCTGCCTGCTCCTTGCTTTGCCTCCTTCAGCTTGCACTGCAGCTTGGGCACAGTCTTCTCCAAATCCTTTCTGTGTGGCACTTCTGTCTGCATTCTCTTTCTTCACTTTCCTTTCTCTTCTCCCTCCTGCTCGGTGCTTAGGTCTGTTCCTACTCTGTCCACATTCTCTCCTAAAACCAAGAAACACAATAATTTATATATCCCTTTCTTATGGGCCAGCTTCACCTTAACTCTTCCAACTCTGTCTCCTTTAAGTCCAAAGTTCCTTCTACAACTGAGACAGCAAACACTAGTGGCACCTAGGGTTGGCTGACAATAGCATGCCCATTTCCATGGAAAGAACATTATCACATTATTCCCATAAATACATATCTTACACAACAACATATAAAAGCAGTATCAGTCTTCATGGGTAGGAGGAATCTCTCCGACATCAGCCACCTCCTTATATTAGCTCCAGATAAAGCCTTTCAGATAGAGAGGGACTGGCACCAGGGCAGTGGAGTAAGAGTCGGTTTCCATTTTAGGAGGAGTCAGTGTTGGATTCAGGAAAATTGAGGAGTCAAAGTTAGAAATGTGGATTACTGAGTTCACAGCCATGGTTGGAGTGTTGGAGTTGGTGTCCATTTTGGTGTAGTTGGACTCTGAGTCAGAGTACGATTGTGGGAAATTAAAGAATTGAATGTTATCTTACCGACTCCACAGTCCTGATTGGCACAGAGCTTTTCTGACTCCCTTTTGATTTCTTTCTGGTGATCTGCATGAATCATGACTGATGGACACTGTCAGTCAGATATGAATTGAAAATACTAGCATTGTGTATGGCATTAAAATATTTTGTGAGACAATCCTTTAAGCAGGGGCATAACCACAGGTGCAGGGGTTGCAATAGCCTAGGTCGCCCCAAACGTCCCTTTGGCCTATAGAAAAAGAATATTGCTATTAAAGAGTTGCAATAATTGGGGGCCCCTTTGGAGATTTTGCATCGGGCCTATGAGCTTCAAGTTACGCCACTGCCTTTAAGCAGTAGCTCCTACTACAAATCAATTCTGTGTTGAGTTGTAGACTTACACACCTGTAAACTGTGCTAAATAATAGAAAAATAGAATTGATTAAAATACAAGCAGCTTAACATGTTTTGAGATAGAAAAGTAATAGAACATCTGTGGATAAAGTATATCTGGATCCTCACAAGAAACACTTAAAGTAATTATCAACTTTACCAACTATCTCTGACACAAGGAGCCTCACACGGAGGCCACTGTAACCTCTTGTGTTGGTTCCACTACTAGAAGAAGTAGTTTCTCTTGACTCTTAAGAATTGTATTAGAATTATGGCTTTGACATTGTCTGAGCGCTCAGCTAGAGATGAGCGTGTTATGATTTGTGCCACATATTTGTCAGTGACTGCGTGAACAAGAGGAGCTGAATCTTCAAAAAATCTCAAATTTGTGTTTCTTAAAACATTACTCAGATGTGTGACAACCTCTTAAGAACCCGACCACTGTATTAAAACGCTGAACTGTGAGCTCGAGACTGGGCAAAGCTTGCAGTGCAGGGAAGAACTGCATGAAATGACCCATCATGCCTCAGGATCCCTGGCACGACGCACTTGTCACGATCTGTCTCTTTTTATATACTCGGGAAGCCTTGACTTTCAGGGACTTGGGCTAATGGTTTATAGTGTTCCTCCACACTTTATAGCAGTCATTTGTGACAAAAGTAGAATGACATAAGCTGCCATAAAGAAAAGCAATGCAATCACACAAATGACCATAAATCAGGGCGAGAACGCAAAGAGAAAACTACATAAAAGTCAAGACAAAAAAATGTGTGGGAATCGGCTGCATGGAAAGCTGCAGACTCAACTTGCTATTATTGCCGCTCATCTTATCGTAATGGTAAGAGAAGACGACAATAGGGATAAAGTGGAAATGTCAAACCGGACCAGAACAGATCTCCGATTAGAAAAGTTTGGACAAAGACATAAAAGAATTTAAAAAAATCATAAACAGAAGAACTGGAAATGTAGAAATAGTGGAGGTCGGGACAGGACAACTATTCATCACATTCTCATATATTAATATTCCAGTCTCTGCCACCTATAAATTGCATTAACTTAGCACATCGTGCCCCTTCTAACCTTCTTCTACTTATCTATAGCCAGCAAGATTGTACATGCCAGTAATACATATCCAACATCCAAAATGTCAGCAATAATTTACAAGAATTAAGTCGCAGGATGCCCTCCAGTATTGGTTATACCTGCAGAGACTGAGACTGTTCAGTAGTAGTTATAGACAAGGATAAAACCATATAAAGTTTAAACAAGAATTGATTACTCTCAGTGGAGAAACAAAGTAATAATCTTATAGTTATGATACTTTTTAATGGCTAACAAAATAAAGTAACTGATGTTACAAAGCAAGCTTTCGAGACTTCTCGCGACTAGTGAAATATTTGGATCTGGAAAGCTCTAACCGAATACTTAGAACTGTTTCATTACTCGTTCCTCGTCCAATGCAAGTCAATGGGGAACTCACTCGGATCCGAACCTTAAACATTTCAAAGTATTCGGTTAGAGCTATTCAAACCCGAATATCTAACTACTCGCTCATCACTACTTCTCATGTCTCTTCATCAGGCATGGTATGACAATCTATTAGAAGAAGCACAAATATATACCCAAACCTTCAGAACAGATGCAAGGTATAATAAATACACATTATAATAAACAAGCTTACAGAGAGAATCCTGTTTGTTTATTTAAGTGCCCATTTATTATACCTTGCATCTGCTCTGGTTCTGTGTACATATTTCTGCTTCTAATATTTTATTATACCATGCCTGATCAAGAGACGTGAGAAATCTCGAAAAACTTGCTTTATAACATCACTTATTACACTTTTATTAGTCATTAAAAGATATCACAACTACAAGATTACTATTTGGAGTTTCTCACTGAGGGCAATCAATGCTTTTTTCAACTGGGTAACACAGTACCAAACCTTTTGGCTTCTACGTCTAAGCAAGTAACAGCACTGTCTGTCAAATAGCAACATTTGGTGTTAAAAAAGATTGTTCAGGCAGTTTTCTTCCAAAACAGCGCCCCATCTGTCCTCAGGTTATCTGCAGTATTGTAGCTCATCCTTATGCACTTCAATGGGACTGACACAACCAATGGACAGAAGAAAACAGCCATCTCTTTCCAAGCCTGGGAATGACCTAGAATGACAAATGACCTAGAACAATGGTTGTTTATATACAGTGCCTACAAGTAGTATTCAACCCCCTGCAGATTTAGGTGGTTTGATAAGATGCCAATAAGTTAGAGCCTTCAAACTGCAAACGAGAGTAGGATTTATTAACAGAAGCATAAATCTTACAAACCAAAAAGTTATGTTGCTCAGTTGAATTTTAATACATTTTAAACATAAAAGTGTGGGTCAATTATTATTCAACCCTAGGTTTAATATTTTGTGGAATAACTCTTGTTTGCAATTACAGCTAATAATCGTCTTTTATAAGACCTGATCAGGCCGGCACAGGTCTCTGGAGTTATCTTGGCCCACTCCTCCATGCAGATCTTCTCCAAGTTATCTAGGTTCTTTGGGTGTCTCATGTGGACTTTAATCTTGAGCTCCTTGCACAAGTTTTCAATTGGGTTAAGGTCAGGAGACTGACTAGGCCACTCCAAAACTTTGATTTTTTCCCTCTTGAACCAGGCCTTGGTTTTCTTGGCTGTGTGCTTTGGGTCGTTGTCTTGTTGGAAGATGAAAGTACGACCCATCTTAAGATCCTTGATGGAGGAGCGGAGGTTCTTGGCCAAAATCTCCACGTAGGCCGTGCTATCCATCTTCCCATGGATGCAGACCAGATGGCCAGGCCCCTTGGCTGAGAAACAGCCCCACAGCATGATGCTGCCACCACCATGCTTGACTGTAGGGATGGTATTCTTGGGGTCGTATGCAGTGCCATCCAGTCTCCAAACGTCACGTGTGTGGTTGGCACCAAAGATCTCGATCTTGGTCTCATCAGACCATAGAACCTTGAACCAGTCTGTCTCAGAGTCCTCCAAGTGATCATGAGCAAACTGTAGACGAGCCTTGACATGACGCTTTGAAAGTAAAGGTACCTTACGGGCTCGTCTGGAACGGAGACTATTGCGGTGGAGTACGTTACTTATGGTATTGACTGAAACCAATGTCCCCACTGCCATGAGATCTTCCCGGAGCTCCTTCCTTGTTGTCCTTGGGTTAGCCTTGACTCTTCGGACAAGCCTGGCATCGGCACGGGAGGAAACTTTCAAAGGCAGTCCAGGCCGTGGAAGGCTAACAGTAGTTCTATAAGCCTTCCACTTCCAGATGATGCTCCCAACAGTGGAGACAGGTAGGCCCAACTCCTTGGAAAGGGTTTTGTACCCCTTGCCAGCCTTGTGACCCTCCACGATCTTGTCTCTGATGGCCTTGGAATGCTCCTTTGTCTTTCCCATGTTGACCATGTATGAGTGCTGTTCACAAGTTTGGGGAGGGTCTTAAATAGTCAGAAAAGAGATAATTAATCCACACATGTGAAGCTCATTGTTCTTTGTGCCTGAAATACTTCTTAATACTTTAGGGGGACCAAACAGAATGCTGGTGGTTTGAGGGGTTGAATAATAATTGACCCACACTTTTATGTTTAAAATTTAATAAAATTCAACTGAGCAACATAACTTTTTGGTTTGTAAGATTTATGCTTTTGTTAATAAATCCTACTCTCGTTTGCAGTTTGAAGGCTCTAACTTATTTGCATCTTATCAAACCACCTAAATCTGCAGGGGGTTGAATACTACTTGTAGGCACTGTATATATATATAGATCATCCTCCCTTATGATGTCATAGACATGTGGCTTGTTGTGATTGGCTATAGGTCATTTGTATTCTTCTTTATGATGTCATTGACATGTGGTTCATTGTGATTGGCTATTGATCTGTATATATTTTTGTGTCCTGTATCTTGCTCGTCATTCTTGTGGTGTGTTCCTGAGGAAGAGGCTGGGACAACCTCGAAACACGTAGAATAAACACCTTCCTTTTACAAGATTCTGACTTTTCCTTGCAAACAGCAGCGCGGGCTACTCCTCATCTTCATTCCTTTGGATGCCTATACATTTTCTGTTGTCACAGTTTTTACTCTTTTACATAAGAATTAATACCAAAAAATCCCTGTTTGATCAAGACATTATGGAAGCATAGTCCATTCACAGGACCCTCCAAATCTAATAATGAATATGCCGTGCAAAGATGGGGCACACTGTGTCTCAGACAATCCAGATCGGATGAAAACCTATGGTGATTGTTCTTATCTTTCGAACAAGTAAGGGCTGAGTCACATGGCCACGTCCTGTCAGTTTCATACTCTAACTACACAAGCTGGTTTAGCTTTGTTTGAGAATCCCAGTGCATGCTGGGAAAGTGTCATCAGGGGGCAGAGACTGTGGTCATTTCAGAGGCTGGGTTAGTCCTAGCGTGCTGTGCGATGTGCACAATGGCATTGGGCTCTCTATTGCTGGCTCAGATCAGCACTTTACTCGAGGTGGTGGCGCTCATCTCTACATGCCTGGTAGTCTTAGAACACACACACGCTAACTGTGTACTCCTCCCTGGTTCTGGCTTGTTATTGAGGTGTGGGACCCGGGAAGTTGCCCAGATTGCCCTCATTATAGTCCACCTATGTATTTAGGCAAAGCATAATAATAATAAAAATAATTTAAAAAAGTCTAACATCTTCTTTCCATGGAAGATTAGAAGACTTCTTTCTTCACTATTGAATGTTTTAGTCTATGGCCCATCTGGTGTATAATAAACATTGAGGAACCCTTTTCCGGCAGGTACATTCCATCAAAAGGGCAAATCCAAGCCTCCGATCAATCAATGTCAGGAAACTGAAGGGGGCTGTCAGCATGGGTGTAATGTATTGACGGCTTCTCACCACATCCTGGACCCTCACGCCATAATCCTCCAATTAATCTAACGCTCATTAATTGCACGCATCTGAAATCATTAAAACCTGATTGAGCACAGAAAGCGTCCGACCCCAGAGAAGCTTATGAGTGCTTAGCCAGCAAATGGCTTCACTGCAAAGGAATGTCAGTGTTTATAGCTAACGCAACCTAAACTGGGCTATACATTGACATCTCCCGCCATTTATATACAACACTTCAGACATCTATCAGTTGGGGAGAGGATGATTTATCCCCTGCTATATCCTGCAGCTGACAGGCCAGAGATTACAACTTAACCTACATGAAAGCAGAGGCTGTATGTAACCATAGAATAAATATTTGTAGCAGTCGAGGTCTGGCTAATATTAATGGTGATGGGAGCCAGTTGACTGCCGCTGCCTATAGGTGGTGGAGCAAATGTTTTAAAATTAGATTAGGAAAGTTTTCGTTCAGTGCAAATGTATTATTGTGACATTTTCACTGCCTCCTTCTACATTTCTTCCAGATGGACAAGGAAAGCTGCTGTGAAAGGAAAACTTTCATCAGTTTACAAATTGTGCAAAGCTGTTCTTGCCGAATACATTCTGCTTAGTCCCATAGCTGCCGTAATAGACGCTCAGTTTACCGGTCGTCACTGCCAAAAACAATGAAAGGCTTTAACTAAGACATGGCCGTAAGTAGACAAGGACAATATACTGGATTCCAACCAGGACATCGGATAAATGGAAGACTCTGGCAATGTCACAGCTGGGAGATCCACTTCTACTCTGCCCAGGTGGAAACTGTTTTTCAGATATAATCCAAACTCAAGGCTCGGAAAAGGCAATGGACATTAGAGGGTCAGGATGAGACCAGCAACGATTTTCCTAAGGTCCAGTCTAATTTATCCCTATGATCTAAGCTATTTTCTAATATACTTCCTTTATTAATTCCCCATGGTTCCCTCTCTATACTGTATAATAGCTATTGTTATTTTCCCTATTTCCTGCTTGATGACGTACCGTGTGAGTGCCCCAGTGCATCCTGGATCCTCACACGGCGTCAGACAGACCCCATACACTTCCTCAGCCCCTCCCTGAAACAAAGCATCACTGTGATACAGGTTTCAGAGGCAGGGCTGTCACTTATTTCACAAGGGTTTCAGACCCCTCCTCACCCCCTCCCCCCACAGTGCAGTTGTCATGTATTGACTGCCTGTGCTACTATTGCTGTGGTTTAAACTAAGCCTTTTATTTCAGTCACTGTGGCTCTGCAGGTGGAGGTTGCTGAATGTTTGATGGAAAGGGACTCGTACCTCAGGTGAGCTGAGAGGTGTGTCTGAGCTTTCTGCTCTCCACACCTCGGCCATAAATACTTCAGCTTCCTTCCACCAGATGTCATTGATTCAGCTCAGTTCCTGATCTGAGACCGTAGTGTGCAATCCTCATCCTTTGAAGCTGCTGGGTTCCTCTAATCCGTGGGTGGAGGTGGGGGCTTGTGCCTAGGCCTTTTTCAGAGCTCAGGAGAATGGGTGGCAACTCGGACCCCTCACCATGAGAGGTACCTCTGAGAACAGGGTGAGTCAGGAACCCCAGTATCAGGGTCAGATTAAGCTTCCCTGAATCTCCACGCCCACCTCACTATCCAGTTCCTAATTCCCATACCCCTTAAGTGTGACAGCAGTGTCTCCAGCCCTCCTCACCCCCCCCCTTCCCCACAGTGCAGTGTCTTACCCCTCACTTCTGCCCCCTCCTCGCAGTGCACTGTCTGAGTCCCACTCTTCTTACCCTCTCCCCGCAGGTTACATTCACATCTTCCCTATGGCTCATCTGTCCCCCTGTGTGATAAGAAGTGTCAGCGACACCTCAAAGAAGGCGGATAGGTTTCAATCTTAACCCACCTTTAAAATTTCAAAAGTACTAAATAAATGCAAAGAAGAGTTAACATTCCTGAAGCTTTGCCTGAAGTGGTCTTGAAGATTTTCAAGCATTTTTGGAGAGTTTTTACTTTTATTCTTCCCTAAAGTGTTCTTGCAGCCCTTTGATTAGTCAGTGCCTAGGTTGGAGTGGATTCTATGAGAAAACATTTAAAAAAAGTGACATGCAGTTTCTTTTCTAACATCAAGCATTTTTTAGAACCTTAATCCGAATAAAATTGCTCAAAAGACGAACCATATGAACAGCAAATTGTTTTACAATAGAAATAAATGGAAAAGTCTTTTAATCGTTTTTTGCATGATTTTTCAGGCGCCTTTTGAAATGTATCCATTTCCAAATGACTAAAGGTACTGTCACACGTAGCAATATCACCGCCATATGGCTGGCAATTTGACGTGAGCATGCACATTCCGGGCACTTTTTTGCACATCGCTGTTGCCCTGTCACAAAGAGATCTTGCGTGCGATCCTGCATTTCGGAAATCGCCTGGCGCAGACCAGAAGCAATTTGACATTCCCACATGGCCGCCAAATCGCCGCATCACATGCCACCACCGCATCAGCGATGTGGGCGTAGAGTGTGAGTGTGGCACCCCTGCAGGGGATTGACACAGGATCCACCGGTGCAGGGAGGGAATTACACCTTGGTTCGCACAGCACACAACCCCTTCCACCCCAGACCTGAAGGGGGAGCTCTACTGGCTGCCTTAAGCCAGTTCCCCTTTAAAAGATCCAGGCCTGAGGGGAGGTGTCAGTTAGTTACAGGTGAGAGTTAGTTCCAGTCGGTGGAGAGAGCTGGAGTGAGGAGCTGGTCGCTGGGAGAGATCCAGGACCGGGGAACACTGACCCAGCTGTGCTGCACCCTTGGGAGAGGGTCGGAGGCCAGTGGAGGAGTAGGAGAATCAAGAAAGGGAGCCAGTCAAGGTTTCCCTGTAGTACACCCGAACACCGGAGTCCGACGCTGCCAGCATCTATTGTAGCAGCAAAAGCCCAGAAGGACCAGGTGGAGTTAACCCCTGAAGAAAGCACAGTAAGAGACACTTGAAACTGACCAAGTACAGGACCAGGGGCCACAGGAGGAACAGGGACCCCGCAGAAGGACCTCATTGTCAGTTTAGAGCAAAGCCCTGAGAGGGAGAAGGTGCGGTGAGTTCAGTCACAGGCAGGACTTACCCCAAACCACAGAACACAGAGACAGAGGAGGCCTCACGACTTTCTAAGGTGGAAGTCCCAAATTGCATCTGGGACCTGGTTACTTCTTTGGACTGTACCTGTTACCCTGTCACCAGTAAAAGGTACTGAAACAAAGATCACTGTGTGTGTGTGACAGCTTAACCGCCGCAATTCACCGCATTGACTGCAGAGACGTGACTACAGCTCCCCTCATTCATCCCCGCTGCCCTGAGGTAAAGCTCCACCTGTCGGGAGCTGTACTACACTGAGCTGTACTTCCATCACCTCAGCGGCCGGCTGCAGCGCTTGTATACCCGTTACCACGAACTACAGGTGGCATCACGTTACAGATCCTTTTATCCCCCCCACCATCCCCGCCATTGAGGGTCCAGGGCACAGGACCGGGGACCGTCCAGCCGTGATCCCCCATCAAAGTCGCCATCAGCACCGGTACCCGAGTACCCCCTACCCTGTCGACCGCCTCATGAGGGTGGCGAGGAGACAGGCATGCTAGAGTGTTGTACACTGCGCCCCTACCACTCCGATTGGTTAACACAACTGCATTGTCATTGGTCAGCCTTGTCAGGAAGTCTGGCCACTACATGACGCATGTGTCCTTTCTACTATCGTTATTCAAATATACTGCCTTAGCCATGGCCAGCTAATGGGAACGCAGGAGCGACCACTAATCACGGCAGACGGGGCGCGCCAAACAGAACACTCAGGCAAGTCTCTGGAATTGCTTCCAGATGGTCTGAGCTTGCTTTCTACATCGCTATCGCCCAGTCACACGCCATGATGCGCAGAAATCGCCTGGTGAAAATCGCCCGATTTCTCAGCAGAGAAGGGCGATGAGGCAACTCATCACCGGCGATTGCTCGCCATAATATCGCCCTGTCACACGCCGAAATGCACAGGCGATGTGATAGCGATATCACCGCATTCAGAGATTGCTTAGCAAATCTCCCGGCAATATCTCCACGTGTGACGATACCTTAACACTAGAAGTCCCAGAAATTTCGAGCTCCCCCTGAAGTCCCGAAAGAGGGTTAAATGACCCTTAGTCCAAACTGAATAGAACTAACTAGAAACTAAATGGCTAAACTCAATGGAAAACAAGAACCTCCTGTGGTGCGACAGTAATGGCCTTAATTACAGAACAAAAGACGGTGATTAGAGGATGTTAGCTAAAATCCTTCAGGTCATTCGGGTCGAATGGGTTCGGGTCGTCTCTGGGTTCCAAAGGTAGAAATGTTAAATGACCCCTCTCTGGGACTTCTAGTGTTAAGGTTTCAGCAATTCAAATATGACCAAAAGCAAATGTTGATGGCTTCTCCATAGATTAGATAAAACTTGCCTGATTTCATGAAAGTCCAATGTAGAGGAGACTTAGGGCTTTTCTGAAGAGTTGTCGAATCTCAAGGTCACACATATAAAGCCTCCTAAAACCTCTCAAAAAGAATGTGACTTGTATTTAATGTTGGGGTGTTATGTCATCAGACAGAGGCTTGATGCACACGACCATTTTTTGTTCAGCTGAAAAAACTGTCTGATTATGCTGATACAACTGATCAGAGTGAGCGCTGTTATTTACTGTGTTGGAGAATAAAAATAGTTTCACCATCTCCATTACGTTAGTCCGTGAAAATTGGACTGCACTCAGATGTCATCCGAGTGTGGTACAATTTTGCACAATAAAGTGCCTGTCACAATATGACTACCTGGGTTCCTCCAGATAACAAGGAACCCCGACGAACACAACCACACACAAGGGAACACTGAGGACATATTAACAATGGTGGGCCCTGATGGTAGTGAGCGGAGGATGGCAACCTCCTGTACTCACCTGAGGCTGTACCTTAAACTTCCTATCGATCCTATACTGTCACGATGGTCTCTCTTACCAGGGAGACTTGTCACTTCTTTTGATCCCAGTCTCATATCTGTGTTGAGACTTGATGTTAAACGTCTTTTTTTTCCTTTGCCAGTGGAAGAGTTAATGACAGTCTGCTGCTAGCAAGTGTCGAGCCCCAGGCCCAGGGAGTACTCGGGTATCAGGCTCAGAGAGGTTCACGGGGATGTCACGGGTGGCGGTGCCAGAGCCCGTGGTCTGGGAGACACTTCAAAGAGGGGTTATGTACAGGGGATGAGAGTTTGTTGTCTCATGACACCACCTGTAGTACCTGGTGATGGGTCACCAGCGCCACCACAGGGCGATGGTATTGCGGCAAGAATGGCAAAGCTCCCTACAGGTGGAGCTGTTCCTCCTGGGCAGCGTTGCTGTAAGCACAAAGGTTGAATTTTGGTAGCACAAAGACACGGAGGCAAAGTCACTCTCCCGGATACTTTACTGTAAACAGTCAGCAGCAGTATACAATGTCCACAGATCAGCAAGATGTTAAGCAAATAGGTAGTTCTACGGGCGGCTGCAAGTGGATGCCAGGTGGTATGGCGGTACCCGTGGTATGCCTTAGTTGACGAACACGTGTCCTTTCTTCCCCACCTAGGATTATTCCAGACCCATTTAGTCCTTGAAGGTACTTTAGGGGCTCACCACCCTGGCAGTGAAGAAGCAGGTGGACCACTCCGTGTGGCAGGGTGCTGCAGCCGGTGAACAGACCGCAGCAACCGGTTGACGACCTTAGAGCTGGACGCTGGCCATGTCCTCGGTTCCGGCGTTCCCGCGGTGGACTGGGAAGCTCCCTGAAGTATGGTCGCTCCACGCTGGAGTTCCCCCTTTCTCTCTCGGGCCCAGACTCACGCGTCAGGCACCCTCTCTCAGGATCCCCTCAGGATCCCCTTTCATCTTTCCTCAGGACCAGCCTGGAGCTGTCCTGTTAGACCTTTTGACTTGCTCCATACTCCTCCTTGACTCCTTTCTATTAACTAACTCTTTGACTCTATCTAGAGGTGACTATATCTCCCTCCAAGGAGTAACCTCCCACCACTTTTCTAGTGTGGGAGAGCAGGAATGGGTCCCACCCACCAGCCCAGCATCTACTTGCAGTTGGGGAAAATTACACTGCTTTTATAAGTGTAATACCCCGGTGTGACACCTGACCATCGGGGGCGCCACACAAGCTCATTAGGTCTTGCTCAGGTATGGCCTTTCTGCAATTGCTCTTTCCCATTTATATACTCCTTGGTCCCAGCATGTCTTACTGGAGATTGATACTGGCCAAAGCTTCTGGAGGTGAAGGAAACTTTCTGGAGATTCCTCTGCTGTGAAATCGTCTGCTGTCTGGTGAAGTGACAGCAGATGTGAAGTTGCTGCTTTGTTCCTTGTCTGTCTTCCCCTTCCCTCGTGTCTCCTATGGTGCAGTGATTGTGGACTACTGTGCCGGCCATCCATTCCCTAGTGAGGACTAACATCAGGGCTAGCGAGGGCTTCTATGTATCCTGCTCGGCGACGAGTTGAAAGAACTTGTATAGGGACGATAGGGAGATCAGGGCACAGCCGCAGGTGAGTGCAGGAGGTAACCACTCTCCCGTTCCCTATGAGCAGGGCCCTACACTATATTTGTCCCCTGGTGTCTCTCTGTCTGTTGTAACACACCGGGCATTGTTGGTCCGTGCTCCGCTGTCACACACAGTTGTTGGACATTCCCTTGTCCAAAAGTGTCATATATGGATTACTTCCCTTTTCGCTGAGCAGGATTACTAGTCCCTCGCTAGTAGAGGTGTGCAAACACCTGAGTGTTTGCATTCGGATTTGTTCGCCAAATGCGGAGTGCTCGCCGACTTGATTAAAATCAATGGCAGGCAACTTTCAATGTGTTGAAAACACCTCCAAAGGTGTCTAAAAGCTGCCAATCACAGGCAGACACCCACAGATCATCTTACCATGTCTCTGCTGCTTGGTTGCTCTGGTCTATATTCCCATGCCCCCTCTCATTTCCGCATCCATGCTGGCGGGGAGTGACATGCTTGGTCAGCTGATCTGATCACCATAGCAATCGTGTCACATGACCAGATACTGTCTGCTGATCATGTCACCTGATCCTGACTTGATTACTATGGTGACCAGATGAGCTGCCGCGCAAGTCACTCATCACAAACTCTAATCCAGGTGTACGGTGACTCGCTGAGGTCACCTGAGGTATATCAATCAGGCAACCATGGTGGCCGCTAAGCTTAGCGAGTACCATGGTTATCTAAACGGCGACCTCAGGTGACCTTAGTGAAACACCGCTTCTGGCTGGAGCTTGCAGCTCATTCATTAGTGACTGGAGGCTGTGGTGACAGTTTGCTGTATTCTTCACCACAACCTCCAATGAGGAAGATGTGTTAGAGGATCGAGAAGGGATATGAGGGAGTGATATAGATGGAGTCCCTAAATGTCTTTGTGTTTTAGGTTGTAATATAATGTTTTCTCTCTGTGTTATATGTCTTGTTTACTATTTACTTTAAATTCTTAATGGCCAGGTCTAATATTGACCAGGCATTAAGAATTTCGGACTTAATGCCAGCTGGCAATTGAAAGCTGGACTTAACCCCTTATTACCCAGTTTGCTACCGCTACATGGCAACTGGAAGAGCCGGGTAAAGCGCCAGGAATTGGCACTTCTTGTGAATGCTCCAATTTCCAGGGTGGCTGTGAGCTGCTGTTCTATAGTGTGGGGGGCCCAAAAACAAAGGCCCCTGCCACACTGAGAATACCAGCCCTCAGCAGCCTACATTTACATTTGAAGGCAATTAAAAGTAGGGAGAAGTCCATGCATTTCTTTTTCCAGCCGAGGTAAAATTAGGAAGCGGAGGGTGGCAGCACGCAGACATCCATTCTATCTGTGCTAGACTAAAAATACAGAGAAGCCACATACATTTTTTTTGTTCTTTATTTCTTTAACACACTATACACGATAACAGGTTAGTTGCCATACACTACAGGAGCGTCTGTGATTGGCTGTTACAATCAGACTGAATTTGCTCAATCTGGGCAGTGATTATGTTTGGTTGCCATACACATCAGGGTATGGCAACCAACGTGCTGTCATAGTGTGTTAAATAAATAAATAATTTAAAAAGCGTGGGAATTTGCAGTATTTTTCAGTCCAGCCCAGTGAAAGCAGAAAGCTGCCATAATTTTACTTTGGCTGGCAAAAAAAATGTATGGGCTTCATCCTATGTTCAATTTTCAGCTAAAGTAAAACTAGGCAGCTGAGGGCTGGTATTCTGGAGTGAGGGCCCATTGTTTTAGGGCTCCCATGCTAAGGAATAGCAGCCAGCAGCCGCCCCTGAAAATTACTCATTCATTTTAGTGCCATATCCAGGTGCTGGGTAATAATGCGTTAATACGAGCCTTGTATTGCCAGCTGTTATTAAGCCCTGAAATTCTTAATGTCAGACTAAGTTAGACCTGGCCATCAAGAAGCTCAAATAAGTGGTTAAAAAAGACACAGCACAGGGACAAATAATTTTATTCAAAATAAAAACACAGAAACACTTAGTTACTCAATCTATATTACTCCCTCCCAAGCCTCATACCTCTCCATGATCATCATCTTCTATATTCCTGGACACACTCAGCTCTGCTACATCAGAGATCATGAGGATGACAAAGCATGTCCTCTCCCCGCGGTCTCTGATCACTGAATGAATGCGTTGAGACCTACGTCATTGTAAGCGGTGATGCAGTTGCTATAGCAATGATGTCCTCGAGTGAACTCAGGCTTACCCTGCTGCTATCCCTGCGTATCGCCATCCAGAGGCTTTTCATCGATTTGTCCAAAAGAAAATTGGTCCTCATTCAATGACAACTCTTTTATGCTACTCACTTTATTGCCTTACAATCTTTGATCCTGCCACATACAACCAAAAGCCCTTTCAGGGCCAATTTATATAGATTCTATTCTATAATAATACTACTGCTCTTTGCTGGAATTAGTGTAGGGAAAGATGCTGGAGTAGGAATAGTATAATACAGTCATCTATAGAGGGATTCTTTATTGCCTTACAGTCTTTGCTGCTGCAATGTAAAAAATCTATTCTAGTCTCTAGTAATACCAGTCTTAGCTGCATGTAGTGTAGGGAGAGCTGCTGGAGTAGGGATAGTGTATTAGATTTGCATTTAAAGCATATAGGCAGCGTAAAACCTAAGGTCCTCTTGAGGGCTACATCTTTTCTATTGTATTTCATATTAAAGGTGAACTCTGGGGAGAGAACTTTTTAGTACAGTCCCTGCTCTCCTACATAATGAAGCAGAGCTGTACACTGCAGTTCTAGGATCTATAGATCTCTTATGAATCAATAAAATCATACCTGCTCCTTTGATCTCCCCCTTCCCTCAAGGGGCAGAAAATTTAGAGCTTCATGCAGCAACAGAGAACAGGAGGTGTGTCAGGGGCATAGACCCTGGGAGCTGCAGGATTATCCTACATTCCAGTGAGGAATGATAATGATCCATTGAAAGGTAGAGGGATAGGAAGATGCCATGTTCCTATAGGGAGGGTAGACCATGCAGAGCTGAATCGATCAATGTAATCCTTTGCCTGTGCTCTGAGCCTCACAATAACAGTATTGTTACGTATTGACTGCCTTTAGCAAATAGGTGTTGCTGTTGCTGTAGTTTAAAGCAAGCCTTTTTTCCTACAGTCACTGTGGCTCTGCAGGTGGAGGTTGCAGCTGAGCTAAGGGGTTGAGTCTGAGCCATCTGCTCTCCACCCCTCGGCTATAAATACTTCAGCTTCCTTCCACCAGATGTCGCTGATTCAGTTCATTCCTGATCTGAGACCTGGTGTGTGCAGATGTTTCCCTGGAACTGCTGTTCTCCCCTTCAATTGAAGTTGCTAGGTTTCCCTGGTCTGTGGGTGGAGGTAGGGACTTTGTGCATAGGGTTTTTCAGGAGCTTAGGAGAAAGGGTGGTAACTCGGACCTCCTCACCTTCAGAGGTACATCTGAGAACAGGGTGAGCTAGGGACCCCCAGTACCATGGTTAAATTATCTTCCCCTGAATGTCTTCACCCACCTCGCCATCCAGTTCCTGATTCCCTCATCCCCTAAGCGTGACAAGTACACATTTTGCATCATCATACAGCAAAGGATCAAAGTATGCATTTCTATCTGCTTGGTGACATGACTGCTATAGCTATTTCAAGCCTGCACCCCCCTGTCACATAGGATTAGAGATGAGCAGTGTTCGACTCGAATTGTTCGCCAATCTCAAATTCAAGCTGTTTTTGGCGATGTTTGAGTCGTTCGTCGAATTAGAACAATTTGTTCTAAATTCGGCAGTTCGAGGTCATATTTGATTTCAGTTCGATTTCATTTCCGCAAGGTATATACATACATTGCGGAACTGAAATGAAGTAAAATCAAGGGTTAAAAAAAAAAAATCGATACTCACCTCTCTAATCCATCCAGCGACGCTTCCAGCCCTATCTACCTGTTGGAGATATGATCCCGGCAGCGTTTGCTGGTGAAATGATGAGTTCTCGCGATAACTCGTCATGTGACCGGAAACCGTTGCCGAGATTATGACGTCACCGCAGGTCCTACAGGCCCTCACTAGTAGTGAAGATCTGTAGGACCTGCGGTGACGTCATAATCACGGCAGCGGTTTCCGGTCACATGACGAGTTATTGCGAGAACTTGTCATGTGACCGCAGGTCCTCACTACTATTCACTACTAGTGAGGACCTGTAGGACCTGCGGTGACGTCATAATCTCGGCAGCGGTATCCGGTCACATGACGAGTTATCACAAGAACTCGTCATTTCACCGAGAAAGGTTGCTGGGATCACATCTCCGACAGGTAGGCAGTGCTGAACGCATCGCTGGATGGATTAGAGAGGTGAGTATCGATTTTTTAAAAATTTTTAACCCTTGATTTTACTTCACTTCAGTTCCGCAATGAATGTATATACATTGCGGAACTGAAATTGAGCACCACCCTATTGTTTTAGTGTGTTCGAGGGTGTTCGAGGAACATTCGACGAACATTCGACGAACACACCTCCCATTTGATGAATCGAACTAGAACACTAGGGTGGTGGCTCAACACTACATAGGTTGGTATATCAGGGACAGGATTGTATGTGTGAGCATGGGGCTGGCGGCTAGGCCCCCTGCCAAGCTCCCTCCCTATATAGAAATTTGAGGGGGCTGGAATGTAGGCTGATCCTGCAGCTCCAAGCATCCACACCCGCGACACACCTCCTCTTCTCACCAGCAGCATGAGACTATCAGTCCCATGAGGTGGGGGGTCAGAACTGACGAGCAGGTATGATTTTATTGATTTATAATAGATCTATAGATCCTAGAACTGCAGTGTACAACTCTGCTTCATCATGTAGCGGGGCAGGAACTATACTAAAAAGTTTTCTCTCACTGGAGTTTCCCTTTGATACTAATTTTAGTTGCATATAGTTCAGGAAGATCTGCTGGAGAAGGGATAGTTCAGTATTAGAGGCCTATAGGCAGGGATTAGAGCTTTACAGTACTTGCTGCTGCAACCTAAAACCAAAAGTCTTTTCATGGATAATTATTGTCCTTTTCTCAAGTCAAACTGCTGTTATCCCCAATCACTGTAGGGCTAGCTGCTGGTGGAGGGATAATTTAGGATTAGAGGCATATCAGCAGGGTTTATTGCCTTAATCCATTTGTATGGACTGACAATAATACATACCAAATATAAGATAAATTGAATTTTACAGGAAAAAAATATTATTACACCTACTACATATTGGGACAGGATCTTAGAGATGGGGAAACTCCTTTAACCATAAAAACAGATATACTATTCTACATGTATTTGTGTAGATATTTCTCCAGTCCTCATCACACTAGTCCACAATGTGCTATGATTTACCCTATGGCCGGTGCAGATACAGAGATCTGCATGAGCTACAGGAGCTCATGGCTGATTCTAGGCGACCCTTCAATACTGACAGAAGGGGTATATTTCCAGGTGCATAACTACAACAGGTGCAGGAGATGCAAACGCACCTGGACCTTGGAGCCTAGGGGCTTTGGGGCCCCAAAAGTCCCTTTGTCCTATAGAAAAAGACTATTGCTATTAAAGATTTGCAATAATAGGGGGCCCCGTTGGAGCTTTCACATCATGGCCCATGAGCTTCAAGTTACGCCACTGTATATTTCATACCTAAGTGGCTGTTCCAGCGGCCTTCTGCATGCATTGCTGTAAATGATATTCTCCGAATGCTACAGCTAATAACCAATGCAATGTTTGAGTTGAATGAATCCATCTACCCAGTTACAAGACACTTTAATTCTAGAGATGTCTGGCTGTCTTTACTAAGAGCTCAGCGAGTTAAGTTTCACATGAATGATGCCATTTGGTATGCATGTCACTGCAATCAGCATGAAATGCCCTGATAATGAAGAAGAAAAGGGCAGCCCGCTCCTTAGTGCCCCAAGGCAGGGGAAATTCAAGGAGACACTAGAGAAAGTGTCAGAAAATGTTTTGTGATTTGTTTTAGTGGCACTGACAAATTACAATAGGACGGAGCAAGCTTTGCATTTGCTTGTCAAAGTCTCCATCCATTCTCATGGTGAACGGCAAAGCCAGTCTGAGTTCGTTGCGAGCATCGTCTGCGGCAGCAATACGTCTCCTGTTAGATGAGTCTAATCGTACGTGATGTGCGGTCGCTGCACTGGCGTGCGTGGCGTTTTTTTTAAATGCTCTGCATCTTGAAGAATGGCAATGTGCCCCGGAGGACTGCATTAGATGTTATGGTTAATTAACTAATTTATTCAATCAAGTTTAACAGTGTTTTTACTTTAATGGGCCCATTATATTTTAATATGAACGTAACAGCCTGAGCTTCCAGCAGTCACAACAATTGTCTTGTCAGTTCTCTATTCTCTCTGCTTCACAAACTTCTCATAATGTGGGCAGTTGTTGGGCACAGCCACTCTAGCTCCCTATATTCTTAGTTATGCTCCAGAACTGGGTGGTACAAATACTAAGCACCTATTAAGGTACCTTTAAACGCCGTAACTACGGTATAGACACTGAGAGGCAATCCGGATTTCCGTCACCGTTGCCCTGAGATTGCTATGAAATTGCGGCGTGTAATTGTGGAACCCGATAGTGATTTTTAAAGTTGCTCCCGGTTGTGATTTCAGAGCATTGTTCAAAAACCAGAGGCAATCCTGAAGGTGAACGTGTGGCGTGTGAACGGGCGATAGGGATGGAATGTGCGTCGCCTACTGATTTCCCGGAGGGTACTGGACACCGCGCCCCGTCATCAATGATTGGTGGGGGCTACTGTGTTACCTTTGGCTGTCCCTTTACAGGACGACATATTTGAACAGCTGTCCATTCACACTACACAATGGCAATGGCATATTAGCCAGTCTTCCTGCGTAGGCTGGCCAATCATGACGCTATTGCGTTGTCTAATCAGCGTGTTTGGGGCGTGGAATACACAAGTCTGTCACGCCTATGTTCTTGCGGCGCTGAACATGTACGCCCACATTCCTTTGGGGATTGCGGCGTGTGAAGCGGCGTCAGGAGTCAACCAGATGTTTCCCAATGTTGGTGTGGGAACTTCCGGACGACACATCACCTTATGTTGAGGGCACAATTGCGGTGTGTAGATACGGCTTCGGCGTTCGGAGGCAAGCGTCAAAAATGTGCACACGCACGTTCGGTTGCCTCCGATCACCGACAAACGTTGCGGCGTGTAAAGGTACCCTTAAAGACCTAACATGAAGCCCCTGGACCCCATTACAGAATCTGTAAAAGGGACGCCCAGTTGGTTCATGTCATTTATAGTACTAATATTCTTAAATCTTGAAGGGGAACCATTTGGACCCCCTATGGATATAGAGTCAGTGTGTGTTTACAACAGCAGAGTTTGATCATAGTGTGATCTGATTTTCCTGGATGTGGAGATGATAGAAAAAAATAATTCTATCTTCTCCATTCTGTCAGTCCTTGAAAATTGAGTCATCCGAGTGCAATCTTATTTTTTTGTTGATGGACCCAATGACTTGCATGGTCTAGTGATAATAGGATGCACTCAGACATGCTGGGATTTTCTCCTCGGAATCAATTGGTCCAAGGAAAAAATTATACTTGTGCAAGGCCCCATTGAATAACATTGGACCGAGTGTGATTTGATGTCTGGTTGGACCAAAAAATGATAGTGTGAGTGAACCCTTATTCTACTACTAGTAGCAGTGAAGGCCAATGTGGTCAATGCCCCTTTATTTTCTATTAATTTTTACTAAGGTTATGTGGCCTAAGGATATCAGCATTGTGTAAATTCACATAGGGTAGGGGTAAAAAGAATATCCCCAGTAAGGCTGGAGTCACACTAGCATATGCATTAGATGTGATATGCTGATGACACTCGGCTCAGGTTCTGCTGCGAGCATGACCGAGTGTCATCTACATGTGATCCAATCCTGCAATCAGATCACAGGTGCAGTGAGGAGGAAGAGATTAATCTCCCCCATTGCCGGCCTCGATGTATATCACGCTGCACCTGGATTACATCAGTGCAGTCCGATATTTCACATGCACCCATAGACTTGTATGGGTACAAGTGAGCCAAGACTTGCTGACAATCTCAGTATGCTGCCATTCTTTCTTTAGTCCAATTAAGCCTGAGGAAAACATCTTAGATCTGAGATGTATCATTGCCTAACATTGGGCTGAGTACAATATGAGAGTTTCTCGCTGTCATGGGGAATGCTATAGCGGTAAAGGAACCAAAAAGAAGGAAGGTAAGATGGGCTAAGGTATTCAGGGGAGCTAGTCTGACCCTTAGGCTGGGGGTCCCTGGCTCACCCTGCTCCCAGAGGTACTTCTGAAGGTGAGGAGGTCTGGGTCGCCACCGTTACCCTATGATAAGCCATAGGTTAAGAGCCCCTACCTCCACCTACAGATTGGGAAAACACAGCAACTCATAAGGAAGGGAACTGTAGCAGCACCAGCATGCGCATCTTCACTAGTAAGAGACTAAACTTCATCAGCGACACAAGGTAGAAGGAAGTGGAACTACTTAAAGTTGGAGGAAGTGAAGAACTGAATGGTGTGCACAGGCAAAGCCATACACAGACAACAACAGCTTCTAGCATTAACCCCGGATGAACTAAAGGAAATTTACTCTAATTTAATTTACAGCAGCATGTACACATGGACTGCAAAGCAGTCAATATGTGACACTCGCTTTGCACTCGCGTGAGTCATAGACCAGTGTGACTTCGACCTTGCACAGTCTTTTACCCATATTATTTGCCTGGGTTTATAAGGATTTTACTGGCTCCTGGACAGACAGAAGACGATAGTAGAGCATATGAGCTTGATGGGGCTGCTTATGGGGCATATATGATTCTTAGCCATTCTAGAGAGTTAGGACAGCAAATTGAAGGAACAGTTATGCTACAGATAATTATTTACAGGGGTGTAACTACAACAGGTGCAGTACTTGCAATCGCACCCGAGCCCTGGAGCCTAGAGGGCCCCAAAAGTCCCATTGATCTACATAAAATGACTAATGCTATTAAAGATTTGCAATAATTGGGGGCCCCTTTGGAGCTTTTGTATCGGGGCCCATGAGCTTCAAGTTATGCCACTGGTTATACAGTATGGATGCCAAAATGCAAAAATGCTAAGTGATATCAGGACCCAGATGCAACCTGTTGGAGGGTCTCTGTTGGCTCTTCTTGCACTCAAGGGCTAGAATACAATAACTTAAAGAAAGTGAACAAGAAGATGAATCACATATGATTGAGGGTGAACCTTATCCCACTGAATCAAAATCCACCTGTCGTATTCCTGCTCCATGTGCACTTTACTTGGGTAATGTTGTCATCAATTTTCATTTTTCTATGTTAAATGTATTTGGCTTTTGGACAAGATAGGTCATAATTCACAGGTTTGATGAATATTCTCCTTGGTCCAGATTTACAGAATGTGCACTTAATTAATTGCCCAACCTTTAATTGGACAGTCTATTTTTAATGTCAGCCTGCTCTCCTCCATTCTCACCGAGGAGTTTAGTGCAGCAATTGTTTTCTTGTCACTTCTGAGAAAAGCTGCAATTATTAAATTCTGTAAATAATTTGTCAAAGCCTTGGCGTGAAATCATTAGCGAGATGGAAATGGACCTATTAAAACAGGATTTTTGGGCTAAGAGTGAAAAATACAATGTGGTTTCAAGGTTTCATTTTTTATTGCTACATTTGGAATAAAATAATATTGGAGATATATAAAGGTTTTGTATTCATATCCATTGTCTATGCCAGTGCTGAATCCGAAGCTGCTGTGAAACTACAACCCCCAACATGCCATGATGACAAGGGCAGACTTATCGGAACAAAAGTAACTGGTATAAAATCCTGAATTCTTACATCGAGGTACAGGGATAGCTGAAAATATGAGTCATATTTGCTTTGTCATGTTGGAATTTCATACTTGGAATAACTACTTTCCTATGTAGGTAGCCCTGTCCTTAGCTTTGCCAAATAATTTGGAAATAAGGCCGGATTCACACCATGGCCTGATCAGGTCGGGGGCTGTCTGGTGTAAACCTGACAGCCCCGGACCCGATTTTTACATTATGCAGCCCTATGTCCATCTGTCCGGGAGGATCCGTGAGAATTCGGATTTTTCTCCCGGACACAAAAACATTGCTTGCAGCGTTTTTGTGACTGGGGGCAAAATCGGAACAAATCAGATCCTCCCAGATCCTCCCGGATCCAGGGCGATCCAGCGCCCCTAAAATCCGATGCGGGAACCGGACACCAGGTGCAGGAGTTTAGCAGCGAGCGCTGCTAAACTTCAGCACCACCAGCTGTCCTCTGGTGAGCTTTCAGGACCGCGGCTAGCTCTCCTCTAGCCGCGATATTGAAAATTCAGCAGCTGCAGCTGCGATCTTTGGAAGCCGGCTGCAAACCGGACCGGGTTCTGTTTGCATATCGGGTCCGGGGCTGTTCGATTCACATCGGACAGCCCCAGACCGGATCACACCATGGTGTGAAGCCGGCCTAACCCACATTGATTCCACAAAATTGAGCCTTTGGAAGTTGTTCTGCACCTGCTCCATTAAAAATGACCCGGTCTAGTCTTGTCCTAGCCGATCTTAAAACCAGGTGATAATCCCTGGATGCTGCTCCAGCTCTCTTTTATTACAAGTCTAGGGTCACCAACCTTTCCTTTCCTCATTCCAGATCAATTAGGATATTCACACTGATTAGAATTTGAGCAGAGTGTGATCCGATTTTCTCAAATGTCAAAAAGATAGATCTTCTCCATCCTGTCAGTCCGATGTCGTCCGACTGTGGTCTGATGTTTTTCAAGGATTCGTTGATTTGCATCGATTTATAGAGGCAACTTGGACATGCAGCGATTTTTTTTCCTTGGACAGATTTGGTCCAAGGAAAAAAGTGAGACACGTACACAGCCCCATAAAATAACATGGGTCCAACTGCAATCCGATGTTTTGTCTGTCTGAGCTCTTAGACCAGGGGTGGGGAACTCTGGACCTCGAGGGCCCCCAACAGGTCATGTTTTCCGGATTTCCTCAGTATAGCACAGGTTATAATTGAATCACCTGCACTGATTATGATTCCATCCCCTGTGAAATACTAAGGGTGCCTTCACTCAGCAGTGATGTATTGAAAAGTGCCAGATGTGACAGCAGCTGGGAAGTCCAGGAGTCTTGCAATGTCCTTAAATTATCAATTTAAGAGAGCTTTATATTTTTAAGGGAATTTTTTGTGAATATATTTATTATTATCTTTTTTATTTTTTTTATTGGAGCGCAAACCTTTATTATTACAGATGGTCACCAGCATGCGAGACCATCTGCTGTACACTTATGTAAAAGCAATATATGAAAACATAGCATATTGCCATTATATGTTTCACATCCATGATCTTATAGGTCTGTTCACACTGATGAAACCCCATAGTATGGCTATTGCTTCTTAAACATTTGCAATCACTATTTAATATCATAATCATATTACTACTACTAATAATATGTATTCATTTATATAATGCTCCAAGAAACAATGTGCTCCAGCGGTGCAATAAAATAAAATGCTGGAGTGGTGTTTTAAGCGATAAGAAGAAATAGAAATACCACAATTCTTAAATTATCTCATGATTTTCAAAAAGTCACAGGGAGAATTGGCACCGAATTGTGCTGAATTTGGTGTGGATTTTCACTTCCCTATTAAGGTCAATGGATAAAATCCAAACCAAAAACTTTATTCTTTTTGCAGCAGAAATGCATAATCTGCGGACTTTTATGTTTGGTGTTAAAATGAAATCATCAGACGCTAAATCTATCTCATATCATATTTACACTTTTTTTATATATTGATTAATGGTGAATTTTCACATTTACAAAACCAACAATATAAAAGAAACTACCCGTCCTTCCCACACAATCTACACAGCAGAAAAGAAGAAGATTGTATTCTTTGACATAGGAAACTGTAAATGGTCTTGTAAATTATTAATAACTGCTAATGTATAAAACCTGATTGCACACAGATAAGTGAGAGAAAAAAATTGTCTGGGTTTTCTGGATGAAACTGACAAAATACCCACACATGACTGCATGCAATTAAGCAAAAAAATATCAAAACAGAATAAATATATACAGTAGGGATGGGCGAATCTACTCGCTAGGACTCGTTACTCGGCGAGTAGTAAGGGACTCGCAGGACTCGGTACTCGGCGAGTCTCCCAGTGATTACTCGCACGAGTCCAATGCAAATCAATATCAATCCTAGTTTTGTCAGAAACGCTGACAAAACTAGGATTGCCATTGTTTGCATTAGACTCGTGCGAGTAATCACTGGCTACTGTGCCAGTGATAGCAGGGAAACTCGCAGATAACTGCTGTTTCTTTGCGAGCTGAGTCCAGCTGTCTTCTCTGTGCAGCTCCAGGGTCCTAGAGCCCACCTGCTCACAGACATTATGTAGCAGTGCTGAGATTGTTCTCAGTCTGCTCATTCCCTGTGTACAGACATGAATGTCTGTGCACAGAGATGATGTAGCAGTGCTGAGATTGTTCTCAGTCTGCTCATTCCCTGTGTACAGACATGAATGTCTGTGCACAGAGATGATGTAGCAGAGCTGAGATTGTTCTCAGTCTGCTCATTCCCTGTGTACAGACATGAATGTCTGTGCACAGAGATGATGTAGCAGAGCTGAGATTGTTCTCAGTCTGCTTATTCCCTGTGCATAGACATCTATATTTATGCACAGGGGATGTAGCAGAGAGGACATCGCATTTTGGACTGCGTCGGACGGAAGAGGATTTTTTTAATTAAAGATGGAGTCCCTAATGGCTTTTTTTTTTATTTCTAATAAAAAATTTTCCTTGTGTTGTGTTTTTTTTAAAACAATTTAATAGAAATTCATGGCGGTCATGTCTAGTATTGGCGTGACCGCCATAAATTTCGGGCTTAGGGCCAGCTGATAATACAAAGCTGGCCCTAACCTCTTTATTACCCAGCGTGCCACCGCTACCAGGGCCGCTGGAAGAGCGGGGTTCAGCGCCAGAGGATGGCGCTTCAATGAACGCGCCATCTTCTGGGGCGGCTGCGGGCTGCAATTTGCAGCGGGGGGTGCCCAGAAAGCTTGGGCATCCCTGCGCTGTGGATTCCAGCCCCCAGCTGCTTAGCTGTACCTGGCTAGACATAGAAATTGCGCGGAGCCCCACGCATTTTTTTTAAATTATTTCATGAATTTCAGAGTCAGAGTCTCAGAGTCAGAGTCTCAGAGTCAGAATCTCAGAATTTCATGAAATAATTAAAAAAAAATGCGTGGGGCTCCGCGCAATTTCTATGTCTAGCCAGGTACAGCTAAGCAGCTGGGGGCTGGAATCCGCAGCGCAGGGATGCCCAAGCTTTCTGGGCACCCCCCGCTGCAAATTGCAGCCCGCAGCCGCCCCAGAAGATGGCGCGTTCATTGAAGCGCCATCCTCTGGCGCTGAACCCCGCTCTTCCAGCGGCCCTGGTAGCGATGGCACGCTGGGTAATAAAGAGGTTAGGGCCAGCTTTGTATTATCAGCTGGCCCTAAGCCCGAAATTTATGGCGGTCACGCCAATATTAGACATGACCGCCATGAATTTCTATTAAATTGTTTAAAAAAAAACACAACACAAGGAAAATTTTTTATTAGAAATAAAAAAAAAAAGCCATTAGGGACTCCATCTTTAATTAAAAAAATCCTCTTCCGTCCGACGCAGTCCAAAACGCGATGTCCTCTCTGCTACATCCCCTGTGCATAAATATAGATGTCTATGCACAGGGAATAAGCAGACTGAGAACAATCTCAGCTCTGCTACATCATCTCTGTGCACAGACATTCATGTCTGTACACAGGGAATGAGCAGACTGAGAACAATCTCAGCTCTGCTACATCATCTCTGTGCACAGACATTCATGTCTGTACACAGGGAAT
The DNA here is from genome assembly GCA_033576535.1 of Allobates femoralis. NCBI lineage: Eukaryota > Metazoa > Chordata > Amphibia > Anura > Aromobatidae > Allobates > Allobates femoralis. Next base: position 425,528,860 of record JARQOC010000006.1, read on the forward strand.
GAGCAGACTGAGAACAATCTCAGCACTGCTACATCATCTCTGTGCACAGACATTCATGTCTGTACACAGGGAATGAGCAGACTGAGAACAATCTCAGCACTGCTACATCATCTCTGTGCACAGACATTCATGTCTGTACACAGGGAATGAGCAGACTGAGAACAATCTCAGCACTGCTACATCATCTCTGTGCACAGACATTCATGTCTGTACACAGGGAATGAGCAGACTGAGAACAATCTCAGCTCTGCTACATCAGGCAGCAGGCAGGCTCTAGGACCCTGGAGCTGGGGCAGCCAGAACACAGAGAAGACAGGATCTTATCTGTGCGAGTCAGCTCAGCGATTACTTACAAAGTAAACGAGCAATGCAAATAAATGACAAAACTAGGATTGCTTCAGGCTGAAGCTTCCGAGACACATCTGCGATTTGTAAATCTCACACTACTCGCTATTACTCGCTTCCCCATTCATTAACATTGGACTCGCTAGACTCGCAACGAGTAGCGAGTCCTGTGCTCGGACTCGCTAGAGTCAAGCGATTCCGAGTAATTTAGGATTCGCCCATCACTAATATACAGGTGCATCTCAATGAATTATTTCAGTAATTCAATACAAAAAGTGAAAAATTACATAGAGTCATTACAAACAGAGTGATCTAGTCCAAGTGTTTATTTCTGTAAATGTTGATGATTATGGCTTATAGTCAATTAAAAACCAAAGTTCATTATCTCAGAAAATTGGAATATTGTATAAGACCAACTGAAAATATGACTAACTCATAAACTCATAAATGTTATCCTACTGAAAAGTGTGTATGGTAAATGCACCTCAGCCTGTGGTACTGCTGAGGTGTTATGGAAGCCCAGGTTGCTTTGATAGCAGCCTTCAGCTCATCTACGTGTACATTGTCGGGTCTGGTGTTTTTCATCTTCCTCTTGACAATGCTCCATAGATTCTCTATGGGGTTTAGTTCAAGCGAGTTTGCTCGCCAATCAAGCGCAGTGATTAAGTAGTTGGTAAACCAGGTATTGGTACTTTTGTCAGTGTGGACAAGTGCCAAGTCCTGCGGGAAAATGAAATCTCCATCTCCAAAAAGCTTGTCGGCTGAGGAATGCATGAAGTGCTCTAAAATGTCCTGATAGATGGCAGGCCTGACTTTGGTCTTGATAAAACAGTGGACCTACACCAGCAGATGACATGGCTCCCCAAACCATCACTGATTGTGGAAACTTCAAACTAGACCGCAAGCAGCTTGGATTCTAGCCTCTTGACTCTTCCTCCAGACTCTTGATTGTGGCCTCTCCACTCTTACCTCCAGACTCTTGGATTGCGGCCTCTCCACTCTTCCTCCAGACTCTTGGATTGTGGCCTCTCCACTCTTCCTCCAGAATCTTGGATTATGGCCTCTCTACTCTTCCTCCAGACTCTTGGGTTGTGGCCTCTCCACTCTTCCTCCAGAATCTTGGATTGCGGCCTCTCCACTCTTCCTCCAGACTCTTGCATTGTGGTCTCACCACTGTTCCTCCAGACTCTTGCATTGTGGCCTCTCCACTCTTCCTCCAGACTCTTGGGTTGTGGCCTCTCCACTCTTCCTCCAGAATCTTGGATTGTGGCCTCTCCAATCTTCTTCCAGAATCTTGGATTGTTGCCTCTCCACTCTTCCTCCACACTCTTGGATTGTGGCCTCTCCACTCTTCCTCCAGACTCTTGGATTGTGGCCTCTCCACTCTTCCTCCAGACTGTGGGACCTTGATTTCTAAATGAAATGCAAAATTTACTTTAATCTGAAAACAAGATTTTGGATTACTCAGCAACAGTCCAGTTCTTTTTCTCCTAGGAACAGATAAGACGCCTCTTGTCTATGTGGCGCCCCTGCGGCCGGGAGGCCACATAGGGAACTGCAGCCAGGTAGGAAGGAAGACAGTTTACACAAACGCCCTCACGGACATCCCACACACCACTGGGAGGCAGCACCCAACCCGGAGCCCGGAACTCTAGGCGGGCAAGAGGTGGTGGGTTTAGAGGACAGTGGGTGGGACAGATTGTAGGTCAGGTGACAGACGGTTGAAATAGAGGAAGGAAAGGAGGAAGGGGTCAGTGGGCCGGAGTAGGCTGAGCAGCACAGACCAGGAGTAGACCAGCAGTGGGCTGGGAAGCCAAGACCAAGCTGAAGTAAACCAGAGTAGGCCAGAGGGTGCCGAGCAGAAAGAAGGAAACACATGTTCTGAAGGAGTGGGAATGATGGGATGCAGAATCCAAAGTGCCAGTGAAACCATGGAGAGAAAGCACAGCCATAGCCAGCACCCCAGGAGTGTGAGGAAAGAGGGGACAAGCAGCACTGGGTCCTAGGAACACGGCAGCGCTGACGATCTCCCAGTGGAGTAGCCTTCCATATTGAAACCAGAGTCACACGGATCAGGAGGAAGCCTGATAGTGCCTTGCGGGAAAGGACTCTTGTTGGCTCGGCAGAGAGCAGAGTGTCGGCTCTGACGGGGACCAACGATTTACCCGGTATCCCCAGATTCACCGACGGGGAGATTCAACTCTAGGTTGGGGTTCCCACCCAAAGGACAGACAGCTCAGTGGCGACCACTAGGACCCACAGGGGTCTGAGCTACTGCTACACTATCCGGAGACATGCACGGAGACAGAGAGCAAAGCCTGGAAAGGACCATAGAGAGAGTGAGGGGTCGCAGAGTAACAACCTGGCTGCAGGGAGTAGTAAGGAACCCGGAGTGGAAAGTCTGTAACCCGTGTAAGAAGTGAACTGTAACTTGAACTGTTGTACTGAGAGAACTGCACAGTAAACCCGGTGAACCCTGCTTCTGACTCCCTTGTATGATTATCTGCAAACAGAACTTTATGATACCATTGCTCCCTTATCTGTGACTAACTTCTTCCAGCAGGACAGCAGAAAGGTCCCACCTGGAGAGCCACAGCCTGTCAGCTCTGTACGCTGGCTGGAAGAAGGCTGCAGCAGCAGGAAAGTAAGTGAACTGCACCTACTACAATCCTCCATCATACACTTTAACCATCACTGCCCCGGGGAACCCAGCTCTACCTGCAGAGATCTATTCCATCTACAGCTGCCTAACATCGTCCCTGGAGGTTCTGCAGCAGCGGTGGTCCCATTACTAACCACACACCGTGGGTGGGGTCATGACAAACACTCATCCCTTGTACATATTCCCCCTTTTACTTGTGAGGGCCCGGGACACGGTCCGGACCAGGACCTCCGTGACATCCGCCCAGCAGCAACCCGGTTCGGTACCGAGTACCCCGTCCCAGTGGGCTCCACAACCATTGTCATGAGTGGTTTGACACAAGGTAAAAAATGTTTGTACTGTGTTAGCCAGTAGATAGTGAAATATTAAAATCTGAGAGTCCTCAATGGTTGATACCTTTTAATGGCTAACTGAGAAGTTGGTAAAATTAGCAAGCTTTCGGGACACTGTGGCCCCTTTGTCAGGCTCATAATAACACAAATTCTGAAGATACGCATATATACACAAATGGAGGGTTGGATAATGCAGTACATAAGACAGGTGACGTGAAGCAGAATATAGTGGTCAGTCTTGGGAGGGAGAAAGAACAGCTAAGGAAGTAGAATCAGAGTGAGATAAGAGACACAGGTAATTTTATTATTTATTGATTAGTGGTTGGTCCAGAGACTTGAAAATTCCTCAATGAATTTAGAAAGACATACAGTAAATCCATGCAGTTCATTCATTCCTGCTCTGAATGTATCAAAGTTCATCATCAGTTTATATTCCCACACTCTCTTTATTCTTTATGAACCCAAGTTACCTTTCAGAACTAGTATTTTCATATCCAAAATTGTATGACCAGGGCTACAGATGTGTTCAGGCACAGGTAGATCTGACCTTCTTTTTTTATTGTATGGTGATGAGGGTTAATCCTAGTACTGAGTTGTTGCCCCGTCTCCCCTACATACAGGTTCCCACTAAAAACATTTAGTACATATAAATAAATGTGGTGTACTTAATTATATGTACTACTCTTAATTATATGTACTGATCATCTCTGAGGAAACAGTCACCCTATAAAGTAACTCCACTCATTGTGGGCTAGTCCCACACTTAACTATTGCTTTTCCTATAGTCAGCTACTGGGCAAACTTCCTATCTTAGGGCGGCTTTACACACACAGATATCTGTGAACAACCTCTGAACAGATCTCTGGTTGCAGTGAAATCATGGACACATTATTATGTGGCGCCCCGCAACGAGTGCGTCACAAGGGAGTATTGCAGCCGCAATATTCTCTTGACAAAGCAGTGCAATAGTTAACTCTGAGATCCAACCCAACATACAACACCTAGAACAGGGGACCAATCATAGGTCCTGGTGGGTGGAGTGTTAGGGTAGTGAAGTAGAACACACAATAATCTAGAGAGAGAGAGTAGTAGGAGTCTGGGATCTAGGACCTAGAACACAGAACTTGGAGAGGAGCGGGGGCTCCGCACCCCGTGCGGGCCCCTGGGCCGTCACCGGTCGGGTGTCAGCACCTGAGGCCTTAACCACCGGGAATGGGCATATCTACACGGGTTCCCAAAAGACTCCCGTGCCCACAACTCACAGCCGGTTCACTGGTACCGAAGCTGGCAGCAGTTCACCTCTGCCACGCGAACCAGCCCCGTGGAGGAGCAGCTTTATAGGAGCACCCCACCACCAGCCAGTTTCCAGTCGTCTAACCAGCGGTGTACCCACTGAGGGACCCAAGGCTCCCCAAAGAATCCAGAACGTACATCATGGATAGGGCATTGAAGCAGCCTCCCCGTACCCGACCTGGTATTCCTGGGCGACGCTGGCAAGAGAAGCTAAGGAGGTAGAAAGGAGGTACACTGCGGATCTCTGAGGAGCACTATCACTGCTGAGTCCACCCGGTCTTCTACTCAACCACTGTAAGCCATGTACTGCCTGCTGGTTACAGTAAAGAACCGTTGCAGAGACTATCTGTGTCCGTGTCTCCTTATGAACTGTCCGTCGTTAACTAAAGGTAACTGCAGCTGCCGCACAACATCTTGAGCAGCTCCAGCCCCCGGGGATCACCGCTCAGCCTGTGGGGAGCGTAACATCTTGCTGCTGTCCATCACCCCGGGAGGTTCCGCAGCGTCGGTAGCCCTTACCGAATCTACTCATAGGTGGCGTCACGAAGAAAACAAATTAAACCCCCCTTTAATCTGTTCCCGTAAGACGTCCTCACTTTTGATCTGCACTACACCGGGCCCCACTACCGGCAGGCGCGGTCCACCCGTGACAAGGAAGGAGAAGAATCGCCTGTCTAAACCGGGAGTAACCCTGGCCCCTGGTGTGCGTCAATTACATTTGTACACAGCCACAAAGTGGAACAATGTGTCCATGATTTCACTGCAACCAGAGATCTGTTCAGAAGTTGGTCACAGATATCTGTGTGTGTAAAGCGGCCCTTACACATATCCTACACTAGCTTATCACACTATGGATTATACCTATTAACATTACATTACCTTTTCATCAGGGGCTGGCTGGCCCAGGGGGCAGAGGGGCAGATTTCCTGAGAACTTGTTCTCATGTAATGTTTTTGCTGTGTTTTTTCCTTGAATTTGACAGTATTCTAAAATCTCATTTAGGCAACGTGTTTTTTTGAGCTGTGGTGCATTATTTATAAAAACACGGCATGCCAATTCTTCCAGCATTTTTGCTGCTTTTTTTGACCATTGAATTCAATGAATAAAAAGGCATTAAAAAACATCAAAAATGTCATGCAGCTTTTTTTCTGCCATCAATGCATTTTCCATGCAGAAAAAAACGCTGTAAAAAAGAATATACCCAATAAGTAAGACTTTTTTTGGAATCATATTCACACTTCACAGCGGCAGGGACAGGTCCATCAAATTGTTCCACATCCTTTCAGGACCGTCTTGTGACTGTAGTGCAAAGATATGAAAATTTCATGTGTTTATTAGTTATAATGAGTGGCGTTTGAATATGATAAGACTGATCCAGTGAAAAATTCTTCCCAATAGAACCCAAGGAGCTTCTGTGATGGGGCATGGAACCACATACTGGCCTATTTCACATCTTTTCAGGACCATCTTGTGACTGTACTGCACAGACATGAAGATTTTATGTGTTTATTAGTTATAATAAGTGGAGTTTGAATACAATAAGACCTATCCAGAAAAAAAATTCTTCCCAATATCAAATCTCACAAAAGGCAAGGAAGTTTTGTACTGGGGCATGGAGTCACATACTGGTCTATTTCACATCTTTTCGGGACAGTCTTGTGACTGTAGTGCAAATATATGAAGATTTCATGTGTTCATTAGTTATGATAAGTAAAGTTTGAATATGATAAGACCGATTCAGAAAAAAATTCTTCCCAATAGCAAATATAACAAAAGGCAAGGAGGTTCTGTACTGGGGCATGCAGCCACATACTGGCCTATTTCACATCTTTTGGGGACCATCTTGTGACTGTAGTGCAAAGATATGAAGATTTCATTTATTCATTAGTTATAATAAGTGGAGTTTGAATATGATAAAACCGATACAGAAAAAAATTCTTCCCAATAGCAGTAAATATTACAAAAGGCAAGGAGTTTCTGTACTGGGGCATGGAGCCACATACTGGCCTATTTCACACCTTTTCGGGAATGTCTTGTGACTGTAGTGCAAAGATATAAAGATTTCATGTGTTTATTAGTTATAATAAGTGGTGCCTGAATACGATAAGACCAATCCAGAAAATGTTTTTCCCAATATCAAATGTCACAAAAGGCAAGGAATTTCTGTACTAGAGTATGGAGCTGCATACTGGCCTATTTCACATCTTTTCAAGACCATCTTGTGACTGTAGTGCACAGATATGAAGATTTCATGTGTTTATTAGTTATAAGTGGTATTTGAATACGATAAGACCAATCCAGAAAAAAATTGTTCCCAATATCAAATGTCACAAAAGGCAAGGAGGTTCTGTACTGGGACATGGAGCCACATACTGGCCTATTTCACATCTTTTCAGGACCGTCTTGTGACTGTAGTGCAAATATATGAACATTTCATGTGTATATTAGTTATAATAAGTGGAATTTGAATATGATAAGACCAATTCAGTAAAAAATTATTCCCAATAAAAGACAAGGAGCTTCTGTGTCGGGGCACGGAACCACATGCTGGCCTATGTCACATCTTTTCAGGACCGTCTTGTGACTGTTGGGCACAGATATGAAGATTTCATGTGTATATTAGTTATAATAAGTGGAGCTTGAATATGATAAGGCCAATTCTTCCTAATATCAAATGTCAGAAAAGGCAAGAAGCTTCTGTACTGGGGCACAGAGCCACATGCTGGCCTATTTCACATCTTTTCAGGACCGTCTTGTGACTGTAGTGCACAGACATGAAGATTTCATGTGTATATTAATCATAATAAGTGGAGTTTGAATACGATAACACCAATCCAGAAAAAAATTGTTCCCGATATCAAAAGTCACAAAAGGCAAGAAGCCTCCATGCCTGGGGCATGGAGCCGCATGCTGGCCTATTTCACATCTTTTTACTGGCACAAGTTTCTTTGAAATGGCTTGATACAGAGGCTTTTATACGTGAAATCCTAACATTGTTGCTCGCTCTTAAAGACTCCTTGATGCTTTGCAGATTCCCCCAGACAAGGCCACCTCAGCCATTCACACAGCAAAGTGCCTGGAATCCGGCCCATCAGAGCTGTCAGTCACATCACAAAGCTACTCAATGCCTAGTAACTGGCAGACAGAAGGGAGTAGACAAAGGTCAGTCCCTGTCAAATCTTTGCAAATGTAATTGTACTGGCAGCTCACGAGGAAATCACTTGTTCCCTAGCAACTTTGTGTATGTAGGGAACAGTAATTTAGTGTCCTATTATTTTCAGCGTTTCATTTCTCTTTACTTGCAGAGTTTTCAATAAAGTTGGCGCAGCGGATGACTACGGCTGGTGGAGACGTCGGCTCCCCGGCAGCCTTTACTTACACCTCACGCTGCAATGTTACGGAGCAGACAGCTTTTCTGGGGTAATTGTTGCTAAATTGTCGACGGTAAATTGCGTTCATATTATCCACTTCATATCCAGGACTGATCGGCACTTCAGCAAGGATCAACACCTGAGTACAAGCTCAATGTAGGAATCTACTGAAACTATAGGGTCCCTGCCTTTGGCATATACTTATATCTAAAAAACAGAAAATGAAGCAGAACTATAGTTGGAGGCTTTCAGAGGATTAGCAAAAATATCATAAAGTGCTAACCCAAAGAAGAAGGGCAGCACTACAATGGGAAGACCTGTATCACACATCACTTTTTTGTATAGTAGGGTCATCCATGGTCTTCACGGGTAACACATGTATCTATAGTAGTGAATGGATTTATTTTCATGTCCGTGACTAAGTGGTCCGAGCACAATTGCGGAGACATGTCCGATATCGATTTAAGTGTTGGACCAAATGGGTCCATGAAAAAATTGGACTCCATATTGATGCCATCTGAGTGCTGTCCAGTTTTCATGGATTGTTAGATAGGAGAAGATGGAGAAAGTTTATATTTTTTCATGAGAAAACATGAAAAACTGACGAAATTCAGACCCAACTCTGATGAAACCCTGACTGAAATCACTGATGAAACTTTGTCAGTTATTCTTGTATGTGAAACAAGCTGATGTGTGAATGAGGCATAAGGGCTCATTCAGACGTCTGTGCACATCGGTCCAAATTTGTGCGCAATGCACAGACCGGCCATGACCCTCCCAATCTGAATGTGACAGCCTTATGGAAATATTTGAAGCTGTCATGCTCCAGTCAGGAGACCACGGCCAGTCCATACAGTGCGTTCTGAGCTTGTACTGATTTGCACGGGCGTTTGAGTGAGTTCTTAGGCCGGCTTCACACCACGGAGAAATCCGATCAAGGTCTGTCCGGTGTAAACCGGACAGCCCCGGACCGGATTTTGGCCCCATAGTGTCCTATGGGGCCAGATGAAGCCGGATGGCAGCTCTCTGCCATCCGGTTTCCATGTGTCCCGGAGAATCCGGGAGGAATCTGATTTTTCTCCTGGACACAAAATCGGAGCATGCAGTATTTTTGTGTCCAGGGAGAAAAATCTCCCCAAATCGGACCCTCCCGGATTCTCACGGACTGCCCCGATCTGGGAGGATCCGGCAACCGGACACCGGCGGCTGCTTTGCTGCTGTAATTTCAGGACCTAGGCTAGCTCCCTGCTAGCTGCGATCTTGAATAATCAGCAGCTGCGGCTGCTATTAGCAGCATCCAGCTGCAAACCTGATGTTCTGTTTGCAAATCTGGTCCGGGGCTGTCAGGTTCATCCCTGACAGCCCAGATCGGATTTCACCATGGGGTGAATCCAGCCTTAGTGTGCAGTAAATACCGACTCTTTAATAACTTTTAAATTGCAAACCAATATATGAATGATTTTCAATATATATACACTGCTCAAAGAACTAAAGGGAACATTTACACAACACAATGTAACTCCAAGTCAATCACACTTTTGTGAAATCATCCTGTCCAGTTCTCTAGCATCACTGATTGTGAATCAATTTCTCCTGCTGTTGTGCAAATGGAACAGACAACAGGTAGAAATGATAGGAGCAAGACACCCCCTATAAAGGAGCGGTTCTGCAGGTGGTGACCACAGACCATTTCTCTTTTCTTATCCTTTCTAGTGGTTGTTTTGGTCACTTTTGCATTTTGTCATTGCTCTCACCCCTAGAGATATCATAAGGCGGTGTCTACAACACACAGACGTGGTTCAGGTAGTGCAGCTCATCCAGCATGGCACATCAATGTGAACTGTGGCAAGAAGGATAGCTGTGTCTGTCAGTACAGTGTCCAGAGCATGGAGCAGATACCAGGAGATGTGTGTGTGTGGGGGGGGAAGGGTTGTAGGAGGATAGTGGCATGATCTCTACCTCCTTTGTGCAAGGAGAAACAGGAGGAGCAGTGCCAGAGCCCTGCAAAATGACCTCCCGCAGCCACTAATATCCATGTATCTGCTGAAACTGTCAGAAACAGACTCCATGTTGGTGGTATGGGGGCACGACGTCCACAAGTGAGTGTTGTGCTTACAGCCCAACAAAGTGCATGGTGATTGGAATTTGCTAGGGAACACCAAGTTTGGCTAGGGTCACACTTGGCTGCATTTTTTAAGGTTGTTTTTGGCAGCCTGTGGTTTTGGGCTGCGTTTTTGCTGTTAGGTCAGAAGCAACCTTAAAAAATGCAAGCAAAAACTCATGCGAAAACGCATGGTACCATTTTTAGTGCCATGCGTTTTTGCATGCGTTTTCCATAGGGCCCCATGTTACAAAAACGCATGCGTTTTTGAAAAAGCACCAAAAAACACATCCAAAAGCGCATGGCACTTTAGCCATGCAATTTTGGCATTGGGGCATGCTTTTTTTTGTATTGGGGCCTATTGATGCGATTTTGCATGCGTTTTTAAGTGTGAAAAACGCATCTCAGTTTAAACCTTAGATTGTGATTTAAATGTCCTGTATAAGCAGCATTCATTGGTATATGCAATGTACAATGTTTTTATGATAACTCTTTATTGCAGATACTGGAGAATCTTTCATGTACAGACGGTATATGAAGGTAAAATTTGCAGCCCAGACTGTGTAGATGGAGGTACAATTTGCAGCCCAGATTGTTGCTGTACCTGCATTGTATCGTCATCATTCTGTATTTTTCATTATGTATTTTCTCATTGGTCCTGCAGTACATGGTAATGATTTGTTATCCTGCACAGACCAGAGAAATCAGAGGTGCAGGTCCAGGGGTGGTCATACAAAAGTTATGAGGCTAGCGCCACCTTGAGGTTTTATTTTAAGCCACCTGTTAACATTCACAATGAACCAAAAGCCTGTTGGTGCTGACAGATATGTTAGGAAATGTGATATTATCCAAGAGACAGAGGGTTTTTTAAATCATATCCTTGTAGAATGGAAAGTTCTGCAGCTTTCTAATGTACAATTGAAGTTATCTACTTACTGCCAATGGATAGACACATTTTTGGTAACAGTCTAGATACCTAATGGCCACTTTACACGCAGCTACAGGTAACAGGTTGTCCACAGGTAGCTTACTGGCTGCAGTGAAATCATGGAGACATGGTTCCATTTGTACACAGCAACAAGATAGAACCATGTCTCCATGATTTCACTGCAACCAGTAAGTTACCTGTGGAAAACCTGTTACCTGTAGCTGCGTGTAAAGGTACCATAAGTGATAGTTTACATCAGGGGTTGGGGAACTCCAATCCTCAAGAGCCACAAACAGTGCAGGTTTTTAGGACCTCTTTAGTGTTGCACAGGTGATAATATAATCACTTGAACTGGTGATGATTAAAACCTCTGTGCAATGCTAAGGAAATCCTGAAAACATGACCTGTTGGCGGCCCTTGAGGACTGGAGTTCATCACCCCTGCTTTACATGCTGGTTGTTTCCATTAGCATAACCAACATAAGAAATGAGTAATGTGTCAACCTTTTTTTTTATTCATCCTATTTTTATTTTGGCTGAAACGGGGCGCCAAATCTGCACTTCACCAATGTAATACATTTCACTGCTGACGGCTTGTTGCAGTTGTATCCAGTATGGGAAATGCTATGTGAACTAAATAGCCTGGACTACAGACTGATATACCTGCAGTGAAACATTGTAGCAAACTATTAATACACAAGAGGGATTTGGTTGTCCAGACTGGACACCACTATGACAAACACTTTAGGACAGGCTTACTGACAAATCATGGAAACATATCACTAGTGCCACACAGAGGCCCAATGTGGCAAGAGGGACAGGGGCATAACTACAACAGGTTCAGGGGTTGCAATCGCACCTGGACCCTGGAGCCTAGGGCGTCCGAAAAGTCCCATTTGCCTATACAAGAATACTAATGCTATTAAAGATTTGTAATATTTTGGGGCCATGTTGAAGGTTTCGCTTCCCGTTACACCACTGGGGGCCCATGTCCACATCTAAAGGAGGAGGATCTGTGCATTATTATGACTTGTTGGACTGCAAAGGGCCCATATATTGCTCTTGTCAGTATCCACCCCTAAGGGCCGCTTTACACACACCAACTTCTGTGTCCAACCTCTGAACAGATCTCTGGTTGCAGTGAAATCATGGACACATTGTTGCATTTATACACACCCACAAAATGGAGCAATGTGTCCATGATTTCACTGCAACCAGAGATCCGTTCAGAAGTTGAACACAGAAGTTGGTGTGTGTAAAGCGGCCCTAAGATCTCGGTATCATTTTCATTTATAACAGAAGATAAATCATCGGATTGCACACACCCCGTTGTTAAACAATGAGGCAGTGTGTATCTGCAAGTTTGTTCTCATGCTAAAATGGTATGAGAAAAAATTACAGCATGCAGCAATTGTCAACAAGTCTTGTATCACTCACACTCATACAAATCTGTGGGTGCGTGCAAAACATCAGACTGCACTCAGATGTCACCCAACTGCAATGCGATATATGCCGAGGGCAACAATGGAGGAGATACGTAAATTAATCTCTCCCTCCTCTCTGCAGCAGTGATCAGATCCTGGAATTAGATCACTGATAAATGACAAGCGGCCGTCACACGCTACGATATCTTGAAAGATATCGCTTGAACGCGCCAGATTAAACATCGCTTAAACGATGTCTCTGCGTGTGACGGCAAGATACGACGAACGAGAATTGTTAAAATCGCAAAATCGAGATCTGAGCTCCGGACCTCAGATCTTGCGATGAACGATTTTACAAACAGCTTCATCGTGGTGTATAACACCACGATGAACGATCTCCCAGCGGCAGAGCCTATGCTGGGAGATGGTAACTATGGTACACGTCGGGTTACTAAGCGACGCGCGGCGCCTAGTAACCCGATGTGTACCATAGTTACCAGCGATCTCGCTGCTCCACATCGCTGGTGAGTCTGTCTGTGTGACATCTCACCAGCGATGTGAGCGATATTGTAAGCGATCGCGCGTGCACGTGATCGCTTACAATATCGTTCAAGATATCTGTGTGTGTGACGGCCGCCACACTCGGATCACGCTCATAGCAGACCCTGAAATGAGGGTCATTGGAATATCACATCCAATGCTCTCCAGATCAGATGCAATACAATGGTGGAACCCTGGCCTTAGGGTGTGTTCACATCTGCCCTTATAAAATCGCCTACATTCTCAGGCAGACTAAGTAGGAGCTTGTCATGCATTTTTTTTCACACCTAGTGACTCACCCAGGGCAGGGATACTCTGATCCTGGGCGTCTGAATGGGCTCTCTGTCACTAGCGGTGTTCGGTGCCTGGATCCGTGTCCTAGTGTTCAGCTGAAAGGGGTTATTTACAGGGATTAAAGTAATTGTCGTGACACCACCTGCAGTTGTCTGGTGATTGCACCAGCGCTACTAACAGACCTCTGGGGACGGTGGATTGGCAGCAAGGTGATGTAGCTCCCTGCAGGTGGAGCTGTGTCCCCAGGGCAGCATAGTAGGAATGGGGCAGCGCAGTCTCTGCAAACCTGAGGAATGGCAGTTTACCAGTTCAGTTGAAATAAGACACCGGAGGCCTTCTTGCACCGCACGGGTATTTTACTTGTCACAGCAAGGCAGTTCTCAAACAGTTTACAGGTCCACAATTGGGTAGCTGGACGGGTGGTCACCAGAGGATGCAATGTCTCTGAGGCTCTCCAAGATGTTCCTTCTTTAATCTTTCACTGTCCTCTCACTATCCCTCCATCTATCCTTGTGCTGTCCTGCACGGAGCCCTCTTACTACCAGGCCCGTCGGGTGTAATGAGTTGTCCCCATCTAGGCCTCTTCAGGGGAGCTCAACCCGGTTTAGTGCTTCTGGTGGGACTGGGGCGGGGCTGTTTGACTAACCCGCGAATTCACCCGGTATCGGCGGCTCAGGGTTGAACTACCCTGGACTGCCATCGGAGCCTGTACCCCGGTCTGGACTGGGTTCCCTGCTGGGATATTCTCCTTCTCCCGATCCAAAGCTTCACAGCTAGAGTCCCCCTTTTCTCGTCTGGGAAGCCTCCTCTCTGAGGCCCCCTCTCCCAGACTCTCCTCAGCCTTCCTCTTCTCATTTCTCCTGACTCCTGACGACTCACTAACTGTCCAACTTCCCGCTCCTTTTTCTACCCCTTAGCTCCTCCCACCGATACCGGTTACCCTGGTTACGGGCTAAACCAATTGGTCCCCTACTTCTAAGTGTAGGGATGCAGGAATGGAGGACCCCAAAGCGCATTACATCCCCTGATGACTGGAATACTGCACACACTGTCTTGGGTGCAGTACCCCTATAGTGGTGACATGACTAGTGGGGCGCAGCATTAGCATCTGTATATAAAGTGTATGTCATACGAGTGCACATTTTTTCTCACCTTCCATCAATATGTCATGCAAGTGATGTGCGAGTTTGCTTTTTTTTCTCATCTAGAAAAGACGCACACTTGCACAGCAATGGCATGACATATAGATGGTAGGCGAGAAATAAATGTGCACTCGCATGACATATACTTTATATACAGATGCTAGGTGAGGAAAAAACATGTGACACTCTTCTACTTTTTCTGGCTGAGAACACGGCAAGTGGATATGTAGAAACTCTTTAAAGAGTTACATAACTGTTTATTATATTGAAAATACAGACTTCACAGGATCCCTCTTTCCCTTTCACCCTATGGCTGGGATCACACATATGTTCTCTCATTGGAAAAAAAAGTTCTGATCATACTAAGGCCCCCTTCACATCACGCTTTGTGCCTGTCCATGTGGATCCTGTTTTTTGAAGGACGATATGAACAGGAACGGATCAGTTATGCTCCAGGATCCTGTTTTTTGAAGGATCCATTTTGTGCATAGTAATCGGTGCGGCCATACGAAATAGTGGTAATGTCAGTTTTAAAAAGAGAGAGAGAGATGTCTGGAACAAAAATTGAATTGGAAGGAGTATTACATTTATTCTGAGCATGCTCAATAACTAAAACCAGATCTGGGAAATGATCCTTTTTTTTTCCGGATCTGGCACCATAGACCTCCATTATATCTAATTTGGATAACGCCACATTAGTTTCTGTCGGGTTTTGTCTGGTACACCCAAAATTGGTGCAGTCTCTGATTCTGGGTCCGTGAAAAAACAGGACAAAAATGAATCTCACACTGAATTCACATAAACGGATGGCCATATAGGACTAATCTGGCACCATAGGGATACATGGGAGGCAAAACTGGATCCCTGCCTATCCATTTTAAAATGGATAGACCCGGATCCCCAAAACCATGATGTGAAGCCAGCCTAATCCATTCTGTGAATATCAAAGAGCACCCGGATATTATCCAAGTACAGGCCGATTTTTTCACAGAACTATTAACTTGTACGAATGAATGTAATGTGATTTACGGATGCAAACTGTGAACACTGCAATCTTTTTCCT
>JARQOC010000006.1:425544453-425579637 GCA_033576535.1 Allobates femoralis
TCTGCCCCTACTAACAGCCCCACCCCTTCTGGTAGCCCTGCCCCCTTCATAGTGCACACTGATGTATAGCCCAGCCCCTTCATAGCTCCACCCCTCCACATAGTCTCAGGGCAGGGCTATGTGGAGGAGGCGGGGAAATGTGCAGATGCAGGATGTGAAGTGGGCATGGCTATGTGGAGTGGGCATGGCTATGTAGAATGGGCATGGCCATATGGAGTGGGTGTGGCCATATGGAGTAGATGTGGCTATGTGGAGTGGGTGGGGCTACTATAAGGGCATGGTTATGTGGAGTGTGTGTGGCTATGTTGAGTGGGCATGGTTATATGGAGTGGGCATGGCTTGATACATACATACACACACACTCAATTTTATATATTAGATTGCTCTCATCATACTTCTAATTTTCTGATGCAGCGCCCCATAGAATTATAATTACATTCCAAAATTCTTAATGCGCACATCCACCTCTGGGGGATCCTACAGTAAATTGTTTATTATGACACAGTATGCGGCTGGCTCCTAAGCTCCCTCTAGTGGTGGTAAAAGCAGACAGAATTTTATAGCATCAATCTATTTCTACAGTATTACAGGGTATTGGAGCTCTGCATAAGAAATAGTGAATTCTGACTTCTATAAAGGAAATATTTTAAATCTGAATTTTTCATCCATTTAAAGAAAAAAATCCACATAGTGATCTTGTAGAGTTCTTATGTGCTAGGACCTAGATCTGACCCCTCTGGGTCTAATAACCACTGCTTAGTCTGCCACTATAATCCCAGTAGTCATCTGCCAACAGTTGTGACATCACTGGATGCTGCGGCAAACATTGCGGATTTCATGTTTCCTATTAAGTATATTGACATAAAACTAAATATTTAAACTTTAATCTTGTAAATTTGTATTTTGCCATCACACAAAGCTGTGCTCATCAGAGGAAAATAAATGCTTATTAGCAGCGATGGGTCTGCTGCTGTGTACTTTGTAAACAACCACAAAAAGCTGGCTAGGGCAAAGAAAGCCACTTGCTTGTAGTTCTGTAGGTAAATGACTACCACCTGCATCCTCCCTTGTGTTGTCAAGTGATCTGATCCAGGTGAAACACTTTACAAATCTGGCTTCTTGTAATAACTCGCTGCAGGTGCAGGTGAGTCTGCGGCTTTCTCTGATACCTTTAGTAAAGCAACACACCATTCGCAGAAGGGAAGACATTAACAATTCAACTACAGAGATTTCCTTAGCTATCCCCCTAACTATAAGCCTTATAACCATGGGAGTAACTACAATAGGTGCAGGGTTTTTAATAGCGCCAGGGCCCTGGAGCCTAGGGGGCCCCTAAAGTCCCATTGGCCTATAGAAAAAGACCAAGGCTATTAAAGATTTCCAAAAATTGGGGGCCCCGTTGGATCTTTCGCATTGGGGCCCATGAGCTTCAAGCTACGCCACTGCCTATTAGAACACGTTAATGCAATGGAGAAGGGTCCATAGATGAAGACATTGCTCTGTTAAGGTATGTGCTCATGGTCTGGAGGAGCTGTGTCTTGGACGCAGCTCCTCCAGACCTGTGTGAACCCGCGGGTGGCCACAGGGAGACAGCAGCCACCCTGTACTCACCATCTGCGGTGGGTGCAGGGCAGCTTCTCCTCCGTGCACCTGATGGCAGCCGCTTCTGACTTCGTAGCAGGAAGGAACGGAGGAGCAGACACCTGTCAAAACGCTGCTGCTGGGTGAAGCATAGTAAGTATGCAATTTCTTGAAATCCCATTCACTATGCTTCTACTGAACAACGCAGCATTTTGGATGCAGCGGCAAGATGCTGTGTCCAAAACGCTGCTTTCACTGATCGTGTGCACACATCCTTGAGCAGAACTGCTCAAGTGCCATCCTCTGCTCTGGAGGATTAACGGTGTTAATGTCAATGTAAAATTTAAAGGTGGTTTCTAATTTCATATAAAGTTTCAGTGCATTTTACAAGCACATACAGTAGTATGCAAATGTTTTTGTCAGTAATGGAAAAAATGGTGCAAAGTAAGAATACGCTCAAAATTTAAAGAATACCTACTTCATGATCAGCGCAATCTTGGTGAATCTTGGTAGTGCAAACATAAAAGTGCATATTTCAAGTCTATACATTGTTAAAATATAACATATTGTCGATCATACTAATACAGATAGACAATGTTTTCATTGAGACAAAACCTTGTGATTTAACTCATTATCTGCATTGACTTATGTGATTCTTGAGAGTTTTTGAATTGTGTCCATAATTGCCATTTGTCTGATATTTGCTTTTTGTCTTATTATGTTAAAACTTTGTAACATATTGCTGATACAGACAATGTGTTCATTGTGACAAAACCTTCTGATTTATTTAACCCAAATATCTGCTGTTGACTTGTGTGATTCTTGATTGTTTTTGAATTGTGGTCTGATGTTTGTCTATAACTATAACTCCTAAAAGCTGGCCACTGGAGGACAAAGGTGAACCAGTTTTGTAACACAATAACTTTACTTGTTTAAATGGAAATGTAAACTCCGAGAAAAATGACAATGATAGAAGCTGTTATGTATCCGAGGGATGTACGTACCTCAATACAGTACATAAATTGGCTATTTCTACCGGACTCACATCCAGAGTTAGCAGCCGGTTGCCAAGATACCCCCACACTGCATTTAACACTGTGAAGTGTTGTGCTCTTTGTAAACAACAAACATGTTAGTTATTACAATGGTGCAGGAACCCTTTTTGATGTTATATTTTAATTGATTTTTGTCCGCATATGTGTTGAATAAAATTAGCTTTGTACACTTTTGACTAGCAGTGGTGGACCTTGAAGCTCATGGGTCCTGATGCAAAAGCTCTAACTCGGCCCCCAATTATTGCAAATGTTTAATACCAATAGTCTTTTTCTATAGGCCCAAAGGGACTTTTAGGGGCCTCCCAGGCTCCAGGGCCCAGATGCGATTGCAACCCCTGCACCTATTGTACGCCCTTGTACTAGTGTGCTCACGTTTTGCAAATATGCCATGTCTTATTCTTAGGGTGAGTTCAAACTGCGGTCAGGTCTGGTCCGGGGCTGTCAGGGGTGACAGCCCTGGACCGGATTTTGGCCCCATAGTATCCTATGGGGCCGGATGGAGCCGGATGGCAGTTATCTGCCATTCGGCTGCCATCTCACCGGAAGAATCCGGGAGAAGTGGGATTTTCCTCCCGGATCCAAAAACGTTGCATGCAACGTTTTTGGGTCTGGGGAGTCCGATTTGCACCTAATTGGTGTCTCCCGGATCCTCCCGGATTCCCCCGGATCCTCCTGGATTCCCCCTTCCGGGGCAATCCGGCACTCCCTTAACATAGGAGCCTATGGGGCCGGATTGCCCGGATCCGGGAGGATCCGGGAAACGGATACCGGCGGCTGCACGCCGCTGTCATAATTCAGGACCACGGCTAGCTCCCTGCAAGCCGCAGTCCTGAATAATCAGAAGCGGCAGCTGCGGCAGTATGCACACCGGACCGGAGGGCATATTAGCCCTCCGGTTTTGTGTGCTGATTCGGTCCGGGGCTGTCAGGTTCACCTCTGACAGCCCCAGACCGGACCTGACCGCAGTGTGAACCCACCCTTAAACTGCACCTTGACCCTCTATCCATGGTGAGCACCTGACACTTTGAGTATCTCCAATCAGTGGTGCTTCTCTGTAGTCCTTATATGCTGTTTAATGCAGCTGACATCCCTCCCTAATAATTTGGATCAATAATATCTATAAACCTGGCCATTTAACCCTTTCAGTGGCAAAGCGAATAGTGACGTTGGCATCTTGAGCTATCCTAAATTACATGGTATTAACAATTATTCTGCAAAAAATGAGTGACTTTATTATTTTCTGCCCCTTCTCCCCATGTTTCCTTTGTTTACTGGGAATCTGTCAGCTGTTTTGTTTTTTTGCTACCCCATCTAAGAGCAATATAATATAGGCGATGAGACACTTACTATTTTACCTATGGCAGATCTACCGATTCTCTGAATGCTGAGCTCTGCATAACCGCACCCACACAACTGATGGGCAACCTATTTGTGCACTGTGCACAGGCAGAAAACAGCCAATCAGTGGTAAGGCGGGGTTAACTAGAGCTCATGAATATGGAGGACTACATGGCAGCAGGTTTACTAGTCCTCTAGTGATAATCTCCTGCTGACAAAACACTTATTTTATCAAAACTGCAATGCACACTCTTTACTTCTGGGTTATCAGTGACTATTTGTTCTCTCCCAGCACATGCACATTACAGGACATAGCTCTGCCCTCAGCAGGGAAGAGTAAAGTATGCCTGTGCAACACAGCATGATTGATAGGAATTTTGTGGATGATGTAGAATACATCGTCTACATAGAGTTGGACAGTAGGATGGCAATTGCTGGGAGAGAGGATGTGTCTATTGGACTTGTTTAGGATATGCAGAGGTAGTTGGGGGCTTATATACAATTAAATACAATTTGCTCGACTACTACAAAAGAGGTGGTGGCCTTAATTGGGAAAACGTGGTGATAGGTTCCCTTTACAGTTCCGCTGCAGGTGTTACATTGAACTTCTGCAAACTAAAGTTTGCTACTTTTCTTGTGAGACAACCCTTTTAAAGTAAAAATGGATGTCTGGTTAAGTAGCAATATAAAGCTGAAGAAAATAAAGGCCATTAATTTTCCCATTGGCGAGAGCCAGTCAAGATAACAGACGGATCCACATCAGGCAGGAGAGTGGATGTCCGGAGCAGCAGACAAGCAGTTAAGGCTCTTTTGGTGTATTTGTGCTTTGTTATTGCTGTATACAGCATATCTGATCCTGTTCTTAGCACAAACTGGAAAATCTATCCAGCTGTCACTAGCTGTACAGTATTATCTATCATGCGGCTGCTTGGCACCCCGAACACAAAACAGAGTGAGCCTGAGACAGGAGGTTTGGTCAAGGACTTTCATAGACACACACTTGAAAAAAAAAAACTTGTCACGATTATTTATGACTGGTTATGGGCATATAATAGGACACATATAACTGCTGTTTTCAGTCCCCGGCAGATCCAGGATCCTGTATCCTTGTCATACGCTGGTCTTGGACAGGTTTGCTTTACACATACAATTTCCTTAACAATACCCAACATTTGTGAAATGACAATGACAAATTCTAATGCTGCTGGCTGGAACATTGCAGCTTGTTCTGAGCGCTGCTCCGGTGTCAATATTCATGAAGCTCCAATACATTGCTCAAACAGAGACTTTCCAACACAAAGGCAGCACTTTTTATGTGGCTGTCTCCTATTCTCTGCTATACATCTCTCTTTCTATGGGGACATAAGAGTGGTTGTTTTTCATATCAATGCTTCATAGACCAATGAACTATTAATAACTGGGATTATTCCCTATGTGAAGCCTTTACAGTCTTAGTGGCGATTTATTATGGCGCATTGTGATATGATTCACTAGTATTCAGGCTTCCTAGAATTCTGCATCCAAATATGTTCTTCAGTTGGCGGTGCTGTTGGTCTAGACCTGTGTAGTCTAATGCCAACTTCCCTGGCTGCTAGATAATGCCAACTTTCCTGGTTGGTAGATAATGCCAGCTTCCCTGTTGCTAGCTAATGCCATCTTGCCTGGTTGTTAGCTAATGCCAACCTCCCTGGTTGCTAGCTAATGCCAATTTCGCTGGTTGCTAACTAATGCCAACTTCCCTGGTTGCTAGCTAATGTCAACCTCTCTGGTTGCTAGTTAATGCCAACCTCCCTGGTTGCTATCTAATTCCAAGTTCCCTGATTGCTAGCTAATGCCAACCTCCCTGGTTTCTAGTTAATGCCAACCTCCCTGGTTGCTATCTAATTCCAGGTTCCCTGGTTGCTAGCTAATGCCAACCTCCCTGCTTGCTAGCTAATTGTCATGTCCTCAGTGGTGGGCCAGTCTCTCTTTGAGCTCAGCATATTGCCGCTGCGTCTAAAACACTTTTCAAGAAATAGCATACTCACTATGCATCTTCCCACCACAGCATGTTTTCACCTGTGGAGCTGTTTGCATGTCTGCAACATGTTAATTTCATGCTGCGGAGTTGGAAGTGATCATCATCGGGAGAATGTAGGGAAAAGCCGCCCTGCACCAAAAGCAGATCGTGCACCCTGTGATCACCCACGGCGTCCTTCAGGTCCGGAGGCGCTGCATACAGAACACAGTGCCTCCGGATCGTGTGCACACAGCCTCAGAGTTTCTTTGTCAACATTATGTTGATGTCAGATGAGGCAGCAAAAACCTGCTAACAGATGACCTTAATTTTAATATTGAAAATAAAGCTTTGGACATCAGAGAACAGACTGGTCTGCATAAGCTTCATTGTGGGAAGGTCACATGTTAAAGAATCTCACAGGACCAACGGCCTGACAATTGGTGAATAAATCAGAGGCCTTTATAGTTTTGGACCATGTTACATCTTTTTGTACTTTCTGCGCTCAGTACTGTGTCCAGGGGCAGTCATATCATTGGTGCAACCGCACAGGGGCCCAAGAAGTTAGGGGGCCAATTTCCACATCCAAAGCAAGTGGAATTGTGTATTTTGAGCTATAGGACTGCAACCATTCTTGCACAGGGGCCCTTTTCTGTCTGTGTCCGCCAGTGGCTGTGTCTATGCGGAATCTTGACTCTACGTTGCTGATCCTCATCCGACTCTCACACAAGCATCCCATGCATAGAAACCAAGAATAAACCTGGATAGTGAATATAGTGACCTTTGACCCTCTGCACATCTGTTTCTGCAGACATATCATCATGCATATTTGCAATGTATGGAAACTCCATATGTATTCTGCTCCTTTGAATCGTTTTTGGCACCAGCTGAGTTAAAACCATTCAGAAGCTTTTACCACACAAAGACTTTTTTTCCCTTCTGCTGAATGCTTACTTAATTATACACTGATCTA
This sequence comes from Allobates femoralis, assembly GCA_033576535.1. Lineage (NCBI taxonomy): Eukaryota > Metazoa > Chordata > Amphibia > Anura > Aromobatidae > Allobates > Allobates femoralis. Next base: position 425,551,397 of record JARQOC010000006.1, read on the forward strand.
AATAAAACACTCGACAAATCTGCATGCAAATCTCTTCTTAAAAAGTGAAATCTGATCACCGTCAAAAAAAAAAAAAAAGAGAAGACTTAGCCATTGGCTCTGCAAATGTTCTTGCGAGAAAGCGCCTTTGGATATATTTTAATTTTTATGCAAATGAGCACTATCTATTTCTCGTGGTTTGTCATCATTAGCTGTTGCTCAGTTTGAAGAAATGCTGATGTAGGACATCATCTAATATGAGGATTGTGCACTGAAGCACAGTGAAGGGGAGAGAGAGAGAAGCCATCACTCCTGCAGCATTTCAGGAGACATTTGGCTGAAGACAATAACTGTTCTTAGACATTTGGTGAAGCATCTGCTTCCCGGCTGTGTGGCTCCAGAGCGGAGTGTGTGCTGCTCACAATGATTCTTCACATCATCATCCCTGGAGGTGACACAGGTATAAGCAGGAATACATTAGTAAAGCTGCACTGTATCAACACGCCATACAGAGCACCACTAGTATCACCAATGATTGACACAGTTACTTGCTATAACACAATTTTACATATAATTTGTGCTATTCATTCTATCGCTGGCGGCAGGGATGTATCAAGTAATAAGACGGAATAGGACTAAGTTCAGACAAGCATGTAAAAAGATTGTCCGAGTTTCATGCAGAATAAACAACTATTTTTCATCTGTTTTGTCATCTGCTTTTATGCATCAGCATTTAATACATTTACAAGACCAAGTACAGTTTCCTATGTTAATAATCGCAATATATCCTTAAAATGTGGATGCAATGTGGATGATCCAAATGTGATCTGATATTTTCTGCAAACTGCGATGCAGTGGCTTGTGTATGTGTCGCAGAGGCAGGTTGTGCTCTGCGATATGAACCAACAAAGGTCACTACGGGACTTGTTGTGCCATAAGAGTTAATGCATTGCAAGTGGTAGTTTAGCAGAAAGACGTGGGTGTGTCTGGCTAAACTGAAACCTCCCATAGGTGTGTCTCATGTGGACCAGATGGAATATAGTCTGACTTCTTGTTTGATCACATGTCCCTGGGCTGGCAAGTGGCCATCTTGCTAGAAGCACATGTCTCTATGTGTTTAGGAGCAGGAGGCTCTTTGGAAGACACATGGCCAGGAGACCATGTGGAGAGCCTAGGATGGCTCAGGCAGAACTTGTGAGGGCTCGGTTTTGGTGCTTGGAGCGGCCGCTGTCCTAAAACACACCTGGTGAGGTATGCATGGAAATAGCCGATGTCCCGGAAGGTACGCGACAAGAAGACCACAGTTGTTGGAAGTAGAAATCTTCCTGGTTGACTGACTGGAGTCAGAGAATGGAGCCGGCAATAGCTCCTGGATGGTAACCTTGGCCAAGAGGGATGTATTCAGAAAGCTACAGTCCTGCCGCGGGTCAGGCAACTGAAAGGAGTCTGTGATCTCAGAGAGGCAATTTCCTGGATAGAAGGCGAAGAGGTCAGTGAGTGAAGGTTGTGATGCCTGCACTGGGACACTGCAACAGAAAATGTATATAATACCAGGTGGGTGTACTCACCATTGGAACAGACTGAATGTCATGAATGTTCTGTTGATGTTAATGGACTGTACCATGTATAAGGTTTAAACCAAATAGACTTTATTTTACTGTAAAATTGTACCTGCTACCATTTCAGTATCCTCCATACTATTAGTGAGCAAATCACTACAAAACCCATAGATTTGAATAAGCACGACTTACCCGAAATGCAAAAGAGAATAGTGATGCAATTTTATTCACATTAACATTAGATCCATGTGAAACAACTGTCATCTGAACAACCCAGATGAATAACATTGGCTTGAGTGTCGCCCGAATGAGGTACATTTTTTTTTTTTTCATGGTCTACACTCAGACCGAAAATATAGTCATGTAAATGAACCCTATCAGCAGTCGCGTAACTTAAAGCTCATGGGTCCCGATATGAAATTTCCAATGGGGCCTCAGTTATTGCAAATCTTTAATAGCATTAGACTTTTTCTCTAGGGCCCAGGTGCGATTGCAACCCTTGCACCTATCATAGTTACGCCCCTGCCTACCAATGATCTACAAGGACTAAGATAACTATTATGGCCTCCAGTCTCTGTCCTAAGCATCTTTGACCAGTGCTGGTCATCCTCCATATTCACCAGATGTCCTCTCCCCTTTATTACTTTCCATCTCACAGTGATCTGGCTGACTCCTCATCTTTGAGGTACCTTTAAATTTGAAGGAGATGCTGGACGCCATAGCAGCTGTGTGCATGATTTTTTGGCAGTTCCTTCCACTGACAACTGAGGGCAGTCTTCTCCATTTATCTTTGAGGGTCACTTTGTACACTTTGTTTTGTTGTGCAAAAAATGATGGCACCACTTCATACAGTGGCAAACAGAAAACATAAATGTCTATTTTTTTTTTACAATTATGAGCTTTCTGTGAAATGGATACATCAAGAACATTTTTCAGCATATGTGATTAATGGAAGGAGTAAAACATAGTTTAAAAAGAGCCTTACAAATAACACCAAAACAACATCGGATCACCTATGTAACTACAGTTAGGGCCAGAAATATTTGGACAGTGACACAATTTTCGCGAGTTGGGCTCTGCATGCCACCACATTGGATTTGAAATGAAACCTCTACAGCAGAATTCAAGTGCAGATTGTAACGTTTAATTTGAAGGGTTGAACAAAAATATCTGATAGAAAATGTAGGAATTGTACACATTTCTTTACAAACACTCCACATTTTAGGAGGTCAAAAGTAATTGGACAAATAAACATAACCCAAACAAAATATTTTTATTTTCAATATTTTGTTGCGAATCCTTTGGAGGCAATCACTGCCTTAAGTCTGGAACCCATGGACATCACCAAACGCTGGGTTTCCTCCTTCGTAATGCTTTGCCAGGCCTTTACAGCCGCAGCCTTCAGGTCTTGCTTGTTTGTGGGTCTTTCCGTCTTAAGTCTGGATTTGAGCAAGTGAAATGCATGCTCAATTGGGTTAAGATCTGGTGATTGACTTGGCCATTGCAGAATGTTCCACTTTTTTGCTCTCATGAACTCCTGGGTAGCTTTGGCTGTGTGCTTGGGGTCATTGTCCATCTGTACTATGAAGCGCCGTCCAATCAACTTTGCAGCATTTGGCTGAATCTGGGCTGAAATTATATCCCGGTACACTTCAGAATTCATCCGGCTACTCTTGTCTGCTGTTATGTCATCAATAAACACAAGTGACCCAGTGCCATTGAAAGCCATGCATGCCCATGCCATCACGTTGCCTCCACCATGTTTTACAGAGGATGTGGTGTGCCTTGGATCATGTGCCGTTCCCTTTCTTCTCCAAACTTTTTTCTTCCCATCATTCTGGTACAGGTTGATCTTTGTCTCATCTGTCCATAGAATACTTTTCCAGAACTGAGCTGGCTTCTTGAGGTGTTTTTCAGCAAATTTAACTCTGGCCTGTCTATTTTTGGAATTGATGAATGGTTTGCATCTAGATGTGAACCCTTTGTATTTACTGTCATGGAGTCTTCTCTTTACTGTTGACTTAGAGACAGATACACCTACTTCACTGAGAGTGTTCTGGACTTCAGTTGAAGTTGTGAACGGGTTCTTCTTCACCAAATAAGGTATGCGGCGATCATCCACCACTGTTGTCATCTGTGGACGCCGAGGCCTTTTAGAGTTCCCAAGCTCACCTGTCAATTCCTTTTTTCTCAGAATGTACCCAACTGTTGATTTTGCTACTCCAAGCATGTCTGCTATCTCTCTGATGGATTTTTTCTTTTTTTTCAGCCTCAGGATGTTCTGCTTCACCTCAATTGAGAGTTCCTTTGACCGCATGTTGTCTGGTCACAGCAACAGCTTCCAAATGCAAAACCACACACCTGGAATCCACCCCTGACCTTTTAACTACTTCATTGATTACAGGTTAATGAGGGAGACTCCTTCAGAGTTAATTGCAGCCCTTAGAGTCCATTGTCCAATTACTTTTGGTCCCTTGAAAAAGAGAAGGCTATGCATTACAGAGCTATGATTCCTAAACCCTTTCTCCGATTTGGATGTGGAAACTCTCATATTGCAGCTGGGAGTGTGCACTTTCAGCCCATATTATATATATAATTGTATTTCTGAACATGTTTTTGTAAACAGCTAAAATAACAAAACTTGTGTCACTGTCCAAATATTTCTGGCCCTAACTGTATGTATAGTCTTACTATTTGGACATCCCCTGATCAATCTGAGTGTATGCCCCAGTAAAAAAAACACACATAAACTCACTACCTGTGGCGCTGCTATTCCAGAGGTGTTTGCAATCAGTCTTGGGGTTATGTGTCATTGCAATATCACAGGAGCCTCACCCCTAATCAGCACTGGCTTCACTCTCAGTGCATCAGATGTACCAAACATCAACAGGAAATGACTCTGATTTCCTATTGATGTGTGATTCTTCTGAAGGCATGGAGAGAGAAGCCAACATTGATCGGTGCAGGAATCACATTACATAACTGTTGGAGCCAGGAGCGGAACTACAGTTATAAGTACAGGGGTTGCAGTCCCTTACTTCTATCTAAAAAGACTATTACTATTAAAGATTTGCAATATTTGGGTGTCCTGTTGGAGCTTTCGCATCGGGGTCCATGAGCTTGGAGGTACACCACTGGTTAGAGCAGTTCTAACGCTAATTAAAAGTTTCTGGAATTCATTCTATGCCGATAGAATTAAACAAATACATAAGCATGTGATTTCCAAAGCTCTCCAGTGAATTTAATGAAAATCAGACCTTTCATACCCTTCAGAAATATGGGTGTATCATGCAAATAAATCTTGTCTCTTTCTAACAGATGAAGTTGGTTATCACACACCTATGTCACACGGTAAAAGGTAAGCCCTTAACTACATGGGTACCCAATTCACCTCTAATCCCTTTCCCTGGTTTCACATTGATTTGTACAAAATGTAACATGCACAGTATGTGACATTCTAAGGGTTGGTTCACTGCAGCTGTGACATCAGTTGGTCAGATATGGTTGAGATGCTCCTGCCATGTTGGTCAGCTGGTCATGGAGCAAGAGAACAGGAGTGCTTCCTTTCTTAGCTGGAGCATAAAAGGCAGCATTAGATTATTATTATGCATATTACTACATACATAACTATATAACTCTGTAGAGAACACTTCTACTATCAACTGTGATAATTCTCAACCCTCTTTTATACTAGTTAGTTGGATTTAGCCATGATAGTCTTTGACCAACTGCCACTGGGGGTGCTGCTGCTATGTTTCAGAACTTACTGGCTGAATTAAGTTCTACATGTTCCACCAATCTTACAAACTCCTTTTCTTTTTTTTTTTTTTTTTTTTTTTAAACAGTAATTTTTATTGATTTTAACATAGATATACAGGAGAGGACAATATAAACGTGTAAATTGAATACAGCAAGTTCCAATATAAAACAAGGAGGGGATAGGAATCAGAAGGCAGATGGGAGGGGAGAGGTCAGAAGGGAGGTAGGGACGAGCACCCATTGAAAATGTGACAAACATACATATGAATGGGTAGGAATTCCGGGTTAACATTATATTGATTATAGGTGAGACTACATCACATCACAATTGTTTAGCATAAGAGGAGGAAGACCATAAATCCCAACCATTCAAAATTTTCGACTTAGCATTAAAGTCATGTACTAATATAATCTCATGTTGCGCATGGAGATTAAGTTGCGAGATCACCTCTTCCTTCGTAGGAGAAGAAGGTTTCCTCCAATGTCTGGCAATACAGGTTCTGGCCGCTATTAAAATATTGGTCATCATGGGCCTGATTAAGGAGGGGACGTCCTCCAGACCTATACCCAAAAGAGCCAATGGGGCGTCTAGAACCAGGGGAATACCAGTGATTGTTATTATTAAGGATTCAACCTGTTTCCAGAAGACTTGTAACAAGGGACAAAACCACCACATATGTTCCATAGTTCCGCGGTGTTGGCAGCCTTTCCAGCACAAATCTGAGAGAGCCGGATTAAATTTATGTAAGCGAAAGGGGGTTAAGTACCAGTTCATTTGGAGTTTTTTAGCTTGTTCTAAGTGGTTAAGGCAAGAGGAGTATTTGGAAGCATGGGAGAATGCAGAGTGCCATGACTTGGCAGAAGCCGTAAATGAAAGCCGATTTTCCCAGGCCTCCATATACGGAAGCTTCCCTCCATCCATAGGGGCTGTTAAGGCCCGATATATAATAGAGACACCTCGTTGAGTAGAGGAAGCTTTAAAATATCGTTGAAGAGATTCTTCTCCAAGTGAGATGACTCGTGGAGGCAGACCGACTGTATGCAGTAAATGGCGGACCTGAAGGTATTGATAAAACACCTGAGTAGGAAGTGCAAACATTCGTACAAGGTCAGAAAATGACTGAACTCCATCCTCATCCAGTATGTCTCTTAGAAAATGAATACCCCTAGTTTTCCAGTGAGACAGAGAGATGTCAGGGATCAGTGACTCTAATGCATCTAGGGAAATATAGTGAAATAAGAAGGAAAAGTGGGATCTACCCATGGAGTACCATAACCTCAAAAGAGCCCCCATTGTACGTAAGGGAATATTACTATCTGACCTCTGTAGGAGGCCGGCCTCTAATTGAAGTCTTAGAGATCCAGTCGGAGCATAATGGGATTCAATTTGTAACCATCGAGGAGAAAGGTTTTTCTCCGACCACCAACGATTGGCTGGCTCTAAAAGAGCCGCTCTATGGTAGGATAAAACATCAGGGACACCCAGTCCTCCCTGTTTATAAGGGAGAACCATAATGTTATGAGATACTCTGTGTGGTTTACCATTCCAAATAAAAGAATTAAGCATAGTCTGTAATTTAGATATACATTTACGGGGAATGTCATAGGGAGACATCTAAATAAGTATATTAGTTTGGGGAGGATAAGCATTTTGATTAAGTTTATTCTGGCGACCCAGGAGAGGCACAGAGGGGAGAGCCTGTTGAGTTCGATTCTAATATCATTGATGACCAAATCACAGTTACTTTTGACTATGTTATGAAGTTGGGTGATATAGATTCCCAGATAGGTAAAACCTTCCGGAGCCCACGTAAAAGTAAAAAGTTGGCGTATGGACTGTTGTGTCGACTGCGTGATATTTACCGGATAGAGTATGGATTTTTGTATATTGAGGCGATAATAGGAGGCTGCAGAAAAATCTGTAAGAATATCCATAATTTTGTGCAATGAGGGGATAACATTGACGCATGTGAAAATAACATCGTCCGCGTATAAACCTACTTTGTGTTCTACTCCCCCCACCAGAACACCCCGCACCTGAGGTTCCGCCCTAATACGCGCTGCCAAGGGTTCCATCACCAATGCAAATATCAGCGGGGAGAGAGGACATCCTTGGCGTGTGCCGTTTGAAATATCAAAGGAGTCCGAAAGAAAGCCAGAGGCTCGGACGGAAGCATTAGGGTGTGTGTATAATGCCATTATGGCAGACATGGCAGAGCCAACAATGCCAAATTTCTGTAGAACCGCTTCAACGTACCCCCAGTGCACCCTGTCAAATGCCTTTTCCGCATCAAGAGACAGGAGAACACCGGGGGCATCAGCGCGTTCCATGAGATCCAGAATGTTGATAAGGCGTCTGGTTCCGTCTCGAGCCTGCCGGCCTGGCACAAATCCCACCTGGTCTGGGTCAACGAGAGACGGAAGGACGTTCATCAATCTCGTTGCCCACACCTTTGCATATAATTTAACATCACAATTGAGCAGCGCTATAGGGCGGAAGTTACCAGGAGAGGTGGGAGACTTCCCAGGTTTGGGTAGTGTAGATATGGTTGCTTCCAGACTCTCCCGTCGGATAGCCCCCCTGGTGCGCCAGAACTCAAATAGTCGTAGTAAATAAGGGGAGAGGACAGAGGTGTAAGTCTTGTAGTATAAGACAGGGAAACCATCAGGCCCAGGAGCTGTATTAGTTGTTGAGGAATGGAGTACACGATTTATTTCCAATTCTGTGAGTGGCGCATTCAAGGTACTCAATTGAGAAGGAGTCAGTTTGGGTAAGGTTACCCTATCTAGGAAGGAAGATATTGACTCCGCTGTAGGCTGAGGGGTGTCAGATGAACGATGTAAGTTATATAGGGAATCGTAATATGAACGAAATTCCTCCGCAATCTGCAAAGGATTACGAACCTGTTTACCTTCAGCAGAGACAACATAGGGAATCCTGAACTGTGCCATTCTTTTTCTTGCTCTACGAGCTAAAAGAGAGCCTGCCCTGTCTCCCATGCCATAATATTTGGCCTTCAATTTTTTCAAATTATTCTGAGCTTTCTGGAGTAGTAATGACCTAAGGTGGTGTCTTGTATCAATTAAGGACTGTAGTAAAGTAGGGGTAGGAGTGGATTTATGTTGCGTTTCCAAAGATTGGAGTAATTTTAAGGTATCAGTCAGATCCGCCATATACCGTCTTTTATGTAAGGCCGCCAGTTTGATAAAAATTCCCCTGAGGACTGCTTTATGGGATAACCACAGAACCTCGTCTTGTACTTCCCCATTGTCATTATGAATGAAAAATTCTCTCAGTTGATCGGAGATCTCCTGAAATACCTCAGCGTTAGACAGTAAATACGTGTTAAGTTTCCATGTGTATGGGGGATGTATAGCAGAGGGGTCATTAATTTGCAAAGTAGTGGGAGCATGGTCTGACCATGTGATGTTACCAATCCCTGCTTGTTTACAGCGATGTAAAAGAGAACCATCTACCAGTATTAAATCAATACGGCTGTATGTTTGGTATCTCGCAGAAAAGAACGTAAAATCACGCTCTTCGCCATGATGATACCGCCACACATCATGTAATCCGTATTCTAAAACCAATGCATTCATTTCCCCACGGTACTGAGGTGGGCCCGAACAATCTAAACGTTTTAACATAGGCATGTTGAAATCACCACCTATAAGTCTGCGTCCTTGAGTGTGCAAAGAGACTTCATCCAGGAGAAATCTAAGGAACTTCATTTGCCCTACGTTCGGCGCATATACCGCTACCAAGGTATAGGTGACATTATTCAATTTGCAAATTAAGATGAGAAATCGTCCCTCAGGGTCCGAAATAGTATGATCCAATTGGAAGGAGACCGTGTTTCTCACCAAGATACCCACACCCGCCTTTTTTTTGGAACAATTGGCATAAAAATGGTGTGAGTAAATACGAGATCGCATTCTGTCATTATCTTTAGCTAACAAGTGCGTCTCCTGGATGAAGATCACATCACTCTTAGACTTGTGTAAATGTTTTAAGACAATAGACCTCTTGGTTGGTGAATTCAATCCGTTCACATTAATTGACATTATCGATATGCTCATGATAGGATATTAAAAGACAGCGTTACAGACATAATTAAGAACCGGAATTTCCTGCAAGACCAAAGCCAATGGGGTCGAGGGTAAGGGGGGAAGGGGAGATGTGTAGGAAAGTGAGGGTAGGGAGGTAAGGAAAACAAGACACAGTAATAATAACATTTCAACGCCAAATGCAATCTGAGAAAAAAAACGAAAAGCAAAAACATAATGAAACAGAGCAAAAATGCTCATAGGGGAGAACAGCAATATTCTCCAAGAGAAACAATGAGCGACAAAAATACGCTCTTGGGGCTTAAATTCAGGAATCAAAAAAAGTTAATCCCTGTAGTGAAGGCTCTAATTAGAGCTTCCAAATCGTTATCTCCTAAAAAAAAAACAAAAAACAGTTAAGAACATAGGAGTAACGGGTCCAGGTGTTAATATGACCAGGAGAGGAAAAAACAAAAGGGAACAATGCCCCTCAGAATAGACAAGTGTACTCAGACCGTGGACCACTCCGGATCCACATGTTTCTTGGGTGTAGCGGGAGAAGGGGTCTCCCCAACAGATCCATTAGAGACGTGTATACCCCATTGAGAGAGGAGTTTAGCTGCATGGCCCGGTGAAATGCAGACATGAGTAGAGTCGCCTCTGCGTATTATGAGCTTGGTTGGGAAGCCCCATATATACTGAATGTCTTGAGTACGCAGTGCAGAAGTGTATGGGCGGAATGCACGACGTAGGGCCAGGGTACCCGGTGATAAGTCTGAAAAGACAGCCAATTTAGAGAACTGATCAGGCAGAGCAGGTTTACCACGGAGGCAGTATAGAAAGTCCTCTTTCAATTCATAAAAATGAATCCTGGCAAGCACGTCTCTGGGTAAATTAGGGCTTATATGAGAGGGCTTAGGAACCCTGTGTATCCGGTCAATAATAATGTCCTTCTTCTCCACTTCAGGCATGGTGGCCATTATAAAGTCCTGTAACATAGAGCGAAGATCTCTAGGCTGCACAGCTTCTGGAATCCCTCTAATGCGGATGTTATTGCGTCTAGAGCGATCCTCAAGATCCAGTTGTTTTACTTGCACCTTGTGCATTTTGTCTTTCAGTTCCTCATGTGCATCTAATAGCTCATTATGTGACTGCACTATCTCAGCCATTTTCCTTTCCAGCTTATCAGTGCGACCACCAATGTCAGCCACCTCTCTTTTGAGATCAGCAACCATCTCCTTCATGGAGTTCTGGAGTGACATGTTTAGTGAGGACAGCATTTCCCTCATGCTGTTGTGGGTCACTGGTGCGTCTCCATTCCCGCCTCCATTAGAGCCCGAGGAGACCACAGAGCTCCTTCTGGAGGAGGAGCGGGTAGAACGCGGCGAGGCTGGCGCCATTTTAGCTTCTCTGCTGGCGGGCCTGGCGGCCGCGAAAAAGTCGGTAACCCGCTGTGGAGAGGGACGTTTCCCGCTTTTGGCTTTCCCCATGCACTCACCAGGGTTCCGGGATGATGTGGGGCGAGTTATAGCCAGGCACTTGAGGTCTGAGAGCTGTATGAGCCGCTGTAAGGTCTGAGGGACACGGAGCTCCCGGTCTATGCGGCCATCTTCATGCTGCGTCAGGCCACGCCCCACAAACTCCTTTTCCACCCAAGAACTCTCTAAGTGGAGAATTTACTTGGCTATCATAGCAATATTAGTCAATCCAATTACAGCCTGATGAGTGTCTTATGGATTTTTTTAAACCTACTTGTCTTGGGTATACTTGTGTAAATGCTGAGTTGCACTCATAACTAATACAAAATCACTTATCAAACACACGCATGATATGGTCTATCTCATATTGGTCATTTTTGACACCTTTTTAATACAAAAGTTGTATGTATACATATTTTTTTCTTTCCAATATTAAAATGGTTGGGGTGGTTAGATGGATTTAGAATGTCCCTTCAACTTTAGATTCCAAACTTTTTATCACTTGTTTCTTAGCTAAAACCCAGTCTCCAGGTTTTAATCCTGTAGTCCTTCTGCAACTGGTATGGACAATAAAACATGGTGATACATTTATGTCTGTGTCAGTTGTAGTGCACTGACATGAGTTATTCTGTCATGTCCCTATGTAGGTGCTGTAACTGCTGACAAAAATAACAGCTTGTCTTAGCAGGACTCTCAAAAATAATCTTACAGTGTGAGAATCTTGTCTTTCTGCAAAGAATGATGGTGACTGAATATAAATCTAATGGCAGACAGTCAGTCCACGGCTTCCTTACTCGTACACCCATTTTCTGAATATTTAACTTAAGTGTTCCATGCAGCCTCTCAACTTTCCACTGTATTGAGGATGGTATGAGCTATGGAGTACCTGCTGTTTTCTCTAAATATTCCCCAACACCTGTAATGTGAAATGTGTCCTCTGCTACTTTCTATTGCATCTTGAACCCCATATCAATATACCATTTATGACATTATCTGATTACTATTTTCTTTTTGGGCGCTTTCACCTAGGGCCAGATGTTAGATACAGATAAGGATATACTCATACAATTGTGTTCAAAAGTTTACATATTCTGGCAGATTTTTTGCATTCTTGGCCTTTTGTCAGAGAATATGAATGATAACACAAAAACTTTTTTTCTACTCATGGTTAGTTGTTGAGTGAAGCCATTTATTGTCAAACTACTGTGTTTTTTCTTTTTAAATCATGATGACAACCAAAAACATCCAAATGACCTTGATTAAAAGTTCACATATCCTGGTGATTTTGTCCTGATAACATGTACAGAAGTTGACACAAATGCGTTTGAATGGCTAATAAAGATAATAGTGTGGCGCCCCGCAACGAGTGCGTCACAGGAGGGTATTGCAGCCACAAATGCAGCCGCAATATCCTCTGACTCAGCAATGAAATAGTTAACTTTGAGATCCAACCCAACATGCAACACCTAGAACAGGGGACCAATCATAGGTCCTGGTGGGTGGAGTGTTAGGGTAGTGTAATAGAACACACAACAATCTAGATAGTCAGAACACAGTTAGGAGAATAATCTAGAACCTGACAAGAGCAGACTAGAGCTTGGAGAGGAGCGGGGGCTCCGCACCCGTGCGGGCCCCTGGGCCGTCACCGGTCGGGTGTCAGCACCTGAGGCCTTAACTACCGGGATTGGGCATTTCTACACGGGTTCCCCAAAAGACTCCCGTGCCCACAACTCACAGCCGGTTCACTGGTACCGAAGCTGGCAGCAGTTCACCTCTGCCACGCGAACCAGAAGAGTGGAGGATCAGCTTTACAGGAGCACCCCACCATCAGCCAGTTTCCAGTCGTCTAACCAGCGGTGTACCCACTGAGGGATCCAAGGCTCCCCAAAGCATCCAGAACGTAAATCATGGATAGGGCATTGAAGCAGCCTCCCCGTACCCGACCTGGTATTCCTGGGCGACGCTGGCAAAAGGAACTAAGTAGGTAGAATGGAGGAACACTGCGGATCTCTGAGGAACACTATCACTGCTGAGTCCACCCGGTCTACTACTCAACCACTGTATGCCATGTACTGCCTACTGGTTACAGTAAAGACCCGTTACAGAGACTATCTGTGTCCGTGCTTCCTTATGAACTGTCCGTCCGCACAACAAGGTAACCGCAGCTGCCGCACAACATCTTGAGCAGCTCCAGCCCCCGGGGATCACCGCTTAGCCTGTGGGGAGCGTAACATCTTGCTGCTGTCCATCCCCCGGGGGTTCCGCAGCGTCGGTAGCCCTTACCGAATCTACTCATAGGTGGCGTCACGAATAAAACAAATTAAAACCCTTTTAATCTGTTCCACCAAGACGTCTTCAAACCCTTTTGATCTGCACTACACCGGGCCCCACTACCGGCAGGCGCGGTCCACCCGTGACAAGGAGGGAAGAAGAATCGCCTGTCTAAACCGGAGTCAGCCGGCCTGCGGTGAGTCAATATCCTCACCTGTGACCTGTTTGATTGTGATCAGTGTGTGTGCATAAAAGCTGAATGAGTTTCTGGGATCTAGACAAACTCTTGCATCTTTCATGCGGCCAGTGACATTTCTGGATTGTGAGTCATGGGGAAAGCAAAAGAATTGTCAACGGATCTACGGGGAAAGATAGTTGAACTGTATAAAACAGGAAAGGGATACAAAAAGATATCCAATGAATTGATAATGGCAGTCAACAGTGTTCAAATTGTGATTAACAAATGGAAAATCAGTGGCTCTGTAAACACCAAACCACGATCAGGTAGACCAACAAAAATTTTGGCCACAGCTTCCAAGAAAATTGTTCAGGAAGCTAAGAAAAACCCACAAATATCATCAACTAAAATTCAGACCTGCTGAAAATTAGCAGTGTGGCTGTTTCAAGATGCACAATAAGGAGACACTTAACCTCTTTACGACCAATGACGAGTATACTCGTCATGAAAAGTGTCAGTTCCGCATCATGCGAGTATATGTCATGGCTTTGAACTGTCACTGTCCTAAACGAACAGTGACAGCTCAATCTAAAAGCTGTCAGTGACAGCCAAGGGTCAGGGGCAGAGGTGTGGGGACCCTGTTAGAGGTCCCCACATCAGAGCGATGTGATCGGTCAGTCAATCTGACCGACCGATCACATCAAAATCGGCAGGAAAGTGCTGAATGTCAGCACTTCCTGCATGATCTCTGCAGGAGCCGGGCTGTCAGCTGTGCCGGCTCCTGCAATCATCCCTGCTTGTGCCTATTATGTGCATCACTTCCCCCTCATCCCCTGACCCCACTGTGTCTGCCTCCCGCTCATCCCCTGTACCCACTGTGTCTGCCCTCCCGCTCATCCCCTGTACCCCACTGTGCCTGCCCCCGTCATCCCCTGTCCCTGCCGTGTCTGCCCCCCGCTCATCCCCCTGTCCCCCAGCTGTGTCTGCCCCCCCCGGCTCATCCCCCTGTCCCCGGTGTTTCTGGGCCCTCCCCCGGTGACCGGTACTCACCGCCTCCTGCCGCCGACGCCTCCCGCTTGCGTCCTCCTGCCGCCGCCACCTCCCGCTTGCGTCCTCCTGCCTCGACCGCCGCTCTCACCCGACGTCTGGTTAGACCTCCCCCATCCCCTGCATGGGGATCCCTGATCCCCCTGCATGGGGATCCCTGATCCCCCCGCCCCTGCTGGGGATCCCTGATCCCCCTGCATGGGGATCCCTGATCCCCCATCCCCCTGCATGGGGATCCCTGATCCCCCTGCATGGGGATCCCTGATCCCCCATCCCCCTGCATGGGGATCCCTGATCCCCCTGCATGGGGATCCCTGATCCCCCATCCCCCTGCATGGGGATCCCTGATCCCCCTGCATGGGGATCCCTGATCCCCCATTCCCCACTGCATGGGGATCCCTGATCCCCCATCCCCCTGCATGGGGATCCCTGATCCCCCATCCCCCTGCATGGGGATCACTGATCCCCCTGCATGGGGATCCCTGATCCCCCATCCCCCTGCATGGGGATCCCTGATCCCCCTGCATGGGGATCCCTGATCCCCCATCCCCCTGCATGGGGATCCCTGATCCCCCTGCATGGGGATCCCTGATCCCCCATCCCCCTGCATGGGGATCCCTGATCCCCCTGCATGGGGATCCCTGATCCCCCATCCCCCTGCATGGGGATCCCTGATCCCCCATCCCCTTGCATGGGGATCCCTGATCCCCCATCCCCTGCATGGGGATCCCTGATCCCCATGCAGGGGGATGGGGGATCAGGGATCCCCCTGCATGGGGATCCCTGATCCCCCATTCCACTGCATGGGGATCCCTGATCCCCTGCATGGTGATCGTGGGACCTTCGTTGTGGACTACGTCGAAGGTGATCGAGCGTCGTGGGACCTTCGTTGTGGACTACGTCGGATCTTTTTATAATAAAGATGGAGTCCGAAATTTGTTTGTGTTTTTTTTCTAATAAAAATATTTTTCTCTGTGTGTATTTATTGACTACTTACCAGAGATTCCTAATGGCGGGTCTAACATTGGCCCAATATTATGAATCTCGGGCTTAGTGCCAGCTGCCAATAAAAAGCTGGCATTAACCCCTTTATTACCCAGTTTGCCACCGGCACCAGGGCAACTGGAAGAGCATGGGTACAATGAATGCGCCATTTTCTGGGGCGGCTGCGGGCTGCAATTCGCAGCATGGGGGGCCCAGAACGCTTGGGCCTTTCCATGCTGAGGATTCCAGCCCCCAGCTGTCTAGTTGTACCTGGCTGGGCCAAAAATATGGCGGAGCCCTACGTCATTTTTTTTTCTAGAATTAGTTCTAGAAATAAAAAAAAATGGGCTTCGCTGTATTTTTGGTTGCAGCCAGGTACAACGAGGCAGCTGGGGGTTGCTGGCAGTCTGTAGCTGCCAAGTTGTACCTGGCTGGACCAAAAATATGGCGGGGCCATACGTCATTTTTTTTTCTAGAATTAGTTCTAGAAATAAAAAAAAAATGGGCATCGCTGTATTTTTGGTTGCAGCCAGGTACAACGAGGCAGCTGGGGGTTGCTGGCAGTCTGTAGCTGCCAAGTTGTACCTGGCTGGACCAAAAATATGGCGGAGCCCTACGTCATTTTTTTTTTCTAGAATTAGTTCTAGAAATAAAAAAAAGCCTTCGCTGTATTTGTAGCCAGCCATGTACAACTTGGTAGCTGGCTGACTGGAATCCTCAGCGTGGAGAGACTCAAATGTTGTGGGTCCCCCACGCTGCAAATTTCGACCCACAGCCACCCAAGAAAATAGCGCATTCATTAGAGGCGGCATTTTATGGTGCTGTACCCCAACTCTACCAGTTGCCCTTGTGCTGGTGGCACACGGGTTCTCCATATGCGACATGGTGTCCGCTAACAATTTCAATAGAAAATTAGCTCCAATTGTTAGCGGAAACCATGTCGGGTATGGAGAGCCCCTCCCTGTGTGCCTGAACATTGGAGCTCCCCCACAAGTGACCCCATTTTGGAAACTAGACCCCCGAAGGAACGTATCTAGATGCATAGTGATCACTTTGAACCCCCAGATGCTTCACAAATTGATCCGTAATAATGAAAAAAGAAATTATTTGTGGAAAAAAAAGTGCTTTTTCATTTTTACGGATGAATTTCTGAAGCACCTGGGGGTTCAAAGTGCTCACTATGCATAAAGATACATTCCTTTGGGGGTCTAGTTTCCAAAATGGGGTCACTTGTGAGGGAGCTCCAATGTGGAGACACACGGGGACCCTCCAAATGCGACATGGTGTCCGCTAACAAATTGAGCTAATTTTCCATTCAAATTATTAGCGGACACCATGTCGCGTTTGGAGGTTCCCGGTGTGTCTCCACATTGGAGCTCCGCCACAAGTGACCCCATTTCGGAAACTAGACCCCTAAGGAACATATCTAGATGCATAGTGAGCACTTTGAACCCCCAGATGCTTCACAAATTCATCAATAAAAATGAAAAAGCACTTTTTTTTTCCACACAAATTTTCTTCTTTCATTTTTACAGATCAATTTGTGAAGCACCTGGGGGTAGAAAGTGCTCACTATGCATCTAGATATGTTCCTTTGGGGGTGTAGTTTCCAAAATGGGGTCACTTGTGGGGGAGCTCCAATGTGGAGACACACGGGGACCCTCCAAACGCGACATGGTGTCCGCTAACAATTTGAATGGAAAATGAGCTCAAATTGTTAGCGGACACCATGTCGCGTTTGGAGGGTCCCTGTGTGTCTCCACATTGGAGCTCCACCACAAGTGACCCTATTTTGGAAACTAGACCCCAAAGGAACATATCTAGGTACATAGTGAGCACTTTGAACCCCCAGATGCTTCACAAATTGATCCGTAATAATGAAAAAAAAATTTTTTAGTGGAAAAAAAAGTTCTTTTTCATTTTTACGGATGCATTTCTGAAGCATATGGGGGTTCAAAGTGCTCACTATGCATCTAGATACGTTCCTTAGGGGGTCTAGTTTCCAAAATGGGGTCACTTGTGGGGGAGCTCCAATGTGGAGATACACAGGGACCCTCCAAACGCGACATGGTGTCCGCTAACAATTTGAGCTCATTTTCCATTCAAATTGTTAGCGGACACCATGTCGCGTATGGAGGGCCCCGTGTGTCTCCACATTGGAGCTCCCCCACAAATGACCCCATTTTGGAAACTAGACCCCCTAAGGAAGGTATCTAGATGCATAGTGAGCACTTTGAACCAACAGATGCTTCACAAATTCATTCATAAAAATGAAAAAAAAACACTTTTTTTTCACAAAAAAATTCTTTTTGCCTACATTTTTTCAGTTTCACATGGGCAAAGGGATAAAATACATCCCAAAATTTGTTGGGCAATTTCTCCTGAGTACACCGATACCTTATTTGTGGTCATAAACCACTGTTTGGGCACACGGCAGGTCTCAGAAGTGAAGGAGCGCCATTTCACTTTTTGAACGGAAAATTGGCTCTAAAATTCAAATTGCGCTCCCTCCCTTCAGAGCCCTGCCGTGCGCCCAAACAGTGGTTTATGACCACATATGAGGTATCGGTGTACTCAGGAGAAATTGCCCAACAAATTTTAGGATGCATTTTATGCTGTTGCCCATGTGAAAATGAAAAAATTGAGGCTAAAAGAACATTTTTGTTACAAAAATTAAAATGTCCATTTTTTCCTTCAACTTTATTTTAGTTCCTGTGAAGCACCTGAAGGGTTAATAATCTTCTTCAATATAGTTTTGAGTAGCTTGAGGGGTGCAGTTTTTGGAATGGTGTAACTTTTGGGTGTTTTCTGTCATGTACACCCCTCAAAGGGACTTCAAATGTGATGTGGTCACTAAAAAATTGGTTTTGTAAATTTTGCTGGAAAAATGAAAAATTGCTCATGAACTTTGAACCCTTATAACGTCCTATCAAATTTTTTTTTTTCTTCCAAAATTGTGCTGATGTGAAGTAGACATGTGGGACATGTTATTTATTAACTATTTTGTGGCACATAACTCTCTGGTTTAGCAGAATAAAAATTAAAAATTTGAAAATTGCTAAATTTTCAAAATTTTTGCCAAATTTTTTATTTTTTCACAAATAAACGCAAAAATTATCGACCTAAATTTAATACTAACATGAAGCCCAATATGTCACGAAAAAACAATCTCAGAATCGCTAGGATCCGTTGAAGCGTTCCAGAGATATTACCTCATAAAGAGAGAGTGGTCAGAATTACAAAAAATGGTCCGGTCATTAAGCTGCAAAGTGACTCGGTCCTTAAGGGGTTAAAGAAAAATGGGCTACTTGGTCCAGTTGCCAGAAGAAAGCCATTAATGTGCAAATGCCACAAAGTATCTCACCTATAATGCGTCAAACGACATAGAGACAAGCCTCTAAACTTTTGGGACAAGGTAATTTGGAGCGATGAGACAAAAATCAAACGTTTAGGCCACAACCATAAATGTTACATTTGGAGAGGTGTCAACAAGGCCTAGGATGAAAGGAACACCATTCTGAATGAATGGTGAGAAAGTTAGGAAGAGAACCAGGAGAGAGAGGTGCCCTTTAAGTTGGTCTTAATCTACAGAGAGGTCAAGAATAAGAAGAGAGTGGTCACCATTATGTTTTATCATCTAAAGGTCATTAGTCACCTTGATGAGGGCACTTTCTGTAGAGTGTAGGGGGTGGAAACCAGGCTGTAATGGATCTAGAAAGTTAGTGGAGAGATAATAGCTAAGGTGGGAGTAGATACGGTACACCAAAGGTTTAGAGATGAAGGGGAGATTGGAGACTGGTTATGTATAAAATGTATAGAAGTGTTATGTTGGATGTTTGGTAAGAAGGTTCTGCACAGCACCAGACTGTAGGGCAAGTAACAGTTAGGTGTCTGTTGAAGCCCACAATGGAGCTAGTCTGTAGTGTAGACGTCAGTTTCCTGCACAACTGCAGCTAGGGCCCCACTAGTGACTAGTGTGGACATACAAGTTTGACAGGTCGTATAGGCCAACTGTAGTAGCTGACTCATGGCAACTGTAATATTGAGACCGTAGTGCGATTGGGTGAACCCAGAGTGGTGATTAATGAATCAGATGAGAACAAGAGGACTAGAGAATGATCCTTAAGCAAGCGCGTCCCAGACTGAAGGAGCCAGAGTACAGACAGATAGCCAGGACCCTTAGGGGCTGAGGTTATAATCTCTGGCATGTGATGCTGGTCTGCTTTCCCAGGCCGGACCTCCAAAAATGACTGCGAACGAAAGGCTCTTCGCTTATACAATAGCAAACCCCTATATCTTTCACCCATTGGGAGAAGAGACCTCCACCTGGAAGCATCTGGGAGCATGAGGCTCCATTCTTGCCTTAGTGGGTCAGATCCGCTCGATAACCTCTGCTAAAAGGGAAAGAGAAGTGACAGCACTGAAAGATAAGCTGATGTCAAAGACTATTGTTGTGTTGTGTTTGGTTGTGTTGGAACTCACAGGACCAGTAATAACTAGAACTGTGTTTGATGCTATGCTATGGAACTGTACTTAAGTTATGTGCCCGCTATCCCACATGTGAAGTTGTGGCTAAAGAACTGTTGAAACTGTGAAGTATAGAACTGTTGTTTAAAGTGAACTCTTGGTCTCCTTCTCAGTCTGAGACAGAATCTGGTCCTGGTCTGCGTAAGGCAACAGAGATATGCAGTCTACCAAGAGGTACAACCTGCACACAAGTCCACGCACAGAGCCAGGACTACAATTTTGCAGTGGAGTCCGGAGTCAGTCACTCACACTTAACTTCCTCCTTAGCGTCACTCTACAACTGCATATCTTATGCATGGACTCCTATTAGGGTAATACCTGGAGCCATCTACAAACAGCTTAGAATCTGCATTATCAATTGAGGTTCAACAACATTTTTCAGTTCTCATCTCAGTGTTCATAGTACCAAACAACCAATATAATAATCATCAGAGAAATGTTAAATGATTTATAGATCCATCCTTCTTTTCTATCCCTGTTCATGCTCTGCCTATTCCTCTGTCCCCTCCTTTGATCCCATTAATAATGTAGCTGGGTTCAATATAAAGTATGGAATAGAATATGACAAATGCAGAAATATGAATTTGATATCTACATATATATAGTTATAATTCAGATCAGATGGAATCGTATGGTGATTTGTTCTTCTCTTGTGAACAATTATTCAAAGCACTAATATAATTTACTCATAAAAAATTCAGCAACAATCTAATTCTGTAATAAACCAGATACAAAAAGGTGCAACACTCTCACAATAGTGAATCACTGTGTTAAATATTAAGTCATATGAAATAATATTATTAGCATCCAACAAAGTACACATTACCCAGTTGTTGACGTAGATATTGTGACAGTTCACTCACTACTTGTGATGGGGTTACTCACTTTACCTGGTCCATAAGGTAGCGACATGAATACATTCCATTTAAAAGTCCAGTGAGTTTATTAAAGGCTTCATAAACCGGCACAGAGAAAAGAAAAAAAGGGGTCTTCCTTCAGGTTTACAGGAACATGGCATATGGTTATATAGTCCATTTAACTCACGGGTACGCCCACACAGGTTTAAATTTCAGCTCTGCACACTCAGATCCACTCTTTGGAGGCCTGCTACATCTGACACAGAACTATGTGTGAAACAAAAAGACACCAGTAAAAGACATAAGGCACACCCATGGATGAAGGTATGTGGATAGTCCGACCAGCCCATCTCTCCAACTATCCATAAACTTGGTCCTTGAATTCTTTTATGAGACTAATGGCATAACACGTCCCAGAGTAGACAATCCATATTTACATCCCATAGGATAACCACCTCAGCGATACATACCCGCCATTCACAATGTAGCTGGTTACTATCTTACAATACTCACTACACAGGCTGGAAAAGTCCTTTCTTCCCTTTCAGGATTCCATGAAAAGATAGGTGGCATAGTCTCCTTAACTAGTCTTTTGGACTGACAAATGAACAATTTCCCAGTAACTTTTACCCATATTCTGTGTTTTCTTGCAACAATTACTTCCCAAACACAATTCAATAAATCCCTATAGCTTTTTTTTAATTATCACAAAGTCTTCCTAATGTATCAATATCTCCTAAAAATCGATATATAAGTAACACATATATTTAATGCACAGTCAGTTAGAATCTATAAAGTAGAAGTTATTTTACTTTACTTGCTGGAGATAAACTATCCGCATCAACACTGTAAATCTTCTTTACAGTCACATTTTAAAGCATTTTGTTAGTCTAGCATCAATTAGTTATTTCTTCAACTACTGTTCAGACACAAGAGGCCATGCCTTTTATGATTGAATCCTTTATATAAATCATTAAGCAGTGATATACAATTGAAAACTAAATCAATTAAACTTCATGCTACTTAAACAACTAAACACTTTTTATTTGCTTTTCATAATGGTACTAATACCCTGGGCTAGGTCCTTCCCTGGTGGGATAACTGGCTGGTGTCCATGTTGTAGACTCTTAACCGAGGCTCCATGGACTTCATCTGCATTTTCATAATGGTAGTAGTATAAGGGGCTGTCTTTGTATGCTATATGCCTTCTATATATCTTACCACCCCCTTTAGTCAAGGTAGTTTAGTTTTTTCCCTCTTTACACATTTCTCGTACTCTTTTAGCTTTGTCCGGACAATGGGCATCACTTGTTATGAGTTCCTCTGCATTATATGCAAGCTCCAAATCTGTTATACATATATGAACTTATATGAAGGTAGCGCCACATTTGAGAAAGGTCTATTCTGATTGAAGTGTCACGTGTGTATACACGACACTGTACTGATTAGATCATAAATAAAGACCCCCCTTATTTTTTCACCATCAATTTGAGTGCCGGATTCTTTTTTTTTATATCTACACAGAGTTGGATCCTATCCGAGCACCTTTGTTTGCTAAAAGAGCCATATCACTGTTTTCTATTGTTTTCTCAGTACTACATACATAGAATAATACAACTTAGACATACTAATGATTAGAGTAAAGCCCCCGTTACACAGAGTGAGATTGCTAACGAGATCACTGTTGCGTCACAGGTTTTGTGATTCAACAGTGACCTCACCAGTGATCTCGCTATGTTTGACACGTAGCAGCGACTGGACCCCTGCTGTGACATCGCTGATCGTGTCGGAATGGCCTGGACCATTTTTTGATCGTCGGGTTCCCGCTGGGCAGCATGCATCGGTGTGTTTGACGCCTTAACAACGACCTCGTTGGCGACTCAGAACTCAGCCACGTAGATCTGAGTCGTCAGACTAGCTGCTGTGTGACAGGGTCCCAACGACCGCCGAGGTCGTTTTACGGGTCGCCGTATCGGTGCTGCATCGTTTAGTAGATCTGACTGTTTGACATCTCACCAGCGACCACGTAGCGACGTTCCAGCGATCCTTACCAGGTCGTATCGCTGTCGGGATCACTGGAATGTCGCCAAGTGTGAAGGGACCCTAACAAACATGCATTATAACTAATAAGCACCTGACTTTGGACATGAAGAACTATGAGAGGAATAACCACGGTAAGAAACAAAAAGTCTTACTCTACCAGCTCTTTCTGCTTTCCTCCCATCCTTCATGTCATTTTAGGTGATTTGTATCTCTATTTCCTGGGAAGTTAGTCAGTATTCAACCTTGTAGTTATAATTTTGTACTTAATTGCAGATTCAAGTATTCAATCCAGTGTAATGTCTTATGTGTGCACCCTCTCCACTCCCCCAGCCATGTTGTTTGGAGTTCTAGGGCTACAAATCTATGTAAACTACAGTGAGTCAGAAAGCAGAGGTGGAGTATTGGGGCTGAGGCTGTAACCTATTATGAGTGAGAGCTGCAACTCACATGGGTATACACAAACCAGTAGAGATGTTTAACCTGCAATACATAGGTCTCTATTCAGACTAGGAGTAGCCCTAAATCGTTCCTGCTTGACCACGGAGGTTGTTCCACGTATTCTGTACGTCTTTTTAGTTATTTCCATTTTCCTCCATCTTACCTGTATGACTGTGTAAACATGTTCTTAGCCCTGTGTATTTTTCATCTGTATAAATTATGATCACTTAGGTACAACACTGTCCCCATTGGGGCTCACAATCTAAAACCCTATCAGCATGTCTTTGGAGTGTGGGAGGAAACCAGAGAACCTAGAGGAAACCTACACAAACATGAGAAGAACATACAAACTCCTTGCAGATGTTGACCTTGGTGGGATTTTAATCCAGGACCCCAGCGCTGCAAGACTGCACTGCTAAAGACTGACCACCGTGCTGCCCACATCCATCTATTTTGGAATATAGCCAGCAATGAAGGCAAGTGCATGATGAGAATAAGTAGCCCCTCCCAAGATGTGATAGGGCAAACAAAATGAAGATGTAAAAACACCTGAATAGAAATAACTAGGAAGGCAAAATAAAGAATAGACAAAAGTACTATCAGCAACTAGACAGAGATAAAGCAGGCTGTAGTCCTGAGAGGGAAACAGACCACACAACCAGACATTCATTGGTCCGAGGCCCAGAGTTGAGCCATGACACAACCTCTCCCAATTCTTTTTGTTCTTCTCTTAGTCTTACTCACCCTCCTCCATTTCCTGTGCTATTCTATTACTGTCTTCAATCAATAGACGTATAGCTACATGTTTTTCTATTTGAGGCCCCCACAGGATCCATAAAACTAATCCCAGGTACCATGGAATAATTGTTAGCTATACAATCTGGATCTCTCTTATGAAACTAATTTTCAGGCATTTCAAAACAAATCTCTAGTCTCTTTATGAAACTAATTTTCAGGCATTTCAAAATAAGTCTCTGGCTTCTTTAGAAAACTACTTTCAAAATCCTTAAAATAATATCTTTTAGTTTCATTAAACTAGTTTTAAAACACTTAAAACAAATCTGTAGCTGCATAATCCAACCTTAAATATAGTGCAGATATATTGTATCTGTTCTTTTAGTCTAAAATCTGCATTTCTTCCTTAGCTCTTAATTACAAGCATCCCGTAAATCACAGGAGGAAGAAGGCGGTGGGCAAGGGCGTCTATTGCCCAAATCCAGATGCTCAAAATTCACTTTTCTCTATGAAGGAAAGAGATTTTAGACCTTATCAAGGGTAAAATGCTTTCTGTCAATTTTTATCAGTCAGGTCAGTCACCTTCTACATTCAATGCCATTAGTCAATAGTTCTTATATATTTTTATACTTGTATGAAATATATGGCCTATTGTGGTTGTTCAGGAGATTGCATAACAATAACTGAACACTCACAATGAGACAAGTGTAATAACAATAATGGATAGCTCAGGAATCTTTTGGAGTGAGAAAATAACGCAACTGAACAGGTTTAACGTTTGAAAAGTCTTGTATTAACACACGTGGTAAAAGGTTCAGCAAGAAATCAAAGTACATAAATACACAATAATATTGTTAAGAAAAGCTTTAACAGAAAAGTGTCTGGAACAATCACTCAGGTACAGGTCAAGTAGCAACATAGTCTCTGTGCTCTGAAACACAGGAGATGCTGTTAGCAATAAAGTCTTTAGGCAAAGTTCACACTGAGGAATGCTGCAACAACAGTTAATGAACACAGTTCACACCCAGAAGGTGTGCAAAAGATTCTGAAATAAGAGTCTAATACTAGGTGCAATGCTGTTTAAACCTAAAGGCATGCAAAAGTCTCGGACACTGCAACTGCCTAAATAATAAACAAGCAGAAACTACATAGTGCTTGTACAGGCAGATACTGAAGCAAAGGAAAGGTACTAGCAGCTTTGCAAACCAAAGTGAAACTGGCAGCGGGTATAGGTAGCTGAGACTCTGATGAGCCGACACAGGAGAACCAAATAAGCTTTGCTGGAAAGCAAGGAGAAAACTTGAGAAGCAACTGTGAGCTGAATTCTTGGCAGAATACTCTAGAGGAGAACTAATAGATAGACTTGGGTTTATAAAGGCTGGGAAACGAAAAACACATGGAGAGGAATGAAGCAGAGAATGCAATCTTGGCAAGAATGGAAAAGGGCAAGTAAGCACAAACTGCCATCAGAAGATCGGGAGTCCTATTGTTAAGACACTGCATAAACGCTTAAACATTTCTATATACAATTATACACACACATAATCATGCATAGAATGCATAGAATCCAAGAAATATCTTAAATGCCTTAGTCATGAGTAAGGATGCATGTAGCATCTGAAACGTGTCAACTTAGGTCCCACTGATCATGAATTTCATCTTCTGTATGCACTCTATTTAAGAATAAAAAGAAGAAACAATCCTTTATGTTTGAGCTGGATTCCATTTTTCTAATGCTAAAAACATTAACACTCTTCCTTATTCGGGGAATATTAATGAAACATGAGTCCCAAGAGAGTGAGTTCCAACACCACTGGGATGTTGATGTCACTGCAGGTGAGCATAAATGTTATTTTACCAGGGTCAAACATGCTGATTGAGAAGGGGTTGTCTGAGTAGTGGACAACCCATATAAATAATGTAGCCTGACAATAGCAGCCATACAGCCATAGGCATAACATTAAAGCCCCTATCAACTACTGTATCTATGATGAAAAATCCAGCACTATAAGTTTATACGCCAAAGCTTTATTCCATGCTAGCTGTAGTACCCGGCTACGCCCGAGTTAATAAATAACTGATGTTAGCTATAACAAAATAGAATTTGAATATGTCATATTAATGACCTGTAGGAAAATAGAAGCTGAGCTGTGATTGATTGCTATAGGCAGGCTAATAAATCTCCAGCCAACAGTAAACCCTCCCCCTGGCCGGGCAGTATATGTTACCTCACACATACACATAATAGACAGCTCATGTGACTGACATCTGCCTTAATTCCCTATATGGCACATGTGTTGCACATTGGCTGTTTTTAATCAAATGTTTATGTTTGGAAATGAAAGATAGCACACGTATGAGGCGAGTTGTGTGAGGTGATTTGTGCACATCTGTGTCTGTCTGTGTGGTGTGTGTGTCCCTGGGGTGTGTGTATGTGTGTGTCCCTGTGGGGTGAGTGTATGTGAAGTGTGTGTGTGTGTGTCCCTGTGGGGGGGTCTGTGTGGTGTGTGTGTGTCTCTTTGTGGTGTGTGTGTGTGTCCCTGTAGGGTGAGTGTATGTGTCCCTATAGGGTGGCTATGTGTGTGTGTCCCTGTGGGGGGGTCTGTGTGGTATGTGTGTCTGTGTTGTGTGTCGCTTTGTGGTGTGTGTGTCTGTGGGGTGAGTGCATGTGTCGCTATAGGGTGTGTGTGTGTCCCCGTGGGTGTGTGTGTGTGTCTCTGTGTTGTGTGTGTCTCTTTGTGGTGTGTGTGTGTTTGTTCGGGTGCGTGGTGAGTATCCAATGTTGGGGCTGCACCTTAGCGACTATACACTTACTGTTACTCTTTGTGTGCGTGTGGTGTGTATACATGTCCCTGTGCGTGGTGAATATCTCATGTTCGGGCCCCACCTTAGTGACTATATGCAGGTATGTGCTGTTAGTCTTTGGCGCTATCATTAAGCCCCTCTCATTCACAACTGTCAACTGGTAGCTGTCAATTTTCCCCATTATGTAGATAGGGGCAAAATTGTTTGGTGAATTGGAATGCGCGGGGTTAAAATTTCGCCTCACAACATAGCCTATGACGCTCCCGGGGTCCAGACGTGTGACTGTGCAAAATTTTGTGGCTATAGCTGCCAGCTGTCGATTTTCCTCCAACACTTTTCCATTCACTTTTTCACCATTATGTAGATAGGGGCAAAATTGTTTGGTGAACTGGAACGCACAGGGTTAAAAGTTCGCCTCACAACATAGCCTATGACGCTCTCGGGGTCCAGATGTGTGACTGTGCAAAATTTTGTGGCTGTAGTTGCGACGGTGTAGATGCCAATCCCGGATATACACACATACATACATACATACATACATACACACATACATACACACATTCAGCTTTATATGTTAGATTTTTCATGTGCATAAAAACAGGCAACCGAGGCAAAAATAAGAGGCTCATAGAGCAGTAATCCCGAACACCGGTTTACGCGTTTCAGGGCTAAGAATGCCCCTTAATCATATTCCAGATCAGTAACATGTTTATCCATCCATCCTGTGATTTCCATAATTACACAACTTTTCTTTCTTGGTGTTGCAATTTCAATATTGAAGAGTATATGTAGAACTTATATATGTATATGTAAGTGCCTGCTTTACTTCTATGGCTTATAGTAAGTTTTCGTTGAAAAAGTAATTGGAAGGGAAGGTCCTTTTTCTCAACACAAATGAAAATCACAGTTCAGTTAAAAAAGGGAACGGCACCTAAATTTCATGCCTAGGGCAGCAACAGCTATAATTCAGGCCCGTATCATGAAAACAATAAAATACATGCAAAACACATGCTGGATACAACAGAGCTTTGATGTTTCTTTACTTGAATTCTATCAACAGAGAGGAGTCCCACCTGGTCTTTATGAGAAACTGCAAAAAGTGCCCCCTTACCAATAGATTAGGGGTCTCTTCCACCACTAAAATAGCAAACAGCTGCTAATACAGACACATATATCGGATTATGATGATATTGGGCTGCATAAACCATAGATAGATGCTATTAAACTGCAAAAGGCCACGTACACTTCCTGTGTGAGCGTGCACAGGGCGATAGTCATGGGCAAGTCACAGTTCTTGTTCGCATCGGCAGGGGTTGTTGTCCTGGCTGGGGGCAAGGACTTATGTCGTGCAGGTCATACCTTTTAGTAGGCCGCTAGTTTGATGGGCCAGAACCAACCCCAGTGAAGTCAGTAAGAGAGGCCAGCAGTTTTTATTAAACAGTTCTTTACTGATCAGCTTTAACATTTCATCCAACACAACTTTACACGTGAGACAGTGGGCACATAAATTAAGCATATTTTCCAAAGAATAAGG